>CM068347.1:45666684-45949184 GCA_034769755.1 Odontamblyopus lacepedii
AGCTGCTCACTCATATACACGGGGACACAGCACTAATCATGAATCAGGAGCTGCTCACTCATATACACGGGGACACAGCACTAATCATGAATCAGGAGCTGCTCACTCATATACACGGGGACACAGCACTAATCATGAATCAGGAGCTGCTCACTCATATACACGGGGACACAGCACTAATAATGAATCAGGAGCTGTTCACTCATATACACGGGGACACAGCACTAATAATGAATCAGGAGCTGTTCACTCATATACACGGGGACACAGCACTAATAATGAATCAGGAGCTGTTCACTCATATACACGGGGACACAGCACTAATCATGAATCAGGAGCTGTTCACTCATATACACGGGGACACAGCACTAATAATGAATCAGGAGCTGCTCACTCATATACACGGGGACACAGCACTCATCATGAATCAGGAGCTGCTCACTCATATACACGGGGACACAGCACTAATAATGAATCAGGAGCTGCTCACTCATATACACGGGGACACAGCACTAATAATGAATCAGGAGCTGCTCACTCATATACACGGGGACACAGCACTAATAATGAATCAGGAGCTGCTCACTCATATACACGGGGACACAGCACTAATAATGAATCAGGAGCTGTTCACTCATATACACGGGGACACAGCACTAATAATGAATCAGGAGCTGTTCACTCATATACACGGGGACACAGCACTAATCATGAATCAGGAGCTGTTCACTCATATACACGGGGACACAGCACTAATCATGAATCAGGAGCTGCTCACTCATATACACGGGGACACAGCACTAATAATGAATCAGGAGCTGTTCACTCATATACACGGGACACAGCACTAATAATGAATCAGGAGCTGTTCACTCATATACACGGGGACACAGCACTAATAATGAATCAGGAGCTGTTCACTCATATACACGGGACACAGCACTAATAATGAATCAGGAGCTGTTCACTCATATACACGGGACACAGCACTAATCATGAATCAGGAGCTGTTCACTCATATACACGGGACACAGCACTAATAATGAATCAGGAGCTGATCACTCATATACACGGGACACAGCACTAATAATGAATCAGGAGCTGTTCACTCATATACACGAGGACACAGCACTAATCATGAATCAGGAGCTGCTCACTCATATACACGGGGACACAGCACTAATCATGAATCAGGAGCTGTTCACTCATATACACGGGGACACAGCACTAATCATGAATCAGGAGCTGTTCACTCATATACACGGGGACACAGCACTAATCATGAATCAGGAGCTGTTCACTCATATACACGGGGACACAGCACTAATCATGAATCAGGAGCTGCTCACTCATATACACGGGGACACAGCACTAATCATGAATCAGGAGCTGCTCACTCATATACACGGGGACACAGCACTAATCATGAATCAGGAGCTGCTCACTCATATACACGGGGACACAGCACTAATCATGAATCAGGAGCTGCTCACTCATATACACGGGGACACAGCACTAATAATGAATCAGGAGCTGTTCACTCATATACACGGGGACACAGCACTAATAATGAATCAGGAGCTGCTCACTCATATACACGGGGACACAGCACTAATCATGAAGGTAAGACACGTATTCTGAGCAGCAGCAGACTCACAGAACCACAGTTACATGTTCAGAGCCAAACTGTAAACATACCTGTCGTGCTTTGAATGTTCACACATGGAACTGTCCTGTTCTCGTCGTCCACAGGAAGTGATGTCTTCACAACCGAAACGAGAGGTGATGTCATTTCCTGGTTTTGGTCTACCTGAGTGGGCGGGGCCAATGAAACAAAGCTGCTTTGTGTCGCCTCCTGAGAGAAAACCGCACATCCACATGTTCCACACATGGACAACACATGGAAATGAGACCTGATGATGCTGTACTCACTGCTGCCTGAAGGGGGCGCAGTGTCGCCTCCTCTCTGTGCTTCTCTGTAATCGCCATGGTCTTATTCTCAGCCTCTGATTGGTTATGTCTGCCCCCCTCCTTGAGCTCTAATTGGACAGTTGGGTCAATTTCCTCATTGCTCTGAGTATAATCCATCAGCCCCAAATCTGAAAAGAAACAAATCAAAAAACATGTCCCGCAGTGAGGCTTTAACCCTGTTCTAATGTGCTGAAAAGTCCCACAGTGAGGCTTTAACCCTGTTCTAATGTGCTGAAAAGTCCCACAGTGAGGCTTTAACCCTGTTCTAATGTGCTGAAAAGTCCCACAGTGTTTCAGCCTGAAACAAAGACACAGTTACATGAGCTGTGAGATGTGTTTTGTTTCATTCACACATGTTTCAGTTTCCTGCACATTTAGTCTATCTCCGTCCCTACAGCTCCCAACACTCAATTACACTCAGTGATGTCATCAGGTGGTATTTCATGTGAATGCCTTAAAGGTCTTTAACACAACAGCAGGTGTATGGAGCCTGGCTGTAGTCTTCTGTTTGAAGTTAGAGAACATGAAGGACCAAGAATAAGAATGTCAAACGTCAGTGAGACATAATCCTCCACCCTCAGGTTCAGAGCTCACCGGGGTCTGCGTAGTCCGGTTTGGATCCAAGTAGAACCAGGTCTTTGAGGGTCTGCAGGTCTCCAGGAGCCTCAGAGGATTTATATTCCCCCCAGTACTGTGGACAGAAATCAGGTCTGAACCAGGTCTGAACCAGGTCTGAACCAGGTCTAAAGAAGGTCTGAACCAGGTCTGAACCAGGTTTTAACCAGGTCTAAACCAGGTCTAAAGAAGGTCTGAACCAGGTCTGAACCAGGTCTGAACCAGGTCTAAAGAAGGTCTGAACCAGGTCTGAACCAGGTCTAAACCAGGTCTAAACCAGGACTGAATCAGGTCTGAACCAGGTCTGAACCAGGTCTGAACCAGGTCTGAACCAGGTCTAAACCAGGTCTAAAGAAGGTCTGAACCAGGTCTGAACCAGGTTTTAACCAGGTCTAAACCAGGTCTAAAGAAGGTCTGAACCAGGTCTGAACCAGGTCTGAACCAGGTCTAAAGAAGGTCTGAACCAGGTCTGAACCAGGTCTAAACCAGGTCTAAACCAGGACTGAATCAGGTCTGAACCAGGTCTGAACCAGGTCTAAAGAAGGTCTGAACCAGGTCTGAACCAGGTCTAAAGAAGGTCTGAACCAGGTCTGAACCAGGTCTAAACCAGGTCTAAACCAGGTCTAAACCAGGTCTGAATCAGGTCTAAAGAAGGTCTGAACCAGGTCTAAAGAAGGTCTGAACCAGGTCTGAACCAGGTTTAATCCAGTTCCAAATCACTTCTTAACCAGAACTAAACCAGGAGTAAAGCATGACTAAACTAACCAGACTAACCAGGGATAAAATTGGACTAAACAGGAACTAAACCAGGACTAAACCAGGACTAAACCAGGTCCAAATAAGTTCTAAACCAGGGATAAACCAGGACTAAACCAGGACTAAACCAGGACTAAACCAGGACTAAACCAGGACTGAACCAGAACTAAACCAGGACTAAGCCAAGACTAAACCAGGACTAAACCAGGACTAAACCAGGGCTAAACCAGGGCTAAACCAGAACTAAACCAGGACTAAGCCAAGACTAAACCAGGACTAAACCAGGACTAAACCAGGACTAAACCAGGACTGAACCAGAACTAAACCAGGACTAAGCCAAGACTAAACCAGGACTAAACCAGGACTAAACCAGGGCTAAACCAGGGCTAAACCTGCTCTTCCCTCTATTACCAGCGGTGGCAGCAGGGGGGCGCTGCGCTGGAGGAAGGCCAGGTGGGACTGGGCCCCGGGGCGTCTCTGGGGTCGGCACTGCGCCCTCTGCTGGCAGGACAGGACATAGCAGCGTCCCTGAAAGAGCCACGCCACGTCCGCCCAGGCGAGCTCGCACGCCGCCTCCACACACCGCGGCAGAGAGGGGGCGCCAGACACACGCAGCAGACCGCCACTACGCCCCACTGCCACCGGGGGCAGCACCGAGGACAGGAACGACGGGCCCTGCCAGCACCGGGACTGAAGAGAGACTGAGAGAGGGGGACGGGAGAGAGAGAGAAAAACAGAGAGGGGGGGAGGAAAGGAGGAGAGAGAGGACGATCTGACAAATAAGAGAGCGAGAGGGGCAGCAGAAGGAGAAGCAGTGAGAGAGAAGGGAAAAAAGGAGAAGGGTAGGGAAAGATAGAGTGGAGGAGGGAGGGGAGAGAGAGAGAAGGGAAGAGAGGTGGAGAGTAAGAGGAGATGGAGAGATGGACAGAAGGAGAAGGAAGTGTGAGAGTGAGAGGAAGGTCAGGGGTAAGATAAGAGAAAAGGGGAGAGAGCGAGAGAGAGGAGAAGGACAGAGAGAGGAGAGGGACAGAGAGAGAGGAGAGGGATAGAGAGAGAGGAGAAGGACAGAGAGAGGAGAGGGACAGAGAGAGAGGAGAAAGAAAGAGAGAGGAGAGGGATAGAGAGAGAGGAGAGGGATAGAGAGAGAGGAGAGGGATAGAGAGAGGAGAGGGACAGAGAGAGGAGGGATAGAGAGAGAGGAGAGGGATAGAGAGAGAGGAGAGGGACAGAGAGGGAGGAGAGGGACAGAGAGAGGAGAGGGACAGAGAGGAGAGGGATAGAGAGAGAGGAGAGGGATAGAGAGAGAGGAGAGGGATAGAGAGAGAGGAGAGGGATAGAGAGAGAGGAGAAGGACAGAGAGAGGAGAGGGACAGAGAGGGAGGAGAAAGAAAGAGAGAGGAGGGATAGAGAGAGAGGAGAGGGATAGAGAGAGAGGAGAGGGACAGAGAGGGAGGAGAGGGACAGAGAGAGGAGATGGACAGAGAGAGAGGAGAGGGATAGAGAGAGAGGAGAGGGATAGAGAGAGAGGAGAGGGATAGAGAGAGAGGAGGGATAGAGAGAGTGGAGAGGGATAGAGTGAGTGGAGAGGGATAGAGAGAGAGGAGAGGGATAGAGAGGGAAGAGAGGGATAGAGAGAGAGGAGAGGGATAGAGAGAGAGGAGAGGGATAGAGAGAGAGGAGAGGGATAGAGAGAGAGGAGAAGGACAGAGAGAGGAGAGGGACAGAGAGGGAGGAGAAAGAAAGAGAGAGGAGGGATAGAGAGAAAGGAGAGGGAGGAGAGGGATAGAGAGAGAGAGGAGAGGGATAGAGAGAGAGGAGAGGGATAGAGAGAGTGGAGAGGGATAGAGAGAGAGGAGAGGGATAGAGAGAGAGGAGAGGGAGAGAGAGAGGAGAGGGACAGAGAGAGAGGAGAGGGATAGAGAGAGAGGAGAGGGATAGAGAGAGAGGAGAGGGATAGAGAGAGAGGAGAGGGATAGAGAGAGTGGAGAGGGACAGAGAGGGAGGAGAGGGACAGAGAGAGGAGAGGGACAGAGAGAGAGGAGAGGGATAGAGAGAGAGGAGAGGGATAGAGAGGGAAGAGAGGGATAGAGAGAGAGGAGAGGGATAGAGAGAGAGGAGAGGGATAGAGAGAGAGGAGAGGGATAGAGAGAGAGGAGGGGGCAAAGATGAAATGGTAAATGGAAAGAGAGAAAGACAGTTGGAAAGAGGGACAAAGTGAGAGAGAGAGGAACAGAGACAGGGGTAAAAAACTCGTAGTAAAAAGTAGAATCTTGTTGTCGTTTCTGATCTGTTCTTCACCTTGAACGAGCAGCAGCAGCAGCAGCAGCAGCAGCAGCAGCTGCACAGTCTCCCTCATGTTTCAGTCTGAAACAGAGACACAGTTGCACCAGTTTCAACTCAAAGCACCAGTCACAAGAAATATTCTTATTAAAATAGAAATCTTCACCAAACCCAGGCTGCCAGGAGCCCAGGAGCTTCAACAGTGACTTTTACTCCATCACGTTTACATGAGGATTTTTTTAAAGAAATTGTACTTTTCAAAGTACATCTGTAACAGCACATTTTTACTTGAGTATTATTTGGTTCTTGGGCGAGACCCTTCAAGCTACTGCCCACCTCATACAATGATGAGAGACAATGAAACTTACGAGATGCTCAGACGTCGCCAAACAAGGTCTGCGTCAGGTGTCGAGGAACCAGGGCCTTGATGAGAAATGGGCGACTGGAACAAGACGGAAATGAGCGAGATGTGAGAACCAGACTCTGTTGGAGCTACTACTCCAGTAACCCTAGTCAGAGGGGTCACATGAACAGGATGTGGGAGAAATGGTGACTACGATACCCACAGTCCAAACGGCCAAACAACGAGCAGCTCAGTGTTCCAACATCCACAAACGGCAACTGCTATCACAACTAGAGACTGACGAGGTACAACACAAATGCTACGGCAAGAGGGTCAGAGGGGAGTTAACACTAACTCCCCAACCAGAGATTGGGAAGGAAGCCCCAATAAGTATCACGCTGAGCGAGGCAGCGACTGACCTGAAAGACAAGATCATGGCCCGGATGAACACAAGGCAGTTACACAGGCTAAGTGAAGAACCATCTGAAAGTCTGCTAGAGGATGTGAATGCAGCACTCAGAGCGATCCCTACCACAACCATCACTGAAACCAATGAGCTGATCTACACTTCAGCAGCAGTGATCCTAGAGGTGTTGGGCTATAAGAGCCATGGGAGCCATGAGATACGATACCCACCATGGAAAAGACGGTTAGAGGCTAAAATCAAGGAAGTGTGGAGAGAAGTGAGTGACTGTCAGAGGCCCAGAAAGGTGCGGTGAAAAAGCGAGTACCCAAGAGGTACAGATGCCCTACCTGAAGCACTCGAAACTGCCAAACAAAGGCTCCAAGCCTTGGCCAGCCGCCTAAAGAGGAACACGAGAGAGAATGAAGCCAGACGAATAAACCGCCTGTTCGCAACACAACCTGTGAAAGTGTAGCTCAATGGCAGGGTAATAACAGCAGAGCAGAGCCACCAAGGCTGGAGACTGAGAGGTACTGGAAAGACAAATGGGAAAGAGAAGCATCACAACACTGATGCACAGTGGCTGGAGGCTCTGAGAGCAGAGCACAGCAACCTCCCTGAACAGAATCCAGTTACCATCTCAGTGGCAGACATCCAGGAAAGAGTCTCAGGCATGAAAAGTTGGACAGCACCAGGCCCTGACATGATCCACGCATACTGGCTAAAGAAGCTCACTGCTCTCCACGAGCGCCTAGCAGCACAAATGAACCAGCTGCTAAGGGATGGGACTCACCCTAAATGACTAACCCAAGGTGTACGATCCTGATCCTGAAGGATGCTCAAAGGGTACAGTCCCATCCAACTATTGGCCAATAACCTGTCTCTCCACAACATGGAAGCTCATGTCAGGCATCATCGCGGCTAAGATAAGCGGCACATGGATGAATACATGAGCACAGCACAGAAGGACATCGGCAAAAACACCAGGGGAGCCAAACACCAACTCCTGGTTGACCGAACAGTCGCCAGTGACTGCAGAACCCGTCAGACCAACCTGTGCACTGCCTGGATTGATTACAGTAAAGCCTCTGACTCAATGCCACACACATGGATCACTGATGCCTGGAGCTGTACAATATCAACAGGACTCTAAGGGTGTTCATTGCAAACTCGATGTGGTTGTGGAAAACCACCCTTGAAGCCAATGGCAAGACACTTGCACAAGTGTCCATCAAATGTGGCATATACCAAGGAGACGCACTGTCCCCACTGCTGTAGGTCTGCATAGGTCTGAACCCCCTCAGCCAAATAATCGACCACACTGGCTATGGATACCTCAGAAAGGGCCACCATCAGTCACCTCCTCTACATGGATGACATCAAGCTGTACGCTAAGAGCGAGCGAGACATCGACTCACTGATCCACACCACCAGGATCTACAGCACAGACATCGGAATGTCATTCGGGCTGCACCCTGCCAGTGATCAGACCCAGCAGGAATCATGCACTGGCCAAAGGAGGAGATACAGACCACAGATGTTAAGACACGAAAGCTCCTGACCTGCAGGAGGGTTCATCCCAAGTCCAGCACCCTGAGACTGTACATGAGCCGGAAGGAAGGAGGCCGAGGACTAGTGAGTGTGGGAACCACTGTCCAGGATGAAACATCCAAGCTCCACAAGTACATCAGTGACAAGGCCCAGACTGATGACGCTCAGAGAATGTCTCAGACAGTGGGGCAGAGGAAGAGGTGCTGGAGGGACCATCATGGCAGGACAAACCCCTACATGGGGCGAACCACCGGAACATAACTGAAGTGGCTGATATCAAGAAATCCTACCAATGGCTGGAGAGGGCTGGTCTGAAGGACACACAGAGGCTCATCCTGGAGCACAGGAGCCTTGAGCACCCGAGCAATAGAGGCCCAGATCTACCACACCAGACAAGACCCAAGGTGTAGGCTGTGCAAAGAAGTGCCTGAGACAGTCCAGCACATAACTGCAGGGTGTAAGATGCTGCAGGGAAACATGGAGCGACATAACCAAGTCGCATAGTGTACAGAAACATCTGTGCAGAGGACGGGCTGGAAACCCCAGGATCAAGGTGGGAAACACCTCCAAAGGTGGTGGAGAATGAGCCAAGATCCTGTGGGACTTCCAAATACAGACTGACAGAATGGTGATGGACCAACCAGACATCGTGGTTCTGGATAAGCGAGAGAACAAAGCCGTGGTGGTGAACATTGCAATACAGAGCGATGGTAATGTCAGGAAAAAGGAACATGAGAAACTAGAGAAACACCAGGGGCTCAAGGAAGAGCTGGAGAGGGTCTGGAAGGTGAAAGCATCGGTGGTGCCTGTGGTGATCGGAGCCCTCGGGGCCGTGACCCCCAAACTGGATGAGTGGCTGCAGCAGATCCCAGGAAGGACAACAGACATCTCAGTCCAGTAAAGTGCAGTACTGGAACAGCAAAGATACTGAAGAACTCTCAAGCTCCCAGGCCTCTGGTAGAACCCGAGCTGATGAGGGTGAGAGACCAACCACCGTGGAACCGTGGAAGGTGAGAAACACACACACACACACACACACACACACACACACTCACACACTCACACACACACACTCACACACTCACACACATACACTCACACACACACACTCACACACTCACACACACACACTCACACACACACACTCACACACTCACACACACACACTCACACACTCACACACACACACTCACACACACACACTCACACACTCACACACACACACTCACACACTCACACACATACACTCACACACACACACTCACACACTCACACACACACACTCACACACACACACTCACACACTCACACACACACACACACACTCACGCACTCACACACTCACACACTCACACACTCACACACTCACACACTCACACACACACACACACACACACACACACACACACACTCACACACACACACACACTCACATATATGTCAGAATGACTGGAGGCTTGAGCTGGTTGCAGAACACACGGCTGTGGCCATAACAGCCCTGTGGCTTTTACACATTTTCAGGCCTTGTGCCTAAACTTCAGAAGTGAAGCTGAAGTGCCAGTTCCTTTGCCTGGGTCAAAGTTGTGCCTCCTCTTCCCACTGTAAGTCTAAAGTGAAAAGTGTCAAGTGACAAAATCTTTCTGTGACAATCTGAAATGATTTGAACATTTGTGTTTCTTGCAGCTCCTTCACATCTGATTTAGTTTCTCATTTTGTGTCTGTCCTTTGAAAACACCAGACTGTGTGCGTCATGTTCTGTCCTTCAAATTGCATTCATTTTTTTTTTAAATCAAATGTTGTCCAGACAGTTAGGCTACTCTCTCTTAGTTTTAGTTTAGCTCTTAGTTTTATTTTCTTACGGGTCTCTTATTTGAGTACACTGCCTGGTTGAAGCCCTTAACCCAAATAAGCCGATGTCCAGTCCCCAAATGAATTGAATTGTTTGGCTACTCCACCTCCTCTGATCTTCACGAAGAACGCGTTTCTTACACGTCTGTTTTTAACGTCTGTTGATACCACGTGACAAACTGGTTTGTTCAGATTTCAGCACCACGTCGCAGACAGCGCCACGAGACTCCGCCCACAACCATCAGCTCCCTCAGAAATGCAACATAAACACACGCGTTGTTATAATTCCATGTTAATCCGAAGTATGATGTTAAAATGAACTCCAGTGCGTAATTTCACTTCAGAGGGGCAGAAAAGTGGATACAAAACTAAATCCAAAGCAAAATCTGACTCTTTTAATGTTCAACCACAAACTACAAACAAATCCAGCGATACAATAAGAAAATGTGACTATATATTGAAATTAGAACATGTTTTGCACAAATCGGTTACAGTTTTTCGCATGAATATTATCCCCAAAACAACAATTCACGCATTTGTTTTGGTTCGTTCCCGGCGCCGTGCCTGAGAAATCTGGATGTACTAGAGATAAACAGCGCAGGTTTATGACCAGGTTTGGGTGGCAGAGGCCGAGGTGCGTGTGGAGAACAGATTCACGGTCAGATTCTTGGGTCTTTGACGGTAAAATGCGTTTGAAATAATGACAAAATAAATAAATACGTAAATAAATGAGTGAGGTTTTTCAGTGTAGTTCAGTACTGGTGACGTAGCACGCAGGGATCTGTAAAACAGCCGTTTCCATAAAAATCTGCTTTTATATATTTGGATCATCGTATGTGTGGCTTTATTATCCTGAGTTTGATTAGTTTTAAAAGCGTAATAAATAAATGATTAGCAGCAGTAAAGATGCGGTTTACCTGAGGGCGGACGGCAGCGCTGTTTACCCGGAGCAGCCTTAGAGACGAGCCCGGGTTTGGTCCATTAATCTCGGTCCTGGTCCGGTTCAGATCCGGTCTATTGACGGAGGCACGGGGCTTGAGAGCGGCAGAAATGCGCCCGTAAAAATATCATGATTCACCACTGCATTAGTCTCATCTGTCCAAGAGCATCACCGGGACTTTCACAATAAAACTACATCCTCCAAGAACTACAGGGAGGGCATCTGGCACAGGGATACAGGAGGATGGGAGGGCATCTGGCACAGGGATACAGGAGGATGGGAGGGCATCTGGCACAGGGATACAGGAGGATGGGAGGGCATCTGACACAGGGATACAGGAGGATGGGAGGGCATCTGACACACAGGGATACAGGAGGATGGGAGGGCATCTGACACACAGAGATACAGGAGGATGGGAGGGCATCTGACACAGGGATACAGGAGGATGGGAGGGCATCTGACACAGGGATACAGGAGGATGGGAGGGCATCTGACACAGGGATACAGGAGGATGGGAGGGCATCTGACACAGGGATACAGGAGGATGGGAGGGCATCTGACACACAGAGATACAGGAGGATGGGAGGGCATCTGACACAGGGATACAGGAGGATGGGAGGGCATCTGACACACCTGGAGTATCTCTTTATTATTAATCTACAGCTCCGAAACTCAAAATGCTGTTTTACCTTATGATGTCATGAAGTGGTAGTTACCTTTAGTTTTGTGGAGACTGAAGTGAAGTGAAGGCGTCTAAAACCGGAGCAGCGCCTGTGGAGCACCACCTGTGGAGCAGCGCCTGTGGAGCAGCGCCTGTGGAGCACCGCCTGTGGAGCACCGCCTGTGGAGCACCGCCTGTGGAGCAGCGCCTGTATCACAAGTGTTTTCTGTTCGAGGTTTGAAGTCTGGTAGAACTCTGCCTAAAACTACAGGTTTGTGTTAAACATGTGAATGAAACTAAACAGCTCCAGGTCCGTTTGTGACGAGGAAACATCAGAACATGGAAATATGGGCCCTTCAGATCAGTCAAACTTTCTTTATAGAGCACTTTTCAGACAAAACATGCAGCACAAAGGCCCTTTAACTAAAACTGAACTGAACTAAGTGCTGAATGTAACACTGGTTCAATGAGTCTGGATTAAAACACTCAGTTTTGAGCCTTTTGGTTTTTTAATGTAATTTTCTTAAAAAAAGCAAAACATTTACAACAGAATTCACAAACAGATAAATTACAGTAACCGCAAAAACACAACAAACTCTTTTAAATACAGGCCCTGCAGGTGTACAGCTCTGAGCCCTGCAGGTGTACAGCTCTGAGCCCTGCAGGCGTACAGCTCTGTGCTCCTGCAGGTGTACAGCTCTGTGCTCCTGCAGGCGTACAGCTCTGTGCTCCTGCAGGCGTACAGCTCTGTGCTCCTGCAGGCGTACAGCTCTGTGCTCCTGCAGGTGTACAGCTCTGAGCCCTGCAGGCGTACAGCTCTGTGCTCCTGCAGGCGTACAGCTCTGTGCTCCTGCAGGCGTACAGCTCTGTGCTCCTGCAGGCGTACAGCTCTGAGCCCTGCAGGCGTACAGCTCTGTGCTCCTGCAGGCGTACAGCTCTGTGCGCTCCTGCAGGCGTACAGCTCTGACCCCTGCAGGTGTACAGCTCTGTGCTCCTGCAGGTGTACAGCTCTGAGCCCTGCAGGTGTACAGCTCTGTACTGAACATTCAAACGTAAAGTTCCATAAAAAACGCAGTGGTTTGAGTTTAAAGCCGAATCCTCCACTGATGTCGAGGAGATTTAAGGACAAACCGAGGAACAGAAACAGCTGTAAACACATCAGCTTCAAAACCGAGAAGGAAAACTAAAGTACCACATGAGGAAGTGCTGCAGTGACTCCAGGGGAAAAACAGAACCTTCAAAGTCCTGATCGAGTCTTAGTTTAATCCTGCTTAGACCTGGTTCTGTTTTTACCCCTGATTTAGTCCTGGTTCAGTCCTGGTTTAGTCCTGGTTCAGTCCTGGTTTAGTCCTGGTTTAGTCCTGGTTTAGTCCTGGTTTAGTCCTGGTTTAGTCCTATTTCAGTCCTAGTTTTAGTCCCGGTTTAAGTCCTAGTTTTAATACTGGTTTCAGTCCTGTTTTAGCGACATCAGTAGAGGGCAGAGTCCTGGGTTAGTCCTGGGTTAGTCCTGGGTTAGTCCTGGGTTAGTCCTGGGTTAGTCCTGGGTTAGTCCTGGGTTAGTCCTGGCAGAGTCCTGGGTTAGTCCTGGGTTAGTCCTGGGTTAGTCCTGGCAGAGTCCTGGGTTAGTCCTGGGTTAGTCCTGGGTTAGTCCTGGCAGAGTCCTGGGTTAGTCCTGGGTTAGTCCTGGCAGAGTCCTGGGTTAGTCCTGGGTTAGTCCTGGGTTAGTCCTGGCAGAGTCCTGGGTTAGTCCTGGGTTAGTCCTGGGTTAGTCCTGGGTTAGTCCTGGGTTAGTCCTGGGTTAGTCCTGGGTTAGTCCTGGCAGAGTCCTGGGTTAGTCCTGGGTTAGTCCTGGGTTAGTCCTGGGTTAGTCCTGGGTTAGTCCTGGCAGAGTCCTGGGTTAGTCCTGGGTTAGTCCTGGGTTAGTCCTGGCAGAGTCCTGGGTTAGTCCTGGGTTAGTCCTGGCAGAGTCCTGGGTTAGTCCTGGGTTAGTCCTGGGTTAGTCCTGGCAGAGTCCTGGGTTAGTCCTGGGTTAGTCCTGGGTT
Source organism: Odontamblyopus lacepedii (assembly GCA_034769755.1). Classification (NCBI taxonomy): domain Eukaryota; kingdom Metazoa; phylum Chordata; class Actinopteri; order Gobiiformes; family Gobiidae; genus Odontamblyopus; species Odontamblyopus lacepedii. The sequence goes on from CM068347.1 coordinate 45,680,095, forward strand.
AGTCCTGGGTTAGTCCTGGTTTAGTCCTGGGTTAGTCCTGGGTTAGTCCTGGCAGAGTCCTGGGTTAGTCCTGGGTTAGTCCTGGCAGAGTCCTGGGTTAGTCCTGGGTTAGTCCTGGGTTAGTCCTGGGTTAGTCCTGGCAGAGTCCTGGGTTAGTCCTGGGTTAGTCCTGGGTTAGTCCTGGGTTAGTCCTGGGTTAGTCCTGGCAGAGTCCTGGGTTAGTCCAGGGTTAGTCCTGGGTTAGTCCTGGGTTAGTCCTGGGTTAGTCCTGGGTTAGTCCTGGGTTAGTCCTGGGTTAGTCCTGGGTTAGTCCTGGGTTAGTCCATTCTGAATCCTCTCTCACATTTTGCCTGTAAACTTTCACAGAAACACTTCCTGGACTCATTTACAAAAGTCAATTTTAAAAACAAAAATATGAAAATATAGAAAAGAAATGAAGGAAAGAAAAGTTCTGTTTTCTTTCAGTTTTTTATGAAAATGTAAAATAGTCCAAACACGAATGACGGCCGTGACAACAAATGTTTTACTGCAGAGTCTTTCACTCGGGGTCATTTTGAAACTCAGCTAAAGCTTAAATATTCGGGACAACTGGACGTTTGACCCAGTGTTTCTACAACTGGACGTTTGACCCAGTGTTTCCGGGTCAAATCTGCATTAAGCCTTTCGCCAGAGTCGCTGGGTTAAACCTGTCAAGAGCCGGAGTCGTTTTGAAACATGTTCGGGGCACAGACACAGGGAGAACATGCAACCTCCAAATATGTGCTCGAGCCCTGTGATGTCAGAACCTTCACACTGACGAGAGCAGATCAGAGACGGACTCAGGGTCAGAGACAGACTCAGGGTCAGAGACAGACTCAGGGTCAGAGACAGACTCAGGGTCAGAGACGGACTCAGGGTCAGAGACGGACTCAGGGTCAGAGACGGACTCAGGGTCAGAGACAGACTCAGGGTCAGAGACGGACTCAGGGTCAGAGACAGACTCAGGGTCAGAGACAGACTCAGGGTCAGAGACGGACTCAGGGTCAGAGACAGACTCAGGGTCAGAGACAGACTCAGGGTCAGAGACGGACTCAGGGTCAGAGACAGACTCAGGGTCAGAGACGGACTCAGGGTCAGAGACAGACTCAGGGTCAGAGACAGACTCAGGGTCAGAGACAGACTCAGGGTCAGAGACAGACTCAGGGTCAGAGACAGACTCAGGGTCCATTCAGGGGAAAAAAACTGTTTAGGAGTAAAAAAAAAAGGGGAAATAACCCAGAGGACTGAGAAACAACCAAAAACAAACAGAAGCTTCTTTCTCTCAGGCAAAGAAGTGATAAATTTAACTGTAAAAGGTCCAGAGTTTTGGAGAGAACTTCTGTGTTTAGTGCCGGGTGATCCTGTCATCACTGTGGCTGGACCGTCCCGAGTCCCGAGTCCCGAGTCCCGAGTCCCGAGTCCCGAGTCCCGAGTCCGGATCAGAGGTGGACTAATGCTCACTTCCTGTTGGGAACACGGCTCAGAGCTCCGGATAAACTAGAGTTCAGACAGGTTCCTGCTCTGTGGTCCCGTACGGAACCTTCAACAGGCCGACAGTGGGGAACTCATGGACACTGAAGGTTCTTTTCTGGATTATTTAAACACATTTGGAGTCAGTCAGTCAGACGCCTGAGGTAAGGGTTATGGAGGTTTATGGAGGTTTATGTTCTATTGTTTATTCTTCTTCTTCTTACAGAATCTTTATATGAAACACACCTGTTCAGGCTCAAACAGGAGAAACACACCTGTTCAGGCTCAAACAGGAGAAACACACCTGTTCAGGCTCAAACAGGAGAAACACACCTGTTCAGGCTCAAACAGGAGAAACACACCTGTTCAGGCTCAAACAGGAGAAACACACCTGTTCAGGCTCAAACAGGAGAAACACACCTGTTCAGGCTCAAACAGGAGAAACACACCTGTTCAGGCTCAAACAGGAGAAACACACCTGCTGTTCAGGCTCAAACAGGAGAAACACACCTGTTCAGGCTCAAACAGGAGAAACACACCTGTTCAGGCTCAAACAGGAGAAACACACCTGCTGTTCAGGCTCAAACAGGAGAAACACACCTGTTCAGGCTCAAACAGGAGAAACACACCTGTTCAGGCTCAAACAGGAGAAACACACCTGTTCAGGCTCAAACAGGAGAAACACACCTGTTCAGGCTCAAACAGGAGAAACACACCTGTTCAGGCTCAAACAGGAGATATTCAACATTTTGACCTGTGCAAAATGACAAAAATAAAAAGTTTGAACAAAATGGAAGCACAAAACATTTCAGTCTTTTTAAAAATTCCCACATGATCCCGACGTGTCCCAGAGCCGAGGTCAAAATCGCTTTAAAATCCCAAAAGTTCTGCTGCTTTTCCCTTTTGGATGAGTCAGACTTCAGTGCAGATCCAGGATTCACATTTGAGTCTCAGTAAACGGAGTCGACCAGAGAAGAACGAAGGATTCTGGAGTTTGGGTTTGGAGTCTGTGTTCTGCACTGGCTTTTTAAAGACACATTCTGTAACATGGATGTTCTAATGCTTTTCCCTCATTATCTTACTTACAGTTGTATTTTAAAGCAACAGTATGTAACTTTCTGAAGGTGATGGTCACATTTCTACAGCACTTTTCCCCCTTTAAGGCTCAGAGTGCGTCACACACGAGTGACTCTGTCCACCAGCACCTCCATGAAGCCGCGGCAACAGAAAGTTCAAATGAATGTGGGAACATTCTCCATGGAGATACTTTTATGCCAAACTGTGGAACATTACAGCTGAGGGCCCAATGTATCCATGGAAACAGACATGAGAGCGTCCTGGGCCTCACAGGAGGGTCAGGGTGAGTTTTCAGTGCATTAAAAACATCAAAAAAAAATAAAAACATGCTTTTATACGAGTCTGTTTTTGGCTAAAAAAGTGACATACTGAAGCTTTAAGTGATTCACGCCTGTTTGAATCATCACCTCTGCAGGACGGTCAGTCTGAACACGGTCAGTCTGAACACTCTCTGCAGACGGTCAGTCTGAACACACTCTGCAGACGGTCAGTCTGAACACACTCTGCAGACGGTCAGTCTGAACACACTCTGCAGACGGTCAGTCTGAACACACTCTGCAGACGGTCAGTCTGAACACACTCTGCAGGACGGTCAGTCTGAACACACTCTGCAGGACGGTCAGTCTGAACACACTCTGCAGACGGTCAGTCTGAACACACTCTGCAGGACGGTCAGTCTGAACACACTCTGCAGGACGGTCAGTCTGAACACACTCTGCAGGACGGTCAGTCTGAACACACTCTGCAGACGGTCAGTCTGAACACACTCTGCAGACGGTCAGTCTGAACACACTCTGCAGACGGTCAGTCTGAACACACTCTGCAGGACGGTCAGTCTGAACACACTCTGCAGGACGGTCAGTCTGAACACACTCTGCAGACGGTCAGTCTGAACACACTCTGCAGGACGGTCAGTCTGAACACACTCTGCAGGACGGTCAGTCTGAACACACTTCTCTCTCATCAGACTTTTCTCAAATAACATTTGAAAATCCACACATGGGTCAGAAGGTCCAGAGAACAGAACTGTGAACCAAAGATCTAAACCAGTGTTTCTACAGTGCACAGCTCCTGTGCCACTGCTGCATAGTTACGGGTGAATGTGGGGCATTTAGGGGGTGATTCTGGGGCATTATTGGGGTGATTCTGGGGCATTATTGGGGTGATTCTGGGGCATTATTGGGGTGATTCTGGGGCATTATTGGGGTGATTCTGGGGCATTATTGGGGTGATTCTGGGGCATTATTGGGGTGAGCTTTGGAGCACTTTTTTTTTACATATTGTGGTCCATTCTCCATTCTCGGCTGCTAAGAAGAGCCGAGAATGGAGAGAGGGGGAGAGGGTCCCTGGTTCCTGGTGTAAGGGACCCTGGTTCCTGGGGTAAGGGTCCCTGGTTCCTGGGGTAAGGGTCCCTGGTTCATGGTGTAAGGGTCCCTTGTTCCTGGGGTAAGGGTCCCTTGTTCCTGGGGTAAGGGTCCCTGGTTCATGGTGTAAGGGTCCCTGGTTCCTGGGGTAAGGGTCCCTGGTTCCTGGGGTAAGGGTCCCTGGTTCCTGGTGTAAGGGTCCCTGGTTCCTGGGGTAAGGGTCCCTGGTTCCTGGTGTAAGGGTCCCTGGTTCCTGGGGTAAGGGTCCCTGGTTCCTGGTGTAAGGGTCCCTGGTTCCTGGGGTAAGGGACCCTGGTTCCTGGTGTAAGGGTCCCTGGTTCCTGGGGTAAGGGTCCCTGGTTCCTAACACTCCAGAGGGGGGAGGAAAGAGCGACGACAGTCCAGGGCTTTGGGGGTCGGGGGGTGGACGCGGTTCTTCCGGAGTTCCTCTCGACTCAGAGCCCCACTGAGCTTCGAGAACGCAGCTTTGTATTTCTTATCAAACGCAGCTGAAAGAGGAAGAGAACGAAGGAGAGAGAGGAGGAGAGAGAGAAGAAGAGAGAGGGAAGACAGAGGAGAGAGAGGAGGAGAGAGAGGAGGAGAGAGAGGAGGAGAGAGAGAAGACAGAGGTTTTGAATAAACAGTTACACTCAGTAAGTATGTTACATATAAATACACTCAACAAAAATATAAACGCAACACTTTTGTTTTTGCTCCCATTTGTCATGAGATGGACTCAAAGATCTAAAATTCATTCCAGATACACAATATTACCATTTCTCTCAAACATTGTTCACAAATCTGTCTAAATGTGTGATAGTGGCACTTTTGCTTTGCTGAGATAATCCATCCCACCTCACAGGTGCCACATCCAGATGCTCATCAGACACCATGATTAGTGCACAGGTGAACCTTAGACTGCCCACAATAAAAGGCCACTCTGAAATGTGCAGTTGTTGCTTTATTGGGGGTCTGGGGACTCAGAACCAGTCAGTATCTGGTGTGACCACCATTTGCCTCATGCAGTGCAACACATCTTCTTCACATAGAGTTTATCAGATTGTCACTTGTGGCCTGTGGAATGTTGGTCCACTCCTCTTCAATGGCTGTGCGAAGTTGCTGGATATTAGTGGGAACTGGTACGCGCTGTCGTATACGCCGATCAAGCACATCCCAAACATGCTCAATGGGTGACATGTCCGGTGAGTATGCTGGCCATGCAAGAACTGGGACATTTTCAGCTTCCAAGAATTGTGTACAGATCCTTGCAACATGGGGCCGTGCATTATCTGCTGAAACATGAGGTGATGTTCATGGATGTATGGCACAACAATGGGCCTCAGGATCTCATCACGGTATCTCTGTGCATTCAAAATGCCATCAATAAAATGCACCTGTGTTCTTCGTCCATAACAGATGCCTGCCCATACCATAACCCCACCACCACCATGGGCCACTCCATCCACAACACTGACATCAGCAAAGCGCTCACCCACACGACGCCACACACGCTGTCTGCCATCTGCCCTGAACAATGTAAACCGAGATTCATCCGTGAAGAGAACACCTCTCCAACGTGCCAGACGCCATCGAATGTGGGCATTTGCCCACTCAAGTCTGTTACGGCGACGATCTGGAGTCAGGTTAAGACCCGATGAGGACGACGAGCATGCAGTTGAGCTTCCCTGAGACGGTTTCTGACAGTTTGTGCAGAAATTCTTTGGTTATGCAAACCAATTGTTTCAGCAGCTGTCTGAGTAGCTGGTCTCAGACGATCTTGGAGGTGAACCTGCTGGATGTGGAGGTCCTGGGCTGGTGTGGTTACACGTGGTCTGCGGTTGTGAGGCCGGTTGGATGTACTGCCATATTCTCTGAAACGCCTTTGGAGACGGCTTATGGTGGAGAAATGAACATTCAATGCCCGAGCAACAGATCTGGTTGACATTCCTGCTGTCAGCATGCCAATTGCACGCTCCCTCAATGCTTGCGCCATCTGTGGCATTTTGCTGTGAGACAAAACTGCACATTTCAGAGTGGCCTTTTATTGTGGGCAGTCTAAGGTTCACCTGTGCACTAATCATGGTGTCTGATGAGCATCTTGATGTGGCACCTGTGAGGTGGGATGGATTATCTCAGCAAAGCAAAAGTGCCACTATCACACATTTAGACAGATTTGTGAACAATGTTTGAGAGAAATGGGAATATTGTGTATCTGGAATGAATTTGAGATCTTTGAGTCCATCTCATGACAAATGGGAGCAAAAACAAAAGTGTTGCGTTTATATTTTTGTTGAGTGTACATACACATATATGACAGATCTAACCCAGGTCTAACCAGGTCTAACCAGGTCTATCCCAGGTCTAACCAGGTCTAACCAGGTCTATCCCAGGTCTAACCAGGTCTAACCAGGTCTAGCCCAGGTCTAACCAGATCTAACCAGGTCTAACCAGGTCTATCCCAGGTCTAACCAGGTCTATCCCAGGTCTAACCAGGTCTATCCCAGGTGTAACCAGGTCTAACCAGGTCTAACCAGGTCTAACCAGGTCTATCCCAGGTCTAACCAGGTCTAACCAGGTCTAACCAGGTCTATCCCAGGTCTAACCAGGTCTAACCAGGTCTATCCCAGGTCTAACCAGGTCTATCCCAGGTCTAACCAGGTCTAACCAGGTCTAACCAGGTCTAACCAGGTCTAACCAGGTCTAACCAGGTCTATCCCAGGTCTAACCAGGTCTATCCCAGGTCTAACCAGGTCTATCCCAGGTGTAACCAGGTCTAACCAGGTCTAACCAGGTCTAACCAGGTCTATCCCAGGTCTAACCAGGTCTAACCAGGTCTATCCCAGGTCTAACCAGGTCTAACCAGGTTTAACCAGGTCTATCCCAGGTGTAACCAGGTGTAACCAGGTCTAACCAGGTCTATCCCAGGTCTAACCAGGTCTAACCAGGTCTAGCCCAGGTCTAACCAGGTCTAACCAGGTCTATCCCAGGTCTATCCCAGGTCTAACCAGGTCTATCCCAGGTCTAACCAGGTCTAACCAGGTCTATCCCAGGTCTATCCCAGGTCTAACCAGGTCTAACCAGGTCTATCCCAGATCTAACCAGGTCTAACCAGGTCTAACCAGGTCTATCCCAGATCTAACCAGGTCTATCCCAGGTCTAACCAGGTTTAGAGGGGTCTTACCAACGTGATCTTTGCCCATTGCTGCCAAAGTGAGGAACAGGAACTCTCTGTACAAACTCCTGCACCAGAAACAAACAGAAACAAAACTGAATATAAAACATGTTCATGACCAGTCAGGTTTGGACACACTTTCTTCAGTTGTGTTTCTTCTTTATTTCCATGATTATTTCCTTTGTAAACTGAAGGCATCAAAACTGTGAATGACGTGGGTCAACTCAAAATAACTCCAAATGTGCTTTGATGATTTTCTTCCATTATCTTGTCTTTTAATATGCATTGTCCCTTTAATAAATAAATACAAATAAAAATACTAATGATTTGTCATCTTCCGTCTATATCTAAAATGTAGTAGCAGTAAAAAGTAGAGAACATAAAGAAAAGAAGCACTGAATGAGTGATGATTTATGACTGGTCGTGTACAGGCTGTTAATGACAGAAAAAGGCACCACAATAATGAGGCCATTTGGCTAATGCTGCGTTCAGATTGTGTGGATCTATGTGGATGTGCGTCTGGGCATCCTGCTTTTTTGCAGCGCGTCTTCAGGCATCAGCGTGGCACAAATCTGCCACTGACACAGAGCATCCTGAGTGTTTCAGCCAAAAAGCTGAATTTTTGGCATCTGATGCACCACATCAATCAGTCAGGGGCTAATGTCCAGTGATGTAGCAACATATATAAATACAGTATATACTGTATATGCAGCCGCCAAGCAGATAATAATAATAATAATAATAATAATAATAATGATAATAATAATAATAATAATGATAATAATAATAATAATAATAATGATAATAATGATAATAATAATAATAATGATAATAATAATGATAATAATGATAATAATAATAATGATAATAATAATAATAATAATAATAATAATAATAATAATAATAATAATAATAATAATAATAATAATAATAATAATAATAATAATAATAATGATAATAATAATGATAATAATAATGATAATAATGATAATAATAATAATAATAATAATAATGATAATAATAATGATAATAATGATAATAATAATAATGATAATAATGATAATAATAATAATAATAATAATAATAATAATAATAATAATAATAATAATAATAATAATAATTATTATTATTATAATAATGATAATAATAATAATGATAATAATAATAATGATAATAATGATAATAATAATAATGATAATAATAATAATAATAATAATGATAATAATAATGATAATAATAATAATAATAATAATAATAATAATAATAATAATAATAATAATAATAATGATAATAATAATGATAATAATAATGATAATAATGATAATAATAATAATAATAATAATAATGATAATAATAATGATAATAATGATAATAATAATAATGATAATAATGATAATAAAGCATCAGTTTTATACAGCGCTTTTCAGGACACTCAAAGACTCTTTACAGCATTATTCATTCACTCCAGACCCGGTGGTGTAAACTACTATTGTAGCTACAGCTGCCCTGGGGCAGACTGACGGAAGTGAGGCTCCGATCTGCACCATCGGCCCCTCCGACCACCACCAACACTCACACACCACTGTCATACTAGGCAATGTGGGTGCTGTGCCTTGCCTAAGGACACAACAACAAGTTTTGCCACTGGCGCCCCCCTGTGGCACCTGGAACACCCAGTGTCTCCCATCCAAGTACTAACCAGGCCCTGCTGAGCTTCTGAGATCTGATGACGAGCCACAGATCTCCTCTGCTGATGGTTTTATGTAATAAACACACTAAAGCCCCTGTCTCCTGCTCTGCCCCCGTTCATAAAGGGAATGGCACAAAGGTACTTGCCAACAGTAACAGACGACGTGGATGCGCCTCAGGTATTTTCCTCCTGTTCGTCTATGGCATCCCAGATGGGCATACAGGGCATCGGAACTCAAAAGCAAAGGCTTCAACTAGAGGCATCCAGTGTGTTTTTGGTGATGTAGTCTGAACGCAGCTGGATCCACGACATCACCAGTACTGTTACATCCTCACTGTCTATATCTGCAGCAGCTTCAGCCAGAGCTATCAGCTGATACTTCCAGAACTTAAAAGACATAGTGAACCCACAAGCCACTGCTCGGAAGTGAGCATGGCCGTGCTTTGGCTCCATCGGCTATAAGTGATTTTCTATTGAAAATAGGTCACCCCTCTTTCTGGAACTTCTGCTGTCAGGCTCCTCATTTTTGGTTTTAAAATGTTTTGTTTTTTCCACTGTTTTGGCCCTAATTCAAGATGTGAACATTAATAACAGATCAATCAGGCATCTTGTTTTCCCTCCTTGGGTTAGCAGCAGGTTTGAAATGAGTGGTTTGACAGTGTTGCTAAACGCCTGCCTTATGCAAAAACCAGTAGTGCGGTCGGCTCTTTGGTTGCTATGATACATGTGGTCTGAATTCTAAATATAGAATTTGGCTCCAGATTAGCTGCTACCCTCGATGAACTTCGTTTGGAGCTGAATGCTGGAGGTGATGTCACAATCCCTTAATCCACTTCTTCCCACAGTGCCTCTTTACCTCTGGACTCTGGTTGGCTGCTGCTTCTCCACAGTCTCCAGGAACAGAGTGACGGCCTTGTGCACTTCGTTCATGCCGACGTAGCGCAGAACCTCCTCCAGGAAGCCCAGAGAGAACGGGTGGTTATGACGCCTCCAGCCGAACTGACGCATCGCCACGCCACCTGCAGGAACGGAGGGCACGTGTTAAAGAACAGACTGCTCAGTTCACCAAAACATAATGAATACCAACATATTTTTTATTCTATTTAAAATGATGAGGCTCACTGTGGATCCTCCAGAGCACGTAGAGCGGGGGCCACTGGTCTGTGTCTGGAGCCAATGTGTCCCACAAGAGACGCACCCTCACAGTCTGGTTATCCACCTGAAAAAGACCTCGGTCAGACCTGGCCTCGGTTATTCCTGGTTTAGTCTCTGGTACCTGTGTGCAGTGGCTGGCGAGGGTGGAGCTTCGTACCAGTTGGAGCAGGTGTGACGGCAGCTGGAGCCTGGAAAAAACCCAGACCAGGTTCCAGAAGAGGATGGCGTGATGCTCGAGCAGAGTGGACCGAGCCAGAACCGATTCTCCTTCGTTTTCTAACAGAGACTCCAGCTCTTTACGCAACACCAGGGGACTCAGGTACGCCACCGTCACCTGGGGACCGCCCACCTGAGCCGAGGCTCCGCCTACCTGAGCAGAAGCCCCTCCCACAGCCGTTTGAGTCCGTCTGAACTCGGAGCAGCTGCTGGTCTCGGAGCCCTCTGAGTCTTCGCTGACGCCATTACACTGGGCTCCTGTGGGGGCCCCTCTGTGGGGGTCCTGGGCTCCTGTGGGGGCCCCTCTGTCGGGGTCCTGGGCACTGGGGGGTCTCACTGCACTCTGCACCTCCTCCTCCACGTTCCACTGACTGCGCTCAGAGCTGCCGACAAAACAACACATGTTTGTACCACTACAACCACTTCTACCACCACCACAACCACCACTTCTACCACCACGACAACCACCACTTCTACCACCACTACAACTACCACTTCTACCACCACTACAACCACCACTTCTACCACTACCACCACTACAACCACCACTTCTACCACCACCACAACCACCACTTCTACCACCACTACAACCACCACTTCTACCACTACTACAACCACCACTTCTACCACCACTACAACCACCACTTCTACCACTACTACTACCACCACTTCTACCACTACTACAACCACCACTTCTACCACTACTACAACCACCACTTCTACCACTACCACCACTACAACCACCACTTCTACCACTACTACCACTACAACCACCACTTCTACCACCACCACAACCACCACTTCTACCACTACCACCACTACAACCACCACTTCTACCACCACCACAACCACCACTTCTACCACCACTACAACCACCACTTCTACCACTACCACCACTACAACCACCACTTCTACCACTACCACCACTACAACCACCACTTCTACCACTACCACCACTACAACCACCACTTCTACCACTACCACTACTACAACCACCACTTCTACCACTACCACCACTACAACCACCACTTCTACCACCACCACAACCACCACTTCTACCACCACTACAACCACCACTTCTACCACTACTACCACTACTACTACCACCACTTCTACCACTACTACCACTTCTACCACCACTACAACTACTACCACCACTTCTACCACTACTACAACCACCACTTCTACCACTACTACTACTACTACTACCACCACTTCTACCACTACAACCACCACTTCTACCACTACTACTACCACCACTTCTACCACTACTACAACCACCACTTCTACCACTACTACAGCCACCACTTCTACCACCACTACAACCACCACTTCTACCACTACTACTACCACCACTTCTACCACTACTACAACCACCACTTCTACCACTACTACAACCACCACTTCTACCACTACTACAACCACCACTTCTACCACTACTACAACCGCCACTTCTACCACCACTACAACCACCACTTCTACCACTACTACCACTACTACTACCACCACTTCTACCACTACTACCACTACTACCACCACTACTTCTACCACTACTACCACCACTACTACACCACTTCTACCACTACTACCACTACTATCACTACAACCACCACTTCTACCACTACTACCACTACTACTACCACCACTTCTACCACTACTACCACCACTACAACCACCACTTCTACCACTACCACCACTACAACCACCACTTCTACCACTACTACCACCACTACAACCACCACTTCTACCACTACTACAACCACCACTATATACCACTCCTACCACCACTACAACCACTACTACTACTACTACTACTACCACCACTTCTACCACTACTACTACCACCACTTCTACCACTACTACAACCACCACTTCTACCACTACTACTACCACCACTTCTACCACTACTACCACCACTACAACCACCACTTCTACCACTACTACCACTTCTACCACCACTACAACTACCACCACCACTTCTACCACTACTACCACTACTACTACCACTACAACCACCACTACAACCACCACTTCTACCACTACTACCACTACTACTACCACCACTTCTACCACCACTACAACTACTACCACCACTCCTACCACCACTACTACCACTAATACAGCACTCAGCACAGCAAAGAAAACAAGAAAAGTTAATAGGACTTGTTAATAGTTAATAGAGTCTGTGCACAATGGCAGCTGGCTTCTTCTCGTCAGAGGGAGGGACGGTGCAGCCATTTCTGCTCTGATGTAATGTCCACCAGGTTTTTGACAAGTCTGAGAGATCAGGCAGTGGACAGGAAACTCCAAGTGGATCTCACTGACAACTAAGCCTGTCACAATCACACATTCTGTCGCTACAGAGAAATAGTGCAACAAACGATAATACTGAAACTAATTGTGTTGGGTCTGGTGTGTGTTTGTTTCTCTCACCTGCACAGGGGCCCTGGGTGTGTTTGTTTCTCTCACCTGCACAGGGGCCCTGGGTGTGTTTGTTTCTCTCACCTGCACAGGGGCCCTGGGTGTGTTTGTTTCTCTCACCTGCACAGGGGCCCTGGGTGTGTTTGTTTCTCTCACCTGCACAGGGGCCCTGGGTCACAGATCTGGGCATTGAGGAGTGGGACGAAGGGAGCATTGCAAAACGGACAGGTGGAGTTGAGGTTAGAGTCATCGGAGCTCCACCCAGCCATAATCTCTTCATCATAAACCAGAGAGTCACAAGAACGGCACAGAGAGCAAGTGGACAACAGGAGCTGAAAGAGAAGACAGGACTGAGCCAGGACTGAGCCAGGACTGAGCCAGGACTGAGCCAGGACTGAGCCAGGACTGAGCCAGGACTGAGCCCGGACTGAGCCAGGACTGAGCCAAGACTGAGCCAGGACTGAGCCAGGACTGGGCCCGGACTGAACCCGGACTGAGCCCGGACTGAGCCAGGACTGAGCCAGGACTGAGCCAGGACTGAGCCAAGACTGAGCCAGGACTGAGCCAGGACTGGGCCCGGACTGAACCCGGACTGAGCCCGGACTGAGCCAGGACTGAGCCAAGACTGAGCCAGGACTGAGCCAGGACTGAGCCAGGACTGAGCCAGGACTGAGCCCGGACTGAGCCAAGACTGAGCCAGGACTGAGCCAGGACTGAGCCCGGACTGAACCAGGACTGGGCCCGGACTGAACCCGGACTGAGCCAGGACTGAGCCAGGACTGAGCCAGGACTGAGCCAGGACTGAGCCTGGACTGAGCCAGGACTGAGCCAGGACTGAGCCAGGACTGAGCCCGGACTGAACCAGGACTGGGCCCGGACTGAACCCGGACTGAACCAGGACTGAACCAGGACTGAACCCGGACTGAACCAGGGCTTAGGCATGAAAACAGATACGGGGGGAAAAAGGTGAGAAAGGAGTGGGAGAAGCTGGTGGGGGGTGGGGTACTCTAAATGAATGGTGATTCACCAGTATGTGCAGCAGTGTTGTAGTCAAGACCTGTCTGAGACCATAGAGTCCCGAAACCGAAACAAGACCAAGACCACAGCCCACTGGGACCATATCAAGACCATCTTTGTGATTTTCTACATTTACATTGTATTTTACATTTTTTGTGGCACATGGCATAATGTTTTTATAAATCTATCTTCATTCTATCTGATTCATGTTCATTTAGGCATAAAATAAGCCAGGCAAACTGTACTGTAATTAAACACTCTGTGCTCCTTTTTGGGCCCTCACCCAGTGTGAGAACCCCTTTATTAATCCCACTTCCACTAGGATTTTTAAACCTGTTTTTTCAAGTTCCTAACTGGAGTTACATGATCTTACTGGTTTTACAGTGGTATTTAGCCTCTGCACATTTACCAAACCAAACACACATCGTGGCAAACACAGATTTATTTGGCACTTTATTAGACAAACTTCAGCTCACATCTTGCAGGCCTGCTGTGCCCACACTGGAGCATAAATGTGGGTCATTTTTCCTTTGCGTTTGGTCTTGCCCTTCTAATCAGCGCAAAGTAAGGATGGAGTCGATGTGCACTATAGGCCTACGCAGGGAGGAGAGAGTGCGAAAAGGCGAGGAGTGGTGCGCTGATGTGAGGTAGATGGACAGTTGTGATACAAAAAAAAAAACACAGACTGAAACAGGGCTAGACCAGGAATCAATCAGGACAAAAATAGAACTGAACCAAGACTAAATTTAACTGAACATATATGTTCTGGGAATTGAACCGGTGACCGTGTGGTTGACGGTGAGTCCAGACTGCTCACCTCCAGTCCAGCTGCATCCTGGCTGGAATCCCATGAGCGACGTAGCGGGAAGGCCGGGCTCGGGAGCTCAGAGAGGTCCAAGTCACTGCCCACGGACAACGAACTCTGGGAAGAAGCAGAAACATACAGGATTTATTCCTGTTAACACTACTACAACTATATGAGGTGGAGGGACAGGCCTGTACCCACTTAAAGGTGTATGAGGTGGAGGGATGGAGGGACAGGCCTGTACCCACTTAAAGGTGTATGAGGTGGATGGGATGGAGGGACAGGCCTGTACCCACTTAAAGGTGTATGAGGTGGATGGATGGAGGGACAGGCCTGTACCCACTTAAAGGTGTATGAGGTGGATGGATGGAGGGACAGGCCTGTACCCACTTAAAGGTGTATGAGGTGGAGGGATGGAGGGACAGGCCTGTACCCACTTAAAGGTGTATGAGGTGGAGGGATGGAGGGACAGGCCTGTACCCACTTAAAGGTGTATGAGGTGGAGGGATGGAGGGACAGGCCTGTACCCACTTAAAGGTGGATGAGGTGGATGGATGGAGGGACAGGGCTGTACCCACTTAAAGGTGTATGAGGTGGAGGGATGGAGGGACAGGCCTGTACCCACTTAAAGGTGGATGAGGTGGATGGATGGAGGGACAGGGCTGTACCCACTTAAAGGTGTATGAGGTGGAGGGATGGAGGGACAGGCCTGTACCCACTTAAAGGTGGATGAGGTGGATGGATGGAGGGACAGGCCTGTACCCACTTAAAGGTGTATGAGGTGGAGGGATGGAGGGACAGGCCTGTACCCACTTAAAGGTGTATGAGGTGGAGGGATGGAGGGACAGGCCTGTACCCACTTAAAGGTGTATGAGGTGGATGGATGGAGGAACAGGCCTGTACCCACTTAAAGGTGTATGAGGTGGAGGGATGGAGGGACAGGCCTGTACCCACTTAAAGGTGTATGAGGTGGATGGATGGAGGGACAGGCCTGTACCCACTTAAAGGTGTATGAGGTGGAGGGATGGAGGGACAGGCCTGTACCCACTTAAAGGTGTATGAGGTGGAGGGATGGAGGGACAGGCCTGTACCCACTTAAAGGTGGATGAGGTGGATGGATGGAGGGACAGGGCTGTACCCACTTAAAGGTGTATGAGGTGGAGGGATGGAGGGACAGGCCTGTACCCACTTAAAGGTGGATGAGGTGGATGGATGGAGGGACAGGGCTGTACCCACTTAAAGGTGTATGAGGTGGAGGGATGGAGGGACAGGCCTGTACCCACTTAAAGGTGGATGAGGTGGATGGATGGAGGGACAGGCCTGTACCCACTTAAAGGTGTATGAGGTGGATGGATGGAGGAACAGGCCTGTACCCACTTAAAGGTGTATGAGGTGGAGGGATGGAGGGACAGGCCTGTACCCACTTAAAGGTGTATGAGGTGGATGGATGGAGGGACAGGCCTGTACCCACTTAAAGGTGTATGAGGTGGATGGGATGGAGGGACAGGCCTGTACCCACTTAAAGGTGTATGAGGTGGAGGGATGGAGGGACAGGCCTGTACCCACTTAAAGGTGTATGAGGTGGATGGATGGAGGGACAGGCCTGTGCCCACTTAAAGGTGTATGAGGTGGATGGATGGAGGGACAGGGCTGTACCCACTTAAAGGTGTATGAGGTGGATGGGATGGAGGGACAGGCCTGTACCCACTTAAAGGTGTATGAGGTGGATGGATGGAGGGACAGGCCTGTACCCACTTAAAGGTGTATGAGGTGGATGGGATGGAGGGACAGGCCTGTACCCACTTAAAGGTGTATGAGGTGGATGGGACGGAGGGACAGGCCTGTACCCACTTAAAGGTGTATGAGGTGGATGGGATGGAGGGACAGGCCTGTACCCACTTAAAGGTGTATGAGGCGGATGGATGGAGGGACAGGCCTGTACCCACTTAAAGGTGTATGAGGTGGATGGATGGAGGGACAGGCCTGTACCCACTTAAAGGTGTATGAGGTGGAGGGATGGAGGGACAGGCCTGTACCCACTTAAAGGTGTATGAGGTGGATGGATGGAGGGACAGGCCTGTACCCACTTAAAGGTGTATGAGGCGGATGGATGGAGGGACAGGCCTGTACCCACTTAAAGGTGTATGAGGTGGATGGATGGAGGGACAGGCCTGTACCCACTTAAAGGTGTATGAGGTGGATGGATGGAGGGACAGGCCTGTACCCACTTAAAGGTGCAAACTGTAACTTCTCTGACTGAGAATCTGTAAATGCTCATCTTCATGTGGTACGACAGTATGACTTTAAAGTTATTTTACTATTACAGCCGATTGTGCCAAAAGAAAACCTTGAAAACCGTGCAGTTTTGGTGGTGGCGTCGTCTCCATGGCGACAGATATTAAATGACATCGGGTGGATTCACACACTGAGTCATGGGCTGCACTTTTGAATGTCACAGCATTTTTTACTGTGACATTCACAATTCACAATATGCACAAAGGATCATGGGAAATGTGTGAAGAACGATCAGCTCATTGTTCTGGGCAAACTGACCCAGTCACACTTTTGTCAGTGTGAGTGAATCACAACAGCCTTTATTAAAACAACAGACTCCTCTAAACCAGGACAGTTAGAACTAAATATATTTACACCTTCATACTAAAGGATAATCAGTAGTTTTATTTTTATTGTTTGGCCATGGCAGGCATGAGAGCACTGAGGAATTGCTCGTTTTCAGTGTGAGACATGACCAGAGCCCTGGGGGGCGTCAGTGTCTTTGACAGGTTTAAAGGGCTATGGGGCCTTGCAATGCCTTCACCTCAGAGTTGGCGTTGACGAGTCGTTCTTTGGCCTTCAGAAGCGTCTCTGTGACATGGCTCTTTCGGCTGGGTCGGTCTCTGCGTGGCCCCTCCCCCGGGCGCCGGTCATCCACACTTGCCGTTCGCCGCACAGAGAGCCGGTTCCTGGTGGGAGTCAGGAGCTGCTGCAGTTTCCCTGCCAAACCTCCACGACTGGGGGATGACATGTTGTTCTGGTTTTCGTCCACGTCTTTGCTCCGGCTCGCACTGCCCCCTCTCGCCACGGCCGGCCTGAACAGTACAGGACATTCCCACAAACACATGATAAACTTTTCCTATTTACAAAGATTGGGAGTGACTGGCATGTCCCTTTCATAAGTCCAGAGTTAGGCCAAACTCAAGAGCTTTAAATGTTAGAAAGTTTTGTTTCATTGGCACTTGTTTGAGTGACCCTTTGTTATTAGTCTGTCTACATGTCCAAAGCTCAAAACACTCTGTTCCACCTCCTCCATAATGGCAGTCTTCAAGTTAAGTAAGCTCAGTGAAGGTGCACTTCCTGTGTTACCACGTGACATCAAAAAGTGGAGCAGAGTGTTTTTAGTTTGAGAGAAAAATGTCAATGAAACAAAACACAACTCCAGGTATATTTGTGAGAAAAACAACACAGATCAGAAAATAGTGTAATATGAGCCCTTTGAGCTTGAACCCACCCTGCGTCTCTGCCGGGCGGTGGGCAGCATTCTGACTCGCTCTCTTCACACTCTTTGTAGAACCTGGAGAGACAGACCTGACTGCGTGGCACCAACCCTCCTCCTCCAGGGGGCACTGTAGGGCCCAGAGGAGGCTTCCGAGGGTCTCCGCTCTGGATCTGTGCCTTCCTCTGCAGCTTCAGCTCTGAAAGAAACACACACGAGTATGAAATGAACAGTAAACCTGGTGTGTGAGAGAGGCTTGAGAGGCTGAGCTGATATTGGAACATTTGAGTTTGTCATAATCTCAGATGTTGAGCAATGTCTTCAACCATGTGTCACTTCCTGTTTGGCCAAAAGGCTCACGGCCAGAAGGTACGTACTGTTAGGATAAATAACTAGGCTTAGCTATTCTGTATAACTGCTGCTATATTTCATTATTGTACCGAGGTCATGTGAAGATACAGGCTCTGATCACAGCTGTGAGACTCATAGACTCACTGTATGTGTGAAAGCTATTGTAAAGAAGTTTGTTGTCAAATTGTAAATACATGCAGTTTAGTATTATGTAGTACAAGAAACCTCATGGAAAGTTTTCGGCCTTGGCTGCCTGGCTGCGGAGGGGGAGATGGAGCTGTGTCGCACCCCCTCCTGCAGTCAGGACACAAGGTCAGTCTCACGAAGTTTATCTATTGTTTCGCTCATGTGCAGAAACTGTATTACACTGTTTCAATGGGGATGCCCCACTCATGCTGAACTTAATAAAATGTGCGGAGAGGCAACTGGATTTTTGGATTAGACTGAGGGAAGCTCCGACGTTGGGCAGCCAGTGGGACGAGCTGTCAGAAGCGCCACTTGTCTCCCCGTGCACGTAAAAAACTTAAGTTGAGTTGTGTCTTTGATTCCTGGTGTTAATGCTCAGTCAGTAGCAGGTTGTATTCTCCACAGGGCTGAGACGTAGTCATCTCAGTTTAACACTGTCATTCTCACAACACTGTTTTGTGTGTGAAATTTCCTGACAGTATGTCAGGACAAATGTTAGATATTCCAATCTATCTAATAGCAAAATAACTAAATAGGTCAAGAACTACTGACAGGGCTGATGTCAGGACTTGTTACCAGATAACACCCGGATGGATCAGACTGGACTGTGTGATGTGCCACGAGGCCTGTGCACCAACGAAGAGGCGCTAAGTCTAAACCCTGGTCTCCTCTCACTATAGTTCTAAAAGTCATTGTATAGGCGTAAATATTCTCTGCAGGGGAATGTCGGCACAGACTCCTGTACAAGTTTGGCTTTCTAATGTTTGAATAAGTAAATTATCTGGACTTTATTTCTGTTTCAAGTGTATTTTTTGCCTAAGCAGAAACTAATGAACACGTGAGGGAAAAGGCTGTTTTTCTCAACACATTGAAATGAATGAATGCATGTATTTCTGTGGGTTTGTTTATCATTAGCTACAGTTAATTTGGGCTAAACTCATTAAGTCCATGGAACTGAATCTCCCATTGAGTTACATAGGCGCAGTTGCCCACCGTGAGATGATCAAATTCAAATTCTAGAATATGAATGTATATCACAGATGCCAATACTGGACCATCACTACTTGTATTAACTGGATATGAATATAAGCCAAATGTTCTACCAATTTAATATTACCAGTTAAATCTATATTTTTCAGCTGTGTCATG
This sequence comes from Odontamblyopus lacepedii, assembly GCA_034769755.1. Classification (NCBI taxonomy): domain Eukaryota; kingdom Metazoa; phylum Chordata; class Actinopteri; order Gobiiformes; family Gobiidae; genus Odontamblyopus; species Odontamblyopus lacepedii. Next base: position 45,699,679 of record CM068347.1, read on the forward strand.
AGGCTGGACACAATCAAGCAACTCATTAGCTTATATCCAAGATACAAACAAGGAAAAGTTAATTTGCCTACTATAACTTAACATAAATTTGGGGCCTTGCTAAAGATTTAAAGATTGGTAAATCAGTCATTAGACAAATATCGCATATCGATCAAACAACAAACACCCAAACCCCCACCAAACAACATGTGGAGCCCTCCCCAGACACAACAGCAGCTGTGTGGTTCTTACTGTCGGAGGGCTTCATGCTGCTCAGGCTGCTGCTCTTCACGATGGAGCCGGGCAGAGACTCGTGACTCGAGCTGTCACTCAAACCGCTCCAACTGGACTGACGAATCAGAGACGAGTGTGGGCGGGGCTTACAGTCCGAGTCGAACATAGATTCTGAAAAAGAAACAAAAAAAGACTAAATATACAACATCATCAGAAGGGATTTCAGTGGTGGAATCTGCAGTTAAAATCAGATTTGTTGACCTTAATTAATATCTCTGGACCTATCCACATAAAATAAAAAGTGGCACACAGCTCTTTATCTTAAACTCTGCACTATATTCTGATCTACGTTCTAATGTTAACATACCTGGGGTTGTGTTTTATTTCATTCACACGTTTGAAATCCAGTGTGTTTAAACCTAAAACCCTCTTTCTGATGTCAGTGGTCACTCCATAAACCCCACCACCTGCAGCCGCTCATACACTGGTGCTAGTGCAGCCTCTAGTACTCACCTCCTTGTGACCCCAGTGAGCCACTTTTGTGCCGCCGTTTGATTGGCTGCCGAAACTGGGCCACAGCCAATAGGACGTTTCTGAGTTTGGTCCAGAGCAGCCGGCCGCCCTGATTGGTCGAGGGCCACTTACTCTCCAGCACAGCCTGTGGAAAACAACCAATGAAGAAACAGGACATTACCAATCAAAACACAGGACACAACCTTAACACCCGTAGGTGATGACAGTAGCAGTAGTACCTTGTTGTAGTACCCGTAGGTGAGGACAGTAGTAGTAGTACCTTGTTGTAGTACCCGTAGGTGATGACAGTAGCAGTAGTACCTTGTTGTAGTACCCGTAGGTGAGGACAGTAGTAGTAGTACCTTGTTGTAGTACCCGTAGGTGATGACAGTAGCAGTAGTACCTTGTTGTAGTACCCGTAGGTGAGGACAGTAGTAGTAGTACCTTGTTGTAGTACCCGTAGGTGAGGACAGTAGTAGTAGTACCTTGTTGTAGTACCCGTAGGTGAGGACAGTAGCAGTAGTACCTTGTTGTAGTACCCGTAGGTGAGGACAGTAGCAGTAGTACCTTGTTGTAGTACCCGTAGGTGAGGACAGTAGTAGTAGTACCTTGTTGTAGTACCCGTAGGTGAGGACAGTAGTAGTAGTACCTTGTTGTAGTACCCGTAGGTGAGGACAGTAGTAGTAGTACCTTGTTGTAGTACCCGTAGGTGAGGACAGTAGTAGTAGTACCTTATTGTAGTACCCGTAGGTGAGGACAGTAGTAGTAGTACCTTGTTGTAGTACCCGAGGGTGAGGACAGTAGTAGTAGTACCTTGTTGTAGTACCCGTAGGTGAGGACAGTAGTAGTAGTACCTTATTGTAGTACCCGTAGGTGAGGACAGTAGTAGTAGTACCTTGTTGTAGTACCCGTAGGTGAGGACAGTAGCAGTAGTACCTTGTTGTAGTACCCGTAGGTGAGGACAGTAGTAGTAGTACCTTGTTGTAGTACCCGTAGGTGAGGACAGTAGTAGTACCTTGTTGTAGTACCCGTAGGTGATGACAGTAGTAGTAGTACCTTGTTGTAGTACCCGTAGGTGAGGACAGTAGTAGTAGTACCTTGTTGTAGTACATCAGAGGTGAGGACAGTAGTAGTAGTACCTTGTTGTAGTACCCGTAGGTGAGGACAGTAGTAGTAGTACCTTGTTGTAGTACCCGTAGGTGAGGACAGTAGTAGTAGTACCTTGTTGTAGTACCCGTAGGTGAGGACAGTAGTAGTAGTACCTTGTTGTAGTACCCGTAGGTGAGGACAGTAGTAGTAGTACCTTGTTGTAGTACCCGTAGGTGAGGACAGTAGTAGTAGTACCTTGTTGTAGTACCCGTAGGTGAGGACAGTAGTAGTAGTACCTTGTTGTAGTACCCGTAGGTGAGGACAGTAGTAGTAGTACCTTGTTGTAGTACCAGTAGGTGAGGACAGTAGTAGTAGTACCTTGTTGTAGTACCCGTAGGTGAGGACAGTAGTAGTAGTACCTTGTTGTAGTACCCGTAGGTGAGGACAGTAGTAGTAGTACCTTGTTGTAGTACCCGTAGGTGAGGATAGTAGTAGTAGTACCTTGTTGTAGTACCCGTAGGTGATGGTGTTGGGTGTGATCCCGGCTCTCTTCATCTCTAACAGGACTCTCACAGCGAGCACCGGCTGCCCGTACAGACCACACAGCTGCATCAGGATCCGGTAACACACCTAAGACGACAGAGCAGGTTCTAAACTGGTCTAAACTGGTCTAAACTGGTCTAAACTGGTCTAAACTGGTCTAAACTGGTCTAAACCAGAAAGAAATCAAATCCAAACCAGGTGCAAACCAGGTCCAAACAGGACTAAACCAGGACTAAACCAGGACTAAACCAGGTGCAAACCAGGTCCAACCAGGTCCAAACAGGACTAAACCAGGACTAAACCAGGTCCAAACAGGACTAAACCAGGTGCAAACCAGGTCCAACCAGGTCCAAACAGGACTAAACCAGGACTAAACCAGGACTAAACCAGGACTAAACCAGGACTAAACCAGGACTAAACCAGGTGCAAACCAGGTCCAACCAGGTCCAAACAGGACTAAACCAGGACTAAACCAGGACTAAACCAGGACTGAACCAGGACTAAACCAGGACTGAACCAGGACTAAACCAGGACTAAACCAGGACTAAACCAGGACTAAACCAGGACTAAACCAGGACTAAACCAGGACTAAACCAGGTCCAAACAGGACTAAACCAGGACTAAACCAGGACTAAACCAGGTCCAAACAGGACTAAACCAGGACTAAACCAGGTCCAAACAGGACTAAACCAGGACTAAACCAGGACTAAACCAGGACTAAACCAGGTGCAAACCAGGTTCAGCAGCTCCAGCCAAATGAAAGAAACGCAGCGCTAGCCTGTTAGCTACGTCCATTTATATACAGTGCACAGTCTATGGTCAGGAGAGAGGAAATACTACAGGGAGTTGGCGTGTGGTGTGTGACACTGTAGTGCGTGACAGCAGTGTGATGGAGCTGGGTGTAATGAGGGTGATCTGGTGTGGCGGGTCTCACCTCATCGGGCAGCACCACCCTCCTCGTCTCCGTGTGCTTGAGGACGTCGTAGGCGGCGTGCAGCGCTCGCACTTTCCCGCTTTCTCCTCTCACAAACGTGGGGAGATAAATGAACCACAGGCCGTAACAGTGCCCCAAGAGGCACTTGGCCCACATGTCGGGCACCGCCGCGTACTTCTGAGCGCGCCTCTGGGCCAGCTTTATCTCCTGAAAGACAAAGAATCAGATGCCCTCCCATTATCTGCTGTATCACTCTGAGCGTGCCTATGAGCCAGTTTTATCTCCTGGAAGAGTAAAGTGTCAGATGCCCTCCCACACCATCACTCTGAGTAAACCTCTGGGCCAGCTTTAACTCCTGGAAGAGAAAGAGTCAGAGAAAGAGTCAGATGCCCTCCCATACCCTCACTCTGAGTAAACCTCTGGGCCAGCTTTAACTCCTGGAAGAGAAAGAGTCAGAGAAAGAGTCAGATGCCCTCCCATACTCCTATACCACTCTTCTTCTTCGCCAGCTCTATCTCCTATAACCCACAACACAGATGACAAGAGTCAGATGCCCTTCCATTTTCTCCTGCAAGCCCTCCCCTCCCTGTGTGTCAGATGCCCTCCCTCTGTCATGTGCCTGTAGCCGATACATTTTTTAGAGCAGTTTGCACTTTTAAAGCGCTCCCTGCTCCTCTGTCCTGAGGCTTTGTCCTGGGAAAACTGCTTTATTTAGAAAGTTCCATGAGAACGTCTCTTTGTCCAGAAGGAATCTGCACTTTAGAGGATGCAGGTTTAAGGAAATTATGACCCAAGCAGAAGTGATTTCTGATTTGATCATGAGAAGCGGTTCCTCAGACTCCCCCTTCAGAGCGCGGTCACAGTCAGTGTGCTCCCGCTAAGGAGACTGCTACACATCAGGTTTGTCAAGTTGCTCTGTATTATTTTGTATCATGTTTTGGTATATTTATGGACAACAGCCTTGGCCTCCACAGCCATAAGGAGGATTTGAATAGGGCCCGGGAGAGATGACTAAAATACTCCAACATGCATGGATGACATCTAAAACCTCTTAAAAATATATTTTTTTTCATAATATCGCCTCTTTATAGCTTTAAACGTTACTGCTTTTAAAGGGTGCTCCTGGTATATAACAGAATATGTTTTTTGTCTGGTGGGTGCGGGAGAGCTCTGGAGAATGTTACTAGGCAGTGTTGGAAGATGAGACAAAGAAATTTGAATGGACGCAATTAACAAACTGGGAAGCACAAAATCTAACCCTGTAGTTTAGATCTGTATAAACATGTTCTGAAATGTCCCTGTGTGTCAGATGCCCTCCCTGTGTCTCCATGGGATCTTATTCTGCATAAAGCTTGCTAAGTTGCTAGCGCTGTACAAATACTGTATGCTCTGAAATGTGATGCTTGTATTCGTTTGTCAGATTTCAGTCGTTTTGTCAATTCTTCTGAACGTGTTTAAATCTAAACTTTAAATAGAATCATAAATCCCAACTCTGTGGTTCATTCCTAGTTCCCAGCCCTAGTGTGGCCTGTGTGGGGGAGGGGCTCACCTGCTTCGTCCTGCGGGGAGCAGGGCTGCTGGGGGCGGGACTTCCTTTGGTCTGGACTTTGAGTTGATCCTGAGGTTGGTCGAACAGCTCCATCTTCAAAGAAGGGAAAGTCTCGTAACTGAAACAGACAAAAGAGAAAGAAAACTACTGCCACCTGATGAGGTCATGGGGTGGGTGGATCTGAGCTGATAGGCCTCGCCTCTTCATAGAAGCAATTCACTGCAGTAAGCAAAGTGTTTTCATTCATGTTATGTTTCCATGTTCTTCACTGTGAAGCCCATTGGGGCAACTCTGTTGTGATTCTGGGCTATAGAAATAAAACTGAATTGAATCTTGTTGAAGTTGTTAAAGATGGACGTCAGAACACAACATGTAGAACCTGGAATCTGTGGTTAAGTAGAAGTGGGCGGGGATAGGGGGTAGGACAAAATGAATGTGTTTCATTGGTCCGTCCGTTCATCCATCTTCTTCCACTTTATCCGGCTGGGCAGCAGTTCGCCGTCCAGTCCTCTGTGCACCTGACCCCCCATGATCCCCTCTGTGAGGGGGGAGCCCACAGGAGGGGGTTTGCTCATATTAAAATGAATGGGCTGGAACGGTTATATCAGTACTCGGGATGGCAAAAACAAGAAAAAAATCAGGACCGACCACTGAACCTAGTTAACCGGTTAATATCGGTTAACCGTTCTGTTTAAAATCTATTCACTATTTAAACTGACAGCCATTTGGACTGGAGCGGCGCTGCCACCGGCTCTCACACGTAACAGCGCTGAACATAAATGTGTTAGTCAAGTGTTAGAAGCTCATTTGAAACATCGCCGTGGCTCATTTTAACCGAAGAGACGCTGCTTATAGACTGCGGAGCGCAAGTCTGTCAACGCCACATGAAGCATTTCTACACAGGCACACACGTAAGGCTCAGTTTAACCCAGCAGCGACTTAAAGCCCCTGCTCCCAGCAGCACTAAAGCGCTGTAGAGATAAACAGAAACACAGAGAAGCACTCGGCGGTGCACAGTTACAGGAGGTTGGCTTTTCTCACCTGTAGAAGAGGCTTGAAGGTGTTGCATTTTGAGGTGATACATCATCAATGATGTGAACCTCGCATCCTGAGCAACGAGACCTCGCGCCTCAGAAAATGTGCGTTTAGGCTCCTGTCTAGGATCATTTAGGGCGACTCACACACGGACTCAAGCATGATTATGGAGGGTTCCATTTAATTTTGACCTGTTAACGTTGATTCGGTCAACCACCGGTCAAATGGTTACCGGTTAGCATCCCTAATCAGTACCAGGCTGTGTGTGCACACATTCTGTACATGGCACTGGAAAGGTCTGTCCTCCATTATACAAACATCCAGGAATCAATCAAATACAACTCATGATCATGATGAGGGAACGCTCTTGTGGTTAAAAGTAGATTTCTCCTTTAAAGTGTGATACTGGACTGACCTGTAAGGGGCAGGACTCTCTGACCCGTCTGCCTCCTGGGGTTCCTCTGGGGGCATGATGAAGACTGTGTGCTCCCCACAGAGAGACTCCTCCAAGTCCACAAGACACACCTCCTCTGGTCGCTCCACATCCACCTGAAAGATCAGAACCACAACTGAACCAGAACTAGGACTGAGACTCAACTGAACCAGGACAGAACCAGGACAGAACCAGGACTGAACCAGGACTGAACCAGGACCGAACCAGGACTGAATGAGAACCAGGACTGAACCAGGACTTAACCAGGAGGTACAGTGCATTGCAGAAGTATTAGCCCTTAAGTCCTTGTTCGGTCTTGGTTCGGTCCTAGTCCAATCCTGGTCCAATCCTGGTCCAGAATTAGTCGTAGTTCAGGCCTAGTTTCAGTTTAGTTCTGGTTTAGTCTCTGTTCACACAGTGCCTTGTGAAAGTATTAGCCCCTCTTGAACTTTGGACATATTTCAGGCTTCCAACATAAAGATATAAAATTGGAATTTCTTGTGAAGAATCAACACCAAGTGGGACACCCTACTTTTCAGTTTTTTATTTGTAAAAAAAAAAAAAAGCTTAAAATATTGAATAAATTTCGTTCCACTTCATGATTGTGTCCCACTTAGTGTCGGTTCTCCACAAAAAATTCCAATTTTATATGTTCATGTTTGAAGCCTGAAATACGGCAAAAGGTCAAAAAGTTCAAGAGGAGCTAATACTTTCACAAGGCTCTGTAACCAAAGACTAAACCAGAACTAAACTAAAACTAGGCCCGAACTACGACTAGTTCTGGACCAGGATTGGACCAGGATTGGACCAGGACTGAACCAAGACCAACCAAGGACTTAAAGGGACAGTTCGGAATGTTGGACATAGGACCTCATTTCCTGGTGAGCCAGAGTGTTGGAGACGTGTGGAGACACTTGTTTAAATCTTCCTCCAGTCCTTGTGTTTGCAGAGGTGCTGGTGCTGGGCTAGTGCAGGTCAATGGCCACAGTCGTCCTGCCACTAAAAACAGTCTGAGCCACTCCACAAGGCACCGGAAGAAAATCAATTATTATGCCAAACGATCCATGCAAATGTCTGTGTTCATAGAATAATGTTTGAAATAAAACCTTGCTTCACATGAATCGTTGCATGTTGAGGGATCGCTGCCGAGCTTTCTACCAGAAGTACAACTCACTGCTGCTGCTCAGACATAAATCCTTCAAATACAAGGTTGGTTTTACTTCTAAAATGATTCTGTGACACAGACGTTCACAGGGACAGTCTGGAGCTCTAATAGTTTCCTTGGGTCTGTGGAGTGGGTCAGACTGTTATTAGTGGCAGGACGACTGTGGCCATTGACCTGCACTAGCCCAGCACCAGCACCTCTGCAAACACAAGGACTGGAGGAAGATTTAAACAAGTGTCACCACATGTCTCCAACACTCTGGCTCACCAGGAAATGAGGTCCTATGTCCAACATTCCGAACCGTCCCTTTAACAAAGACTAAGCCAGACCTTCTGCACACATTCATCGAAGAACTCCAGGCAGGCGTGGCGGTCGCTGACGAAGGAACACTCCTCGATGAACTGAGTGAACATTTGTGTCCGAGTGAGCTGAGAGTAGAACTTCTGTTGAGCGCGTTCCCTGGACTTCAGGAAACCTACAGGACAATACAGAGTTAAACCGGAGTTAAACCAGGTCTAAACCAGGTCTAAAACTATACCATATCTAAAACAAGAGTAAACATGGACAACACAAGGACTAAACCAGGTCTGAGTCAGATCTGAACCAGGTTTGAACTAGGACTATACAAGATCTTAAACAGGACTAAACAGGGAGAAAACAAGGATAGGTCTAAACCAGGTCTGAACCAGGGCTAAACCAAGTCTGAAACAGAACTAGACCAGATCTTAACCAGTTCTAAACTAGGTCTAAATCAGGTTTAAATCGGGTCTGAGCCAGGACTAAACCAGATCTCTGTACAGTGCAGTGTGAGTGGAGCACAGGTCTGTTCCCTGTGTGACCTGGAGGTGGTAGAGGAGGAGTTTCATTTTGTTCTTTACTGTCCACTCTATTCTAATTTGTGGAATATTTTATTTGCTGCTGTACGGCCATCAAACCCTGATGATTCTAAAATAATGAGGTGGCATTATAATGAATAGGTTTCTGTTTTAGCTCGTTATATCACTAGAGACTGGGATAAAAGACCTCAAGTACTACACTCTGTATGACTCTATCCTCTGTATGACTCTATCCTCTGTATGACTCTATACTCTGTATGACTCTATCCTCTGTATGACTCTATACTCTGTATGACTCTATCCTCTGTATGACTCTACACTCTGTATGACTCTATACTCTGTATGACTCTATACTCTGTATGACTCTACACTCTGTATGACTCTATACTCTGTATGACTCTGTATGACTCTATACTCTGTATGACTCTATACTCTGTATGACTCTACACTCTGTATGACTCTATACTCTGTATGACTCTATACTCTGTATGACTCTATACTCTGTATGACTCTACACTCTGTATGACTCTACACTCTGTATGACTCTATACTCTGTATGACTCTATACTCTGTATGACTCTACACTCTGTATGACTCTATACTCTGTATGACTCTATACTCTGTATGACTCTATACTCTGTATGACTCTATACTCTGTATGACTCTACACTCTGTATGACTCTATACTCTGTATGACTCTATACTCTGTATGACTCTATACTCTGTATGACTCTACACTCTGTATGACTCTATACTCTGTATGACTCTATACTCTGTATGACTCTATACTCTGTATGACTCTATACTCTGTATGACTCTATACTCTGTATGACTCTACACTCTGTATGACTCTATACTCTGTATGACTCTATACTCTGTATGACTCTACACTCTGTATGACTCTATACTCTGTATGACTCTATACTCTGTATGACTCTACACTCTGTATGACTCTATACTCTGTATGACTCTATACTCTGTATGACTCTATACTCTGTATGACTCTATACTCTGTATGACTCTACACTCTGTATGACTCTACACTCTGTATGACTCTATACTCTGTATGACTCTATACTCTGTATGACTCTACACTCTGTATGACTCTATACTCTGTATGACTCTACACTCTGTATGACTCTATACTCTGTATGACTCTATACTCTGTATGACTCTATACTCTGTATGACTCTACACTCTGTATGACTCTATACTCTGTATGACTCTATACTCTGTATGACTCTATACTCTGTATGACTCTACACTCTGTATGACTCTATACTCTGTATGACTCTACACTCTGTATGACTCTATACTCTGTATGACTCTATACTCTGTATGACTCTACACTCTGTATGACTCTATACTCTGTATGACTCTATACTCTGTATGACTCTATACTCTGTATGACTCTACACTCTGTATGACTCTACACTCTGTATGACTCTATACTCTGTATGACTCTACACTCTGTATGACTCTATACTCTGTATGACTCTACACTCTGTATGACTCTACACTCTGTATGACTCTATACTCTGTATGACTCTATACTCTGTATGACTCTACACTCTGTATGACTCTATACTCTGTATGACTCTATACTCTGTATGACTCTACACTCTGTATGACTCTATACTCTGTATGACTCTATACTCTGTATGACTCTACACTCTGTATGACTCTATACTCTGTATGACTCTACACTCTGTATGACTCTACACTCTGTATGACTCTACACTCTGTATGACTCTACACTCTGTATGACTCTATACTCTGTATGACTCTACACTCTGTATGACTCTATACTCTGTATGACTCTATACTCTGTATGACTCTACACTCTGTATGACTCTATACTCTGTATGACTCTACACTCTGTATGACTCTATACTCTGTATGACTCTATACTCTGTATGACTCTACACTCTGTATGACTCTATACTCTGTATGACTCTATACTCTGTATGACTCTACACTCTGTATGACTCTATACTCTGTATGACTCTACACTCTGTATGACTCTACACTCTGTATGACTCTACACTCTGTATGACTCTACACTCTGTATGACTCTATACTCTGTATGACTCTACACTCTGTATGACTCTATACTCTGTATGACTCTATACTCTGTATGACTCTATACTCTGTATGACTCTACACTCTGTATGACTCTACACTCTGTATGACTCTACACTCTGTATGACTCTATACTCTGTATGACTCTATACTCTGTATGACTCTACACTCTGTATGACTCTATACTCTGTATGACTCTACACTCTGTATGACTCTATACTCTGTATGACTCTATACTCTGTATGACTCTATACTCTGTATGACTCTACACTCTGTATGACTCTATACTCTGTATGACTCTATACTCTGTATGACTCTACACTCTGTATGACTCTACACTCTGTATGACTCTATACTCTGTATGACTCTACACTCTGTATGACTCTATACTCTGTATGACTCTACACTCTGTATGACTCTACACTCTGTATGACTCTATACTCTGTATGACTCTATACTCTGTATGACTCTACACTCTGTATGACTCTATACTCTGTATGACTCTATACTCTGTATGACTCTACACTCTGTATGACTCTATACTCTGTATGACTCTATACTCTGTATGACTCTACACTCTGTATGACTCTATACTCTGTATGACTCTACACTCTGTATGACTCTACACTCTGTATGACTCTACACTCTGTATGACTCTACACTCTGTATGACTCTATACTCTGTATGACTCTACACTCTGTATGACTCTATACTCTGTATGACTCTATACTCTGTATGACTCTACACTCTGTATGACTCTATACTCTGTATGACTCTATACTCTGTATGACTCTACACTCTGTATGACTCTACACTCTGTATGACTCTATACTCTGTATGACTCTATACTCTGTATGACTCTACACTCTGTATGACTCTATACTCTGTATGACTCTATACTCTGTATGACTCTATACTCTGTATGACTCTATACTCTGTATGACTCTATACTCTGTATGACTCTATACTCTGTATGACTCTACACTCTGTATGACTCTACACTCTGTATGACTCTATACTCTGTATGACTCTATACTCTGTATGACTCTACACTCTGTATGACTCTATACTCTGTATGACTCTACACTCTGTATGACTCTATACTCTGTATGACTCTATACTCTGTATGACTCTATACTCTGTATGACTCTATACTCTGTATGACTCTATACTCTGTATGACTCTATACTCTGTATGACTCTACACTCTGTATGACTCTGTATGACTCTACACTCTGTATGACTCTACACTCTGTATGACTCTACACTCTGTATGACTCTACACTCTGTATGACTCTACACTCTGTATGACTCTATCCTCTGTATGACTCTACACTCTGTATGACTCTATAGTATGTTTGCATCAAAGCCATAATTCATTCATGGGTCTTTAGCCGTGTGTGAAACTGTTTACAGTGTTTTGTGCCCACGGGCACAAATGTGTTGGCACTATAATAATACAAAATCTAAAGGACTAAACCGGAACTATACCATTAACCATAGACCCGGTCTGACCCAGGTCTGAGGCAGGTCTAAAGCAGGTCTCCCCACAGTGTTGTGTAGTGGAGCGCACCCTGCAGGTTGAAAAGGTTGCTGCAGTCAGTGGTGGTGTCAGATGGTGCCTGTGTGATGGGCAGTAGATAGCTCCTGTATCCCTTTAAGAGTAAACTCATGAAACGCAGAAACGCTTCCTGGATCTCCAGCTCCAGCTGCTTCTGCCGACGGTAGATCTGATCGTAGTCTGTCAACAGGAACTCCAGTGTCGCCTCCTCCTGGCCCGGAGAGCAAACTGCAAACACACACAGTTGGGTACTGTCAGGTTAAAGGGACAGTCAAAAGATAAAAACATGCACAGTGTGACATCTCTGCTCATGAAAAGATTTACATTTAGCTTGGATCTTTAAAAATGTATGTGCGGACAGGCCTCTAACTCCAGTCTGTCTGTTCAAATGAAGGAAAATCAAAGACTTCTATAAACCAAGGCCAAACCTCCTGGTGAAAGTCTGATCTTGCCAGATCTAAGGCGCTCAGCAGGGCTGGGCCAGGTTAGTACTGGGATAGGAGGCAACTGGAAACACCAGGAGCCACAGGGAGGCGCTGCTACTGTGCCCTTAGGCAAGGAAGGCACTTCACCCATATTACCAGGTATGAAAGTGCTGTGTGCATGAGTGATGATGGGGGTCAAAGGGGTCGTTGGTACAGATTGGAGCCTCGCTTCCATCAGTCTGCCCAGGGCAACTGTGGCCGTAGCTTTTAGTAGCAAATTGTTAAGTGACTTTAAGCACCTGAAAAATACTATACAAGTCTAACGCAATATTATTATTACAAACATGTTCTAAAATGCTTGGCGATATTTTTCACAGAGCTGGATAAATGCATAATGTGCTGCCACTTCCACCATATCCCCAACATTAGATCCATTTCAGTAATGATGACATAAAATTCTATTTTAGATTTTTGTTAAAAGTACAGTGGCAAAGGCTTCACCAACTTGATCTGCAAAATTCCGAACCCAGTAGTGAACCAAAATTAAACCATGATTACTGGTAAATGCAGAATAAATCCAAGACAAAATTCATTTAAAAACTTTTTTTTAAATATTTGGAAGTGAGATCCGTTTGAAGAGCCACATCTGGCCCACAGGCTCAGGTCACAGGCTCAGGTCACAGGCTCAGGTCACAGGCTCAGGTCACAGGCTCAGGTCACAGGCTCAGGTCAGAGGGCAGTGCAGACTTACTCTTCTCTAGAGTCTTGTGCAGATGGCTCAGGGTGTTAAACAACATCTTTCCTTGTTTCCTCGGGAGAGACTTCCACGACAGCGGCTTCTTGTCCTCAGACCTGAAAAAACAGAACATTCCCAATGGGAGCATATGTTACAGACTGTATATGAACAAGTGAACTACACCCACAGCGTTCAGCTCCAAATAAAGCTCATCACAGGTAGCAGTAATAGGGGCGAATGTTGAGCTGACTTCCATATTTTGAATTCTAAGCGTGTATCATAGGAACCAAAGAGCCCGTCCCACACAGGTGGTGTGTGTATCATAGGAACCAAAGAGCCCGTCCCACACAGGTGGTGTGTGTACCATAGGAACCAAAGAGCCCGTCCCACACAGGTGGTGTGTGTATCAAAGGAACCAAAGAGCCCGTCCCACACAGGTGGTTTGTGTATCATAGGAACCAAAGAGCCCGTCCCACACAGGTGGTTTGTGTACCATAGGAACCAAAGAGCCCGTCCCACACAGGTGGTGTGTGTACCATAGGAACCAAAGAGCCCGTCCCACACAGGTGGTTTGTGTATCAAAGGAACCAAAGAGCCCGTCCCACACAGGTGGTTTGTGTATCATAGGAACCAAAGAGCCCGTCCCACACAGGTGGTGTGTGTATCAAAGGAACCAAAGAGCCCGTCCCACACAGGTGGTTTGTGTACCATAGGAACCAAAGAGCCCGTCCCACACAGGTGGTGTGTGTATCATAGGAACCAAAGAGCCCGTCCCACACAGGTGGTGTGTGTATCAAAGGAACCAAAGAGCCCGTCCCACACAGGTGGTGTGTGTACCATAGGAACCAAAGAGCCCGTCCCACACAGGTGGTGTGTGTATCAAAGGAACCAAAGAGCCCGTCCCACACAGGTGGTTTGTGTACCATAGGAACCAAAGAGCCCGTCCCACACAGGTGGTTTGTGTATCATAGGAACCAAAGAGCCCGTCCCACACAGGTGGTGTGTGTACCAAAGTAACCAAAGAGCACGTCCCACACAGGTGGTGTGTGTACCATAGGAACCAAAGAGCCCGTCCCACACAGGTGGTGTGTGTATCATAGGAACCAAAGAGCCCGTCCCACACAGGTGGTGTGTGTATCATAGGAACCAAAGAGCCCGTCCCACACAGGTGGTGTGTGTATCATAGGAACCAAAGAGCCCGTCCCACACAGGTGGTTTGTGTACCATAGGAACCAAAGAGCCCGTCCCACACAGGTGGTTTGTGTATCATAGGAACCAAAGAGCCCGTCCCACACAGGTGGTGTGTGTACCATAGGAACCAAAGAGCCCGTCCCACACAGGTGGTGTGTGTACCATAGGAACCAAAGAGCCCGTCCCACACAGGTGGTTTGTGTATCAAAGGAACCAAAGAGCCCGTCCCACACAGGTGGTTTGTGTATCATAGGAACCAAAGAGCCCGTCCCACACAGGTGGTGTGTGTACCATAGGAACCAAAGAGCCCGTCCCACACAGGTGGTGTGTGTATCAAAGGAACCAAAGAGCCCGTCCCACACAGGTGGTTTGTGTATCATAGGAACCAAAGAGCCCGTCCCACACAGGTGGTGTGTGTATCAAAGGAACCAAAGAGCCCGTCCCACACAGGTGGTTTGTGTACCATAGGAACCAAAGAGCCCGTCCCACACAGGTGGTGTGTGTATCATAGGAACCAAAGAGCCCGTCCCACACAGGTGGTGTGTGTATCAAAGGAACCAAAGAGCCCGTCCCACACAGGTGGTTTGTGTACCATAGGAACCAAAGAGCCCGTCCCACACAGGTGGTTTGTGTATCATAGGAACCAAAGAGCCCGTCCCACACAGGTGGTGTGTGTACCATAGGAACCAAAGAGCCCGTCCCACACAGGTGGTGTGTGTACCATAGGAACCAAAGAGCCCGTCCCACACAGGTGGTGTGTGTATCATAGGAACCAAAGAGCCCGTCCCACACAGGTGGTGTGTGTATCATAGGAACCAAAGAGCCCGTCCCACACAGGTGGTGTGTGTATCATAGGAACCAAAGAGCCCGTCCCACACAGGTGGTGTGTGTACCATAGGAACCAAAGAGCCCGTCCCACACAGGTGGTTTGTGTATCATAGGAACCAAAGAGCCCGTCCCACACAGGTGGTGTGTGTACCATAGGAACCAAAGAGCCCGTCCCACACAGGTGGTGTGTGTACCATAGGAACCAAAGAGCCCGTCCCACACAGGTGGTGTGTGTATCATAGGAACCAAAGAGCCCGTCCCACACAGGTGGTGTGTGTATCATAGGAACCAAAGAGCCCGTCCCACACAGGTGGTGTGTGTATCATAGGAACCAAAGAGCCCGTCCCACACAGGTGGTGTGTGTACCATAGGAACCAAAGAGCCCGTCCCACACAGGTGGTTTGGCAGGCACCTGATTCATCTGCTATTAATGTTCATATCGTGATTTAGGGACAAAATAAAAAGACCAGGATCAGGGAGAGTTACTACAGATATTTTAAGATGAAAATGACGAGCCTCACAGCAGCAGTTACAAAGGGGTGGCAATGATTTTTCAATAGAAAGTGAACTGGAGCCGGAAGCATGCACGTGCTCACTTCCAAACAGGAAGGAGGCGTTAGCTGTGCTCATTTATATGTACAGTCTGTGCACAATGTGAGCACGTGAGAGTGAATCTGAGGAGTGACAGGAGGAAGCACTTACTGGAAGATGGTGTTGGTGTCCAGGTCCACACAGATGACCTCCGGAGGAGGGTCGTGGAGGTCAAAGTAACTGGAGTTAACCCCCACGATAAAGGGCATCGGAGCCAAGAGCACGTCCGACATCCTGAGCGGGCACAGGGGGATGTACGGGCAGAGCCAACGCAGAGGGAACAACATCTGGAACGAGGGAAGAGGCATGAGCGAGACATGAGAGAGGGAGAGGAGAGAGACATGAGAGAGGGAGAAGAGAGAGACATGAGAGAGGGAGAAGAGAGAGACATGAGAGAGGGAGAAAAGAGAGACATGAGAGAGCACGAGGGAGAGGAGAGAGAGACATCAGAGAGCACGAGGGAGGAGAGAGAGACATGAGAGAGGGAGAAGAGAGAGACATGAGAGGGGGAGAAGAGAGAGACATGAGAGAGGGAGAAGAGAGAGACATGAGAGAGGGAGAAGAGAGAGACATGAGAGAGGGAGAAGAGAGAGACATCAGAGAGCACGAGGGAGAAGAGAGAGACATGAGAGAGCACGAGGGAGAAGAGAGAGACATGAGAGAGCACGAGGGAGAAGAGAGAGACATCAGAGAGCACGAGGGAGAAGAGAGAGACATGAGAGAGCACGAGGGAGAGGAGAGAGACATGAGAGAGGGAGAAGAGAGAGACATGAGAGAGGGAGAAGAGAGAGACATGAGAGAGGGAGAAGAGAGAGACATGAGAGAGGGAGAAGAGAGAGACATGAGAGAGGGAGAAGAGAGAGACATGAGAGAGGGAGAAGAGAGAGACATGAGAGAGGGAGAAGAGAGAGACATGAGAGAGGGAGAAGAGAGAGACATGAGAGAGGGAGAAGAGAGAGACATGAGAGAGGGAGAAGAGCGAGACATGAGAGAGGGAGAAGAGAGAGACATGAGAGAGGGAGAGGAGAGAGACATGAGAGAGGGAGAAGAGAGAGACATGAGAGAGGGAGAAGAGAGAGACATGAGAGAGGGAGAAGAGAGAGACATGAGAGAGGGAGAAGAGCGAGACATGAGAGAGGGAGAGGAGAGAGACATGAGAGAGGGAGAAGAGAGAGACATGAGAGAGGGAGAAGAGAGAGACATGAGAGAGGGAGAAGAGAGAGACATGAGAGAGCACGAGGGAGAGGAGAGAGAGACATGAGAGAGCACGAGGGAGGAGAGAGAGACATGAGAGAGCACGAGGGAGAAGAGAGAGACATGAGAGAGCACGAGGGAGAAGAGAGAGACATGAGAGAGGGAGAGGAGAGAGACATGAGAGAGGGAGAAGAGAGAGACATGAGAGAGGGAGAAGAGAGAGACATGAGAGAGCACGAGGGAGAGGAGAGAGACATGAGAGAGCACGAGGGAGAGGAGAGAGACATGAGAGAGCACGAGGGAGAGGAGAGAGACATGAGAGAGGGAGAGGAGAGAGACATGAGAGAGGGAGAAGAGAGAGACATGAGAGAGCACGAGGGAGAAGAGAGAGACATGAGAGAGGGAGAAGAGAGAGACATCAGAGAGCACGAGGGAGAAGAGAGAGACATGAGAGAGGGAGAAGAGAGAGACATCAGAGAGCACGAGGGAGAAGAGAGAGACATGAGAGAGCACGAGGGAGAAGAGAGAGACATGAGAGAGGGAGAAGAGAGAGACATGAGAGAGGGAGAGGAGAGAGACATGAGAGAGCACGAGGGAGAAGAGGGAGACATGAGAGAGCACGAGGGAGAAGAGAGAGACATGAGAGAGCACGAGGGAGAGGAGAGAGACATCAGAGAGCACGAGGGAGCGGAGAGAGACATCAGAGAGCACAAGGGAGAAGAGAGAGACATGAGAGAGGGAGAAGAGAGAGACATGAGAGAGCACGAGGGAGAAGAGGGAGACATGAGAGAGCACGAGGGAGAAGAGAGAGACATGAGAGAGCACGAGGGAGAGGAGAGAGACATGAGAGAGCACGAGGGAGAAGAGAGAGACATCAGAGAGCACGAGGGAGAGGAGAGAGACATCAGAGAGCACGAGGGAGAGGAGAGAGACATGAGAGAGGGAGAAGAGAGAGACATGAGAGAGCACGAGGGAGAAGAGGGAGACATGAGAGAGCACGAGGGAGAAGAGAGAGACATGAGAGAGCACGAGGGAGAGGAGAGAGACATCAGAGAGCACGAGGGAGAGGAGAGAGACATCAGAGAGCACGAGGGAGAAGAGAGAGACATGAGAGAGCACGAGGGAGAAGAGAGAGACATGAGAGAGCACGAGGGAGAGGAGAGAGACATGAGAGAGGGAGAAGAGAGAGACATGAGAGAGCACGAGGGAGAAGAGAGAGACATGAGAGAGCACGAGGGAGAGGAGAGAGACATGAGAGAGGGAGAAGAGAGAGACATGAGAGAGCACGAGGGAGAAGAGAGAGACATGAGAGAGCACGAGGGAGAAGAGAGAGACATGAGAGAGCACGAGGGAGAGGAGAGAGACATGAGAGAGCACGAGGGAGAAGAGAGAGACATGAGAGAGCACGAGGGAGAAGAGAGAGACATGAGAGAGCACGAGGGAGAGGAGAGAGACATGAGAGAGGGAGAAGAGAGAGACATGAGAGAGCACGAGAGAAGAGAGGAGACATGAGAGAGCACGAGGGAGAAGAGAGAGACATGAGAGAGCGAGGGAGAGGAGAGAGACATGAGAGAGCACGAGGAGAGAGAGAGACATGAGAGAGCATGAGAGAGCATGAGAGAGCGAGGAGAGGGGCAGAACCATGGAGAGAGAAGAGAGAGAACCATGGAGAGAGCACCATGGAGAGGAGAGGAGAGAGACATCAATACATGGAGAGGAGAACCATGGAAGAGGAGGAACCATGGAGAGGGGCAGAACTTGAGAGAAGGAGAGAGCCAGAGAGAGAGAGGAGAACCATGGAAGAGGGGCAGAACCATGGAGAGGGGCAGAACCATGAGAGGGGCAGAACCATGGAAGAGGGGCAGAACCATGGAGAGGGGCAGAACCATGAAGAGGGGCAGAACCATGGAGAGGGGCAGAACCATGGAGAGGGGCAGAACCATGGAGAGGGGCAGAACCATGGAGAGGGGCAGAACCATGGAGAGGGGCAGAACCATGGAGAGGGGCAGAACCATGGCACAGGAGACAGCATCTCACAGTAGGAAACAAAGTTCTTCTTTCCCATGTTCTGAGGAGGCCCCTAATGTCCCATTAAAGTGAGACTGGTCAGAATGTTCAGGTGGAGTTTGCTCTCAGTGTCAGAATGTTCAGGTGGAGTTTGCTCTCAGTGTCAGAATGTTCAGGTGGAGTTTGCTCTCAGTGTCAGAATGTTCAGGTGGAGTTTGCTCTCAGTGTCAGAATGTTCAGGTGGAGTTTGCTCTCAGTGTCAGAATGTTCAGGTGGAGTTTGCTCTCAGTGTCAGAATGTTCAGGTGGAGTTTGCTCTCAGTGTCAGAATGTTCAGGTGGAGTTTGCTCTCAGTGTCAGAATGTTCAGGTGGAGTTTGCTCTCAGTGTCAGAATGTTCAGGTGGAGTTTGCTCTCAGTGTCAGAATGTTCAGGTGGAGTTTGCTCTCAGTGTCAGAATGTTCAGGTGGAGTTTGCTCAGTGTCAGAATGTTCAGGTGGAGTTTGCTCTCAGTGTCAGAATGTTCAGGTGGAGTTTGCTCTCAGTGTCAGAATGTTCAGGTGGAGTTTGCTCTCAGTGTCAGAATGTTCAGGTGGAGTTTGCTCTCAGTGTCAGAATGTTCAGGTGGAGTTTGCTCTCAGTGTCAGAATGTTCAGGTGGAGTTTGCTCTCAGTGTCAGAATGTTCAGGTGGAGTTTGCTCAGTGTCAGAATGTTCAGGTGGGGAGTGCTCTCAGTGTCAGAATGTTCAGGTGGAGTTTGCTCTCAGTGTCAGAATGTTCAGGTGGAGTTTGCTCTCAGTGTCAGAATGTTCAGGTGGAGTTTGCTCTCAGTGTCAGAATGTTCAGGTGGAGTTTGCTCAGTGTCAGAATGTTCAGGTGGAGTTTGCTCTCAGTGTCAGAATGTTCAGGTGGAGTTTGCTCTCAGTGTCAGAATGTTCAGGTGGAGTTTGCTCTCAGTGTCAGAATGTTCAGGTGGAGTTTGCTCTCAGTGTCAGAATGTTCAGGTGGAGTTTGCTCTCAGTGTCAGAATGTTCAGGTGGAGTTTGCTCTCAGTGTCAGAATGTTCAGGTGGAGTTTGCTCTCAGTGTCAGAATGTTCAGGTGGGTGTGGCTCTCAGTGTCAGAATGTTCAGGTGGAGTTTGCTCTCAGTGTCAGAATGTTCAGGTGGAGTTTGCTCTCAGTGTCAGAATGTTCAGGTGGAGTTTGCTCTCAGTGTCAGAATGTTCAGGTGGAGTTTGCTCTCAGTGTCAGAATGTTCAGGTGGAGTTTGCTCTCAGTGTCAGAATGTTCAGGTGGAGTTTGCTCTCAGTGTCAGAATGTTCAGGTGGAGTTTGCTCTCAGTGTCAGAATGTTCAGGTGGAGTTTGCTCTCAGTGTCAGAATGTTCAGGTGGAGTTTGCTCTCAGTGTCAGAATGTTCAGGTGGAGTTTGCTCTCAGTGTCAGAATGTTCAGGTGGAGTTTGCTCTCAGTGTCAGAATGTTCAGGTGGAGTTTGCTCTCAGTGTCAGAATGTTCAGGTGGAGTTTGCTCTCAGTGTCAGAATGTTCAGGTGGAGTTTGCTCTCAGTGTCAGAATGTTCAGGTGGAGTTTGCTCTCAGTGTCAGAATGTTCAGGTGGAGTTTGCTCTCAGTGTCAGAATGTTCAGGTGGAGTTTGCTCAGTGTCAGAATGTTCAGGTGGAGTTTGCTCTCAGTGTCAGAATGTTCAGGTGGAGTTTGCTCTCAGTGTCAGAATGTTCAGGTGGAGTTTGCTCTCAGTGTCAGAATGTTCAGGTGGAGTTTGCTCTCAGTGTCAGAATGTTCAGGTGGAGTTTGCTCTCAGTGTCAGAATGTTCAGGTGGAGTTTGCTCTCAGTGTCAGAATGTTCAGGTGGAGTTTGCTCTCAGTGTCAGAATGTTCAGGTGGAGTTTGCTCTCAGTGTCAGAATGTTCAGGTGGAGTTTGCTCTCAGTGTCAGAATGTTCAGGTGGAGTTTGCTCTCAGTGTCAGAATGTTCAGGTTGAGTTCTCTCAGTGTCAGAATGTTCAGGTGGAGTTTGCTCTCAGTGTCAGAATGTTCAGGTGGAGTTTGCTCTCAGTGTCAGAATGTTCAGGTGGAGTTTGCTCTCAGTGTCAGAATGTTCAGGTGGAGTTTGCTCTCAGTGTCAGAATGTTCAGGTGGAGTTTGCTCTCAGTGTCAGAATGTTCAGGTGGAGTTTGCTCTCAGTGTCAGAATGTTCAGGTGGAGTTTGCTCTCAGTGTCAGAATGTTCAGGTGGAGTTTGCTCTCAGTGTCAGAATGTTCAGGTGGAGTTTGCTCAGTGTCAGAATGTTCAGGTGGAGTTTGCTCAGTGTCAGATGCAGATTTGTTGCCCTGGTTCATGGTTCATCTCTGTGTGATCACTGGGCCTGTGAGTATCGGTGCAGTTCCAGTGGTTTTGCTGTGGTTTGTGATACTCACAGATACGAGCGCCTCACTCACGGAGGTCAGCACGTCCGGCCTCAGAGAGTGCAGCAGCAGCTTGTGTTCAGTCAGAGCTGCCACCAGGAGGCAGCAGCAGTGCTCTGGGCCCAGGTTCTGAAGCAGCTTCAGGAAACTTGCGCCACTGAAAAAGAAACAAGAACACAAATAAACAGAAATATAACACTAAATTATTAAGAAGTTGATACCTCGACATATACGACACTCAGCTAAATACAGCAGAGATGTAATATGTAGTATGTAATATGTTTGTGGAGCTAA
This sequence comes from Odontamblyopus lacepedii, assembly GCA_034769755.1. Lineage (NCBI taxonomy): Eukaryota > Metazoa > Chordata > Actinopteri > Gobiiformes > Gobiidae > Odontamblyopus > Odontamblyopus lacepedii. The sequence goes on from CM068347.1 coordinate 45,721,317, forward strand.
TCCCAAACAAATAATGAGAAGGTTCAACATTTATGAATCGGAAATTTAAAGATTTCTTTCCAAACAGTGAATCTCCCACAGTTATACAGGCCCATAGGTCTCTTCAACATACTCAGAGAGCACTTTTACTATACCAGTGTATATACAGACCCCTGCACAACATCTGAAATTATGACATCATCATGTTCTAGAACGTGAACAGACATATTTGATTTTCAGTACGTCCCCATTATTAGGCCAAAATCAGATGGTTCTAAAGACATATTGTGCTGCTGACAGGTGAGGGGCACTGACCTGAGGGGCAGAGGAGAGGACACGGGCTGACACAGGAGCAGGTTATCGTACGGAGACAGCTGTGACAGAAAGCAGAGTTACATCTCAGACAAACTCCAGACCTTTGTGTTTGTGATGACGACGAGGGGAGGTGGTTCCTCAGAGCTGTTACCTGAACAAGGATGCGCGGCCTCTGAGGCGAGGGGAAGGGGACATTGTGCATGAAGCTGGAGATGTGTCTGTGCACAAACAGAACATTCATATTTAGTGTGGCTTTGGTCCTGGTGACTGTTTATAACAGTGATACAGTGCATTCGTCTGATACAGAGCTTTTCCACACACTCAAAGTCACACTTTACACTTTGGAACATTCTTTACTTGCTCCACACTTGGTGGTGGTAAACTATTGTAGCCACAGCTGCCCTGGGACAGACTGACAGAAGTGAAGCCCCTCCCACCACCACCTTCACTCACACACCACCATGTGGGTGATGTGTCCTGTATCATAGACATAATAGTAATAGCTTCTCTATAGGCAGTATGTGTTTATAGAGGATGAGTAGGACTAGTATTAGTAGTACTCACTTCTCCATAGACAGCACAAGGGGCGCAGGGATGGAGAAGCGGCACTAGTAGTAGAAGTCATAGTAATAGTAATAGTAATAGTAGTTGTAGTAGTAGGAGAGGTATTCTCAGTATTCACTCTTCTATAGGGAGGCTGTACAAGGGGCCTGGAGATGGAGTAGAGGTATTATTGTATTAGCAGTAGTAGTAATAGTTGCATTAGCAGTAGTATTAGCAGTAGTATTAGCAGTAGTAGTAATAGTTGCATTAGCAGTAGTATTAGCAGTAGTATTAGCAGTAGTAGTAATAGTTGCATTAGCAGTAGTATTAGCAGTAGTATTAGCAGTAGTATTAGCAGTAGTATTAGCAGTAGTATTAGCAGTAGTATTAGCAGTAGTAGTAATAGTTGCATTAGCAGTAGTATTAGCAGTAGCAGTAATAGTTGCATTAGCAGTGGTATTAGCAGTAGTAGTAATAGTTGCATTAGCAGTAGTATTAGCAGTATTAGCAGCAGCAGTAATAGTTGCATTAGCAGTAGCATTAGCAGCAGCAGCAATAGTTGCAGCAGCAGCTTAGCACAGCAGTAGCATTAGCTGGCAGCATTGTTGCATTAGCAGCAGCATTAGCAGTATTAGCAGCAGTATTAGCGGTAGTATTAGCAGCGGTAGCAGCAGCAGCAGTAATAGTTGCATTAGCAGTAGCATTAGCAGCAGTATTAGCAGTAGCAGTAATAGTTGCATTAGCAGCAGTATTAGCCAGCAGTGGTATTAGCAGCAGCAGTAATGTTGCATTAGCAGTTGCATTAGCAGCAGTATTAGCAGTATTGTTGCAGTAGCATTAGCAGTGGTATTAGCAGCAGCAGCAGTAGTATAAGCAGCAGTAATGGTTGCACAGCAGCAGTATTAGCAGTGGTATTAGCAGCAGTAGTAATAGCGCCAGCAGCAGCAGCAGCAGCAGTAGCAGTAACAGCCGCACAGCAGCAGTATTAGCAGTAGTATTAGCAGTAGCAGCAATAGTTGCACAGCAGTAGCAGCAGCAGTATTAGCAGCAGCAATAGTTGCATTAGCAGTAGTTAGCAGCAGTATTAGCAGCAGTATTAGCAGCAGTAACAGCCGCATTAGCAGCAGCATTAGCAGTATTAGCAGTAGTATAGGCAGTATTAGCAGTGGTATTAGCAGTAATTATTAGCAGCAGTAGTAATGTTGCATTAGCAGTAGCATTAGCAGTAGTATTAGCAGCAGCAGCACAGTTGCAGCAGTAGTATTAGCAGCAGTATTAGCAGCAGCAGTAATAGTTGCATTAGCAGCAGTATTAGCAGTAGTATTAGCAGTAGTATTAGCAGTAGCAGTAATAGTTGCATTAGCAGCAGTATTAGCAGCATTAGCAGCAGTATTAGCAGCAGTATTAGCAGCAGTATTAGCAGCAGTATTAGCCGCAGTAGCTAATGGTTGCATTAGCAGCAGTATTAGCAGCAGTATTAGCAGTAGCAGTAATGGTTGCATTAGCAGCAGCATTAGCAGCAGTATTAGCAGCAGCAGTAATGGTTGCATTAGCAGTTGCATTAGCAGTGGTAGCAGCAGTATTAGCAGTGGTATTAGCAGCAGTATTAGCAGCAGCATTGGCAGCAGCAGTAATGGTTGCATTAGCAGTAGTATTAGCAGCAGCATTAGCAGCAGCAGCAATAGTTGCATTAGCAGCAGTATTAGCAGTAGTATTAGCAGTAGTAATAGTTGCAGTGGCAGCATTAGCAGCAGTATTAGCAGTAGTAGTAATAGTTGCATTCAGCAGTTGTTAGCAGCAGCATTAGCAGCATCAGCAGCAGCGGTAGCAGTAGCATTAGCAGTAGTATTAGCAGTAGTATTAGCAGTAGTAGTAATAGTTGCATTAGCAGTAGTATTAGCAGTAGTATTAGCAGTAGTATTAGCAGTAGCAGTAATAGTTGCATTAGCAGTAGTATTAGCAGTAGTATTAGCAGTAGTATTAGCAGTAGTATTAGCAGTAGTATTAGCAGTAGTATTAGCAGTAGTAGTAATAGTTGCATTAGCAGTAGTATTAGCAGTAGTATTAGCAGCACACACTTCTCTATAAGCAGTGCATGTGGCTCAGAGACGGGGCAGTGGTCGTATGTTTATGTTTATTTCTTAATATGGGACATTGCACATTAATCCACGTGTGATTACAGCATGTAAATGTGCCAGAGTCGCCGTGGACGCTCATTAGCAATTTGATGGTAGACAAGAAACAAGATAAAGGCACAAAAACATTGAGTCCATCACACATGACACATATATTAAAGATCAGTGATTATTAACAGTAAATATATTAGTAAAATGGGAACATGCTAGAAGCACATGCAGCACATGAATTAAAGACGATAAACACAAATCACAAAACGAGACAGACATTTACTGTGATGTTAAAACAGAGATTAGTTATGTTCACATGTCTGTCCAGAAGAAACTGTTTCACAGATCTACTAAAGCCATGGACAGAGGTCATGTTCCTTATCTTTCAGATTCCAGGAGTGTGCGGCACAAACTGAAAAGGCCAGAGGACCGAAGTCTTTCTGAATGGGGTTTTACAGTCTCCTTTACTTGATGCTTGAGTATTTGGATTTAAATTTACTGTATGAACCATGGAGAGTTTTATAGACAAGAATAATGTCTGAATAAATAATTATGTTTTCCCAATTCAACAAATTATATTTGCTCAATATGTTACGATGATTGTAGTTTGATTTTGGATCTGTTTTCAGAGTCTGTTTTAGAGCCTTTCTATCGGCAGCAGGGCTCCTGTTCGCCGGGCTCCAGCTCGACAGACAAAGACAGTTTATATGAGACAGAATGGTGGCATTTAGATACACTTTTAAAGCCTCTGTAGTTCAGTTTCTTATAATATGTTTAAAATTCACCAAATTAAATTTAATTTTGTTTCTCACATTTTTGACATGGTTTTTAAATGATAACAGAGTCCACTGTGACACCTCGATACTTGAATAGATACTTGAATAGATACTTGAATAGATACTTGAATAGATACTTGAATTCTTGTACCACTAATTCTTGTACCACTTGCCTGTCTACAGTAGTAGACTGGCGGCACGGTGGCTGAGTGGCTAGCACTTATGCCTCACAGCAAGAAGGTTGTGGGTTCGATCTCCGGGTCGCCCGTGCCTTTCTATGTGGAGTTTGCATGTTCTCCCCGTGTCTGGATGGGTTTCCTCCGGGTGCTCCGATTTCCCCCATCAACTCAAAACCTGCACTGTAGGTGTGAAAGTTGTGTGAGTGTGAGTGATGGTGGAGGTCGGAGGGTCCGTTGGCCTGGCAGCCGCGCCTCCGTCAGTCTGTCCCAGGGCAGCTGTGGCTATAACAGTAGTTTACCACCACTGGGTATGGAGTGAATGAAGAATAATCTGTAAATAATCCTCTGTAAAGTGTCTTTGTGACATCTGTCTGTGAAAAGTGCTATATAAGTAAACACTTACTTGCCAGTCTACTACTATAGTAGTAGTAGTAATATTCACATTACTCACTTCTCTATAGGCAGTACATGAGGTCCAGATATTGAGTAGCGGTAAACAAAGGTTAGAAACTTCTGGAAGACGGAGAAGAAGGGCCAGTGAGAGAGGACACAGATGGACTTTTTGACGTGGAGTGTTCGGCCGGACACAGGGCGCCGGTCCACCACACTGAGCATGCCCAGACGCACACACTGCTGCTCAGACAGGAGCTCATGAGGGAAAGACTCGTAGAACTCAATTGCTGCTCCATAAACCTGAGAGGACACAAACATGAACCAAGACATTTGGAGATGACATTTGGAGCAAAAGCATGAACAAAGGACTAAACCAGGAACAAACCAGGACTCGGGCAGAACTAAACCACAAACCTGGGCTATTGGATAATAATTATTATAGTATAAAGATGGTAGAAGTGGCAGTACTAGTAAGTATAGTAGTACACCTGGTGGAAGTAAGGTACTACTGCAGCCAATGCTGCCCTGGAGCAGACCGACAGAAGTGGCACTGCCAATCTGCACCATCAGCCCTACAACTACACAATGTGGGTTAAGTGCCACAGAACACAACAGCAGAACTTGAGCCAAGGCAGAATCAATCGTGCGACCTTTGGCTTGAGGGACCACGATTCAGAGTGGATGAAGTGTCTTGCCCAACAACAAAACAACAGTTTCCAGCACTGCACCTGGTTTTCCAACCAGTGTCCTGCTCCAACCATATGGATGCAGTAAACTACCATAGCTCCCCCCGCCCTCTTGCTTAAAACTGGTCAGAGTTGGAATTGAAACACCAGGCAGTGGGTTGGTGGGCAGTGCCCAAATCATGTACAGTAGTACTCATAGGAATAGTATTGGTAGCAGCAGTAATCGTATCAAAAAAGTAGTAAAACACCCAATGGAAAAGTGTTGAATGCTTTAAACAATGGCTCTGGTTTAATCCAAGTGCTATGTCCACATTAGAAGTAAGTAATCAGTAGTGTCAGTAGTAGTAGTAGTAGTAGTAGTAGTAGTAGTAGTAGTAGTAGTAGTAGTAGCAGTAGTAGCAGTAGTAGTAGTAGTAGTAGTAGTAGTAGTAGTAGTAGTAGTAGCAGTAGCAGTAGCAGTAGTAGTAGTAGTAGTAGTAGTAGTAGTAGTAGTAGTAGTAGTAGTAGTAGTAGTAGTAGCCGCTGCACCTTGTCCCCAGACGCAGACGTGAGCACAAACGTGGAGAACACAGGCAGTTGGTATTTTGAGTTTTGGGGCCAACTCTCAATGGTGACGCCCATCGGGAGACAGAAGACTGGCACGGACTCAGGCAGAGGGAAGGAGTCGAGGTCTTCAGGAGGGTACCGACTGATCAGGTCTGTGGAGAGGAGAGCAGAGAGAGGTGAGAAGAGAGAGAGAGAAGAGAGCGAAGGGAGAGAGAGGAGGACTGATACTCACTGGCCTCGTACACGAGGGCGTTCGCTTTTGCCGCGGCACGTTTGTAACACAGGAACAAGGCTGGACCGAACTGTGGAGACACAACCAGAGGCAGAGTTTGTATGCTGGATTTATCCAAATACAACACGGGAGGGCATCTGACACACAGGGATACAGGAGGATGGGAGGGCATCTGACACACAGGGATACAGGAGGATGGGAGGGCATCTGACACACAGGGATACAGGAGGATGGGAGGGCATCTGACACACAGGGATACAGGAGGATGGGAGGGCATCAGACACACAGGGATACAGGAGGATGGGAGGGCATCTGACACACAGGGATACAGGAGGATGGGAGGGCATCTGACACACAGGGATACAGGAGGATGGGAGGGCATCAGACACACAGGGTCATGGTGGGAGGGCATCTGACACACAGGGATACACTTGTATGGTAGGGCATCAGACACACAGGGTCATGGTGGGAGGGCATCTGACACAGACCATGCCAGTGTTGAGGTTCTTCTCGACGCGTGAGAAGGTGTGTGGAGCGCTCTCCCCTTTGGCGGGCAGCAGCAGAGCGATGTCTGTGACGCCCAGAGCGTGGAGGCCCTGGCTGCAGTCCAGAGCCCGTCTGTAGGTGATGAAGACGCGGTGGGTGGAGGGCCCCCCAGAGCTCAGAGACGCTGAGCGACTGTAAGGGGTGGTCTCGATAACAAACCAACCGGGCCTCAGAGCCTCCTTCCCCTCATACAGGACCCTGCAGGCGGACAGCACACGGAGCTCATCACAGATTCTTCAGTTCATTAGAAAACCTTTACAAGTCGTGTTCTCACTAAACTAAATGCCAAACGTGATACTGAAGAGCTCTTTAGTATGAAGTTTCAGTATAGTTCTGATGTTCACCTGGGGAACGTTTCCCTGCCAATCATAGTTCTGATGTTCACCTGGGGAACGTTTCCCTGCCAATCAGCCCAGCACTTTCTTTTACCGTGTGGTCTTACACTTTGTATCAGTTTGAATTGTCATCAGTAGAATTGGTGTTTGCACAGGACTCAAGCACACATAAAGTGGCTCTCAGAGACAGATCAGGGCTGATCCTGCTCTGGTAAAGGTGCATCAGAGACAGATCAGGGCTGATCCTGCTCTGGTAAAGGTGCATCAGAGACAGATCAGGGCTGATCCTGCTCTGGTAAAGGTGCATCAGAGACAGATCAGGGCTGATCCTGCTCTGGTAAAGGTGCATCAGAGACAGATCAGGGCTGATCCTGCTCTGGTAAAGGTGCATCAGAGACAGATCAGGGCTGATCCTGCTCTGGTAAAGGTGCATCAGAGACAGATCAGGGCTGATCCTGCTCTGGTAAAGGTGCATCAGAGACAGATCAGGGCTGATCCTGCTCTGGTAAAGGTGCATCAGAGACAGATCAGGGCTGATCCTGCTCTGGTAAAGGTGCATCAGAGACAGATCAGGGCTGATCCTGCTCTGGTAAAGGTGCATCAGATGATCAGTCGAGTCTCACCCCAGGTCGAGGATGGGCGGTTTGTGGTGCCCGCGCCTGTAGCACAGGAACAGATGGGGGTTGTTGATGAGGCCGGCGCTCAGCTCGGCAGAATGGCCCCCGAGCGTTCGCTCGATGCAGGTGAAGCCTTCGGGCACTCCCTCTCCCAGCCCGCGGGCGATCACCACAAGGTCTGTCACAGGCTCCACCCCTCTCACACCCCCGGCGCCTCTGCCCTCCTCCTCCAGGGGGCACCAAGGCCCGCGCGGGTCCAGCCCTGCCACCACGAAGTAGTCCACAAGCTGCGGGCATCGCTCCTCCGTCATGACTCCGCTCTGCCCTGAACTGGAAAAGAACCAAACATGATCGTCCAATTAAATGAGTTTATCTCGCATGTGAAACGAAGGAGCTCATTAGTCACTTATGAGTTACAACTAAACTTTCTCTCCCCTCCTATGAACAGAGTTTAGTGCTTCACTCACTGATTCTGCAGAAATTTGTCATGTTTTTGGTCCTGTGATATTTTTTTTAAACTTGTTTTTTCTCTGTAAGCAGCCATACCTGTTTTGATACAGACGGAAAATGTGTGGTCCTAATTGGTTAATCCACCTGTCAATCACTTCATCTGAACTCTGGGAAATGCGTGAGATTTACATATTCATCTAGTGCCAAAGAAATGTGAATTCTGGATCCCAGGCAAATTTAGTTCAAGATTTAGTCCCAGTTTAGTCCCAATTTCAGTGTGATGTTTGTACAAGTGTGAACGCACCTTAGACATTCAGTGGACCAGATCCACATTTCCAAATGTATTTATTTATTTGACAGGGACAGTGCAGTCAGACATAGTTACATACAGAGTTTGCAGCAGATGTGATGCGTACAAGGTTTAGCAAATGCTAATTTTCAACCCCCGTCCCTGGCTGAGCTTTTCTACACTAACGTACATATAAAACAATCAAATTTCATCTCTATAACTACAACAATAAAAGACATGGAACACTCATTCATTCACTCACTCAGCTGATTCATTCACACATTCTAACATGATTTACACATGGGGACATCTTTGGTTTCTCTTGAGCCAAGATTTGAGTTTAAAGGTGAACAATTTGAACTCACAGATGGACTTAATTTCTGTGGGAGTTCCACAGTTTACAATATGCTAAATTTCATATTATCCCCATAAATAGGACAGTACATGAGCAGACACGTGCTCTGACCCAGCCCGGGTCAACTGCAACAGAGAACAAACCTAAAAAATAGCATGAGATAAAGCTGGTCTGCTCCATATCACCTACAAATCTGCTCCTCTCAATGTTTCCTCCATCTACAAATGAGAAATCACACCAGGAATTCCCCAAGGGGAACCAGGAAGCAGCTGCTGTCTACTTCCTGTTTTAAGTTGAACTTTCACCCTGCTCTTCTTCTCTCATTAACACGTCACTTTCACCACAGAAGTTTCCGAAATGAAGAGGAAGGAAGTGCAGATGTCATAGAAACCTACAGCCCTGAGTCAAATCAACTGCAGCAATCTGAGGGGGTTTTGTGTATTACTAATACTACCACTACTATGTACTAGTCATGAACCGAACATTTCAATCTCATTTTCAAAACGCAGGAACAGACTCAATACTCACGATCAATTCAGATACCACGATGAGAACAAAAACAAAAAGCACATTCTAAAAGAATGTGATTTTCCACATTAAATGGCAGCACTTTCTTTTCTATTCTCAAGCGTCCTCATACATGTGTAATCCTCAGTGGTTCAGGGAGGTTCCACAGTGCTCCGTGGGTGTAGACTGGTCTGTGGTTCAGGTAGGTTCCACAGTGCTCCGTGGGTGTAGACTGGTCTGTGGTTCAGGTAGGTTCCACAGTGCTCCATGGGTGTAGACTGGTCTGTGGTTCAGGTAGGTTCCACAGTGCTCCATGGGTGTAGACTGGTCTGTGGTTCAGGGAGGTTCCACAGTGCTCCATGGGTGTAGACTGGTCTGTGGTTCAGGTAGGTTCCACAGTGCTCCATGGGTGTAGACTGGTCTGTGGTTCAGGTAGGTTCCACAGTGCTCCATGGGTGTAGACTGGTCTGTGGTTCAGGTAGGTTCCACAGTGCTCCATGGGTGTAGACTGGTCTGTGGTTCAGGTAGGTTCCACAGTGCTCCATGGGTGTAGACTGGTCTGTGGTTCAGGTAGGTTCCACAGTGCTCCGTGGGTGTAGACTGGTCTGTGGTTCAGGTAGGTTCCACAGTGCTCCGTGGGTGTAGACTGGTCTGTGGTTCAGGTAGGTTCCACAGTGCTCCGTGGGTGTAGACTGGTCTGTGGTTCAGGTAGGTTCCACAGTGCTCCGTGGGTGTAGACTGGTCTGTGGTTCAGGTAGGTTCCACAGTGCTCCGTGGGTGTAGACTGGTCTGTGGTTCAGGTAGGTTCCACAGTGCTCCGTGGGTGTAGACTGGTCTGTGGTTCAGGTAGGTTCCACAGTGCTCCGTGGGTGTAGACTGGTCTGTGGTTCAGGTAGGTTCCACAGTGCTCCGTGGGTGTAGACTGGTCTGTGGTTCAGGTAGGTTCCACAGTGCTCCGTGGGTGTAGACTGGTCTGTGGTTCAGGTAGGTTCCACAGTGCTCCGTGGGTGTAGACTGGTCTGTGGTTCAGGTAGGTTCCACAGTGCTCCGTGGGTGTAGACTGGTCTGTGGTTCAGGTAGGTTCCACAGTGCTCCGTGGGTGTAGACTGGTCTGTGGTTCAGGTAGGTTCCACAGTGCTCCGTGGGTGTAGACTGGTCTGTGGTTCAGGTAGGTTCCACAGTGCTCCGTGGGTGTAGACTGGTCTGTGGTTCAGGTAGGTTCCACAGTGCTCCATGGGTGTAGACTGGTCTGTGGTTCAGGTAGGTTCCACAGTGCTCCGTGGGTGTAGACTGGTCTGTGGTTCAGGTAGGTTCCACAGTGCTCCGTGGGTGTAGACTGGTCTGTGGTTCAGGTAGGTTCCACAGTGCTCCGTGGGTGTAGACTGGTCTGTGGTTCAGGTAGGTTCCACAGTGCTCCGTGGGTGTAGACTGGTCTGTGGTTCAGGTAGGTTCCACAGTGCTCCGTGGGTGTAGACTGGTCTGTGGTTCAGGTAGGTTCCACAGTGCTCCGTGGGTGTAGACTGGTCTGTGGTTCAGGTAGGTTCCACAGTGCTCCGTGGGTGTAGACTGGTCTGTGGTTCAGGTAGGTTCCACAGTGCTCCGTGGGTGTAGACTGGTCTGTGGTTCAGGTAGGTTCCACAGTGCTCCGTGGGTGTAGACTGGTCTGTGGTTCAGGTAGGTTCCACAGTGCTCCGTGGGTGTAGACTGGTCTGTGGTTCAGGTAGGTTCCACAGTGCTCCGTGGGTGTAGACTGGTCTGTGGTTCAGGTAGGTTCCACAGTGCTCCATGGGTGTAGACTGGTCTGTGGTTCAGGTAGGTTCCACAGTGCTCCGTGGGTGTAGACTGGTCTGTGGTTCAGGTAGGTTCCACAGTGCTCCGTGGGTGTAGACTGGTCTGTGGTTCAGGTAGGTTCCACAGTGCTCCGTGGGTGTAGACTGGTCTGTGGTTCAGGTAGGTTCCACAGTGCTCCATGGGTGTAGACTGGTCTGTGGTTCAGGTAGGTTCCACAGTGCTCCATGGGTGTAGACTGGTCTGTGGTTCAGGTAGGTTCCACAGTGCTCCGTGGGTGTAGACTGGTCTGTGGTTCAGGTAGGTTCCACAGTGCTCCGTGGGTGTAGACTGGTCTGTGGTTCAGGTAGGTTCCACAGTGCTCCGTGGGTGTAGACTGGTCTGTGGTTCAGGTAGGTTCCACAGTGCTCCGTGGGTGTAGACTGGTCTGTGGTTCAGGTAGGTTCCACAGTGCTCCGTGGGTGTAGACTGGTCTGTGGTTCAGGTAGGTTCCACAGTGCTCCGTGGGTGTAGACTGGTCTGTGGTTCAGGTAGGTTCCACAGTGCTCCGTGGGTGTAGACTGGTCTGTGGTTCAGGTAGGTTCCACAGTGCTCCGTGGGTGTAGACTGGTCTGTGGTTCAGGTAGGTTCCACAGTGCTCCGTGGGTGTAGACTGGTCTGTGGTTCAGGTAGGTTCCACAGTGCTCCGTGGGTGTAGACTGGTCTGTGGTTCAGGTAGGTTCCACAGTGCTCCGTGGGTGTAGACTGGTCTGTGGTTCAGGTAGGTTCCACAGTGCTCCGTGGGTGTAGACTGGTCTGTGGTTCAGGTAGGTTCCACAGTGCTCCGTGGGTGTAGACTGGTCTGTGGTTCAGGTAGGTTCCACAGTGCTCCGTGGGTGTAGACTGGTCTGTGGTTCAGGTAGGTTCCACAGTGCTCCGTGGGTGTAGACTGGTCTGTGGTTCAGGTAGGTTCCACAGTGCTCCATGGGTGTAGACTGGTCTGTGGTTCAGGTAGGTTCCACAGTGCTCCGTGGGTGTAGACTGGTCTGTGGTTCAGGTAGGTTCCACAGTGCTCCGTGGGTGTAGACTGGTCTGTGGTTCAGGTAGGTTCCACAGTGCTCCGTGGGTGTAGACTGGTCTGTGGTTCAGGTAGGTTCCACAGTGCTCCGTGGGTGTAGACTGGTCTGTGGTTCAGGTAGGTTCCACAGTGCTCCGTGGGTGTAGACTGGTCTGTGGTTCAGGTAGGTTCCACAGTGCTCCGTGGGTGTAGACTGGTCTGTGGTTCAGGTAGGTTCCACAGTGCTCCGTGGGTGTAGACTGGTCTGTGGTTCAGGTAGGTTCCACAGTGCTCCGTGGGTGTAGACTGGTCTGTGGTTCAGGTAGGTTCCACAGTGCTCCGTGGGTGTAGACTGGTCTGTGGTTCAGGTAGGTTCCACAGTGCTCCGTGGGTGTAGACTGGTCTGTGGTTCAGTGAGGTTCCACAGTGCTCCGTGGGTGTAGACTGGTCTGTGGTTCAGGTAGGTTCCACAGTGCTCCGTGGGTGTAGACTGGTCTGTGGTTCAGGTAGGTTCCACAGTGCTCCGTGGGTGTAGACTGGTCTGTGGTTCAGGTAGGTTCCACAGTGCTCCGTGGGTGTAGACTGGTCTGTGGTTCAGGTAGGTTCCACAGTGCTCCGTGGGTGTAGACTGGTCTGTGGTTCAGGTAGGTTCCACAGTGCTCCGTGGGTGTAGACTGGTCTGTGGTTCAGGTAGGTTCCACAGTGCTCCGTGGGTGTAGACTGGTCTGTGGTTCAGGTAGGTTCCACAGTGCTCCGTGGGTGTAGACTGGTCTGTGGTTCAGGTAGGTTCCACAGTGCTCCGTGGGTGTAGACTGGTCTGTGGTTCAGGTAGGTTCCACAGTGCTCCGTGGGTGTAGACTGGTCTGTGGTTCAGGTAGGTTCCACAGTGCTCCGTGGGTGTAGACTGGTCTGTGGTTCAGGTAGGTTCCACAGTGCTCCGTGGGTGTAGACTGGTCTGTGGTTCAGGTAGGTTCCACAGTGCTCCGTGGGTGTAGACTGGTCTGTGGTTCAGGTAGGTTCCACAGTGCTCCGTGGGTGTAGACTGGTCTGTGGTTCAGGTAGGTTCCACAGTGCTCCGTGGGTGTAGACTGGTCTGTGGTTCAGGTAGGTTCCACAGTGCTCCGTGGGTGTAGACTGGTCTGTGGTTCAGGTAGGTTCCACAGTACTCCGTGGGTGTAGACTGGTCTGTGGTTCAGGTAGGTTCCACAGTGCTCCGTGGGTGTAGACTGGTCTGTGGTTCAGGTAGGTTCCACAGTGCTCCGTGGGTGTAGACTGGTCTGTGGTTCAGGTAGGTTCCACAGTGCTCCGTGGGTGTAGACTGGTCTGTGGTTCAGGTAAGTTCCACAGTGCTCCGTGGGTGTAGACTGGTCTGTGGTTCAGGTAGGTTCCACAGTGCTCCGTGGGTGTAGACTGGTCTGTGGTTCAGGTAGGTTCCACAGTGCTCCGTGGGTGTAGACTGGTCTGTGGTTCAGGTAGGTTCCACAGTGCTCCGTGGGTGTAGCCTGGTCTGTGGTTCAGGTAGGTTCCACAGTGCTCCGTGGGTGTAGACTGGTCTGTGGTTCAGGTAGGTTCCACAGTGCTCCGTGGGTGTAGACTGGTCTGTGGTTCAGGTAGGTTCCACAGTGCTCCGTGGGTGTAGACTGGTCTGTGGTTCAGGGAGGTTCCACAGTGCTCCGTGGGTGTAGACTGGTCTGTGGTTCAGGTAGGTTCCACAGTGCTCCGTGGGTGTAGACTGGTCTGTGGTTCAGGTAGGTTCCACAGTGCTCCGTGGGTGTAGACTGGTCTGTGGTTCAGGAAGGTTCCACAGTGCTCCGTGGGTGTAGACTGGTCTGTGGTTCAGGTAGGTTCCACAGTGCTCCGTGGGTGTAGACTGGTCTGTGGTTCAGGTAGGTTCCACAGTGCTCCGTGGGTGTAGACTGGTCTGTGGTTCAGGTAGGTTCCACAGTGCTCCGTGGGTGTAGACTGGTCTGTGGTTCAGGTAGGTTCCACAGTGCTCCGTGGGTGTAGACTGGTCTGTGGTTCAGGTAGGTTCCACAGTGCTCCGTGGGTGTAGACTGGTCTGTGGTTCAGGTAGGTTCCACAGTGCTCCGTGGGTGTAGACTGGTCTGTGGTTCAGGTAGGTTCCACAGTGCTCCGTGGGTGTAGACTGGTCTGTGGTTCAGGTAGGTTCCACAGTGCTCCGTGGGTGTAGACTGGTCTGTGGTTCAGGTAGGTTCCACAGTGCTCCGTGGGTGTAGACTGGTCTGTGGTTCAGGTAGGTTCCACAGTGCTCCGTGGGTGTAGACTGGTCTGTGGTTCAGGTAGGTTCCACAGTGCTCCGTGGGTGTAGACTGGTCTGTGGTTCAGGTAGGTTCCACAGTGCTCCATGGGTGTAGACTGGTCTGTGGTTCAGGTAGGTTCCACAGTGCTCCGTGGGTGTAGACTGGTCTGTGGTTCAGGTAGGTTCCACAGTGCTCCATGGGTGTAGACTGGTCTGTGGTTCAGGTAGGTTCCACAGTGCTCCGTGGGTGTAGACTGGTCTGTGGTTCAGGTAGGTTCCACAGTGCTCTGTGGGTGTAGACTGGTCTGTGGTTCAGGTAGGTTCCACAGTGCTCCGTGGGTGTAGACTGGTCTGTGGTTCAGGTAGGTTCCACAGTGCTCCATGGGTGTAATCCTCAGTGGTTCAGGTAGGTTCCACAGTGCTCCATGGGTGTAATCCTCAGTGGTTCAGGTAGGTTCCACAGTGCTCCATGGGTGTAATCCTCAGTGGTTCAGGTAGGTTCCACAGTGCTCCATGGGTGTAATCCTCAGTGGTTCAGGTAGGTTCCACAGTGCTCCATGGGTGTAATCCTCAGTGGTTCAGGTAGGTTCCACAGTGCTCCGTGGGTGTAGACTGGTCTGTGGTTCAGGGAGGTTCCACAGTGCTCCGTGGGTGTAGACTGGTCTGTGGTTCAGGTAGGTTCCACAGTGCTCCGTGGGTGTAGACTGGTCTGTGGTTCAGGTAGGTTCCACAGTGCTCCGTGGGTGTAGACTGGTCTGTGGTTCAGGTAGGTTCCACAGTGCTCCATGGGTGTAGACTGGATTAGTATTTGATTTTCAATATTTTTGACAATCCTAGTTACTATGTGCTTTAAAGGAGAGGATCTAACAAGAACATAAGCTGGTCTAAGTCAGGTCTAAAAAGCTGGAGGGTTTTCAGAAAAGAAAGCAGCATTAAAAACCCTCAGATTTATGGACCTTCGCAGGTTAGTTTTTGCAATTGATCAATGGGAATAATAATCCCATTTGACCCGTCTTCCACCAGGACCAGCACCAGGGATCCTCTCGCTATGAGGTGATTGTGCTTGAATACTCACACATGTGCGGTCACATGTTCTGTTCCAGATTTATTCTTTCTACAAAACCTTGTGGTTTTATCTGCACCTGTGAATGTCTTTTACACCACTGTAAACTTCAGTCAAACAGCAATTTGCAGCTCTAAAGACGATAAAGACAAACGCTCATGTTTTGTATGAATGAAACAAGATACAACTCAGGTCTGTTAACATTAAAACAGAGATCAGAGGTCATATGGGCCCCTGAAGGCACCCAAACTGACCACTGACCACTGAGCATGAATGAATCTCCATCTTGATTCAAATTCAAGTAGTGACACAGGCCGACCCAAGTAAGCAAACATGCTGTGTGTCCTGCTCAAAGACACAAAGACAGTGCTGAAAAAAGGACTGAATCCCCCTCATTACTGTTCACATACACATTTAGGGCACAAGAAAACACCCAAAATGTGAAATGTCTGTTCAAAGTTCAACGTCCGAAAATAACCCTCAGACCACAGCCGTTCTTCATGGATCACTGTGAACGACACCAGAACAACGCCCTAGAAACCAGCCAAACAACAGGTGAGAGGGTCAGAGGGTCAGAGGGTCAGAGGAGCAGAGGAGCAGAGGGTCAGAGGAGCAGGAGGGTCAGAGGAGCAGAGGAGAGGGTCAGAGGAGCAGAGGAGAGGGTCAGAGGGTCAGAGGAGCAGAGGAGGGTCAGAGGAGCAGAGGAGCAGAGGAGAGGAGCAGAGGAGAGGAGCAGAGGAGCAGAGGAGAGGAGCAGAGGAGAGGGTCAGAGGAGCAGAGGAGAGGGTCAGAGGAGCAGACGAGAGGGTCAGAGGAGCAGAGGAGAGGGTCAGAGGGACAGAGGGTCAGAGGAGAGGGGCAGAGGAGCAGAGGGTCAGAGGGTCAGAGGAGCAGAGGAGCAGAGGAGAGGGTCAGAGGAGAGGGTCAGAGGGGCAGAGGAGAGGGTCAGAGGAGCAGAGGAGCAGAGGAGAGGGTCAGAGGAGAGGGTCAGAGGAGAGGGTCAGAGGGGCAGAGGAGAGGGTCAGAGGAGCAGAGGAGAGGGTCAGAGGAGAGGGTCAGAGGGGCAGAGGAGAGGGTCAGAGGAGCAGAGGAGCAGAGGAGAGGGTCAGAGGAGAGGGTCAGAGGAGAGGGTCAGAGGAGCAGAGGAGAGGGTCAGAGGAGCAGAGGAGAGGGTCAGAGGAGAGGGTCAGAGGAGCAGAGGTTCAGAGGAGCAGAGGAGCAGAGGAGAGGGTCAGAGGATCAGAGGGTCAGAGGATCAGAGGGTCAGAGGAGCAGAGGATGAACAGAATCAGAACAGAGTGACACTTTATTTTAATTTTCCAGTTAAATGTTCACAGGTGCAGTGAAACCACATGAGGTTTCTGAAAGAATAGATCAGGTGACAGAGTTTCAGTGGTAAAGTGTGTGGCCCTGGATCCTCATATGAGGAGGTACTGATACTAAAGTCCCACTGACAGGACAGAAATGAAGCTTTCCTCAATGTCTTTACAATGATGTTGAGCTGTCTCAGAACAAGAGCACATACACTACCGTTCAAAAGTTTGGGGTCACTTAGACATTTGTTTTTTTTATTTTCATCATGGTCTCAGAATCGGTATTGAATAGTGAGCCTTTTCCTTAGTATTGAAATCAAGTGTGAAATGTTAGGAACTGTTAGTATCATGACAACTGTACTTAAGAGTCTACAGAAAAACACTGCTGGTGCACCATGGTTCATCAGGAGTGGTTTGGTGGTGGATCAGGAGTGGTTTGGTGGTGGGTCAGTGCTGGTCTGGGGAGGCAGATCCCTGGAGTAACGCACAGACCTCTACGGGCTAGAAAACACTAGTCTGACTTCCATTCGGTATTGGGCTGAAATCATTGTCAAACCCTATGCTGGTGCAGCAGGTCCTGGGTTCCTCCTGATACATGACAGTGCTCAGCCTCATGTGGCAAGAGTCAGAAAGTGGAGAATGAAGGGATTGATACAATTGAATGGCCCGCACGATCACTGGACTTAAACCTGACAGAACACCTCTGGGACATTATGTTTGGGTCCATCAGACGCTCCATGTTGCTCCTCAGACTCTACAGGAGTGATGCCCTTACGCACCATCCGTCGTCTCATTAGGGGCACGTGGGGGCCACACAAGAAAAGCAAATTGATTTGCAGAAATAAAATTGTGGCAAAATGTACTAGTCTGACTGCCAAATCACTTTGACTTTCAGGGTGTCTCTAAAATGAAGCCCTCTGTGGCTGAAAATGTTATTTCCATTAAAAGAGGTGGCATCCTTTTGTTCCTATGACACTGCCCTGTCCATATTTGTATGGATTTGTATTTGTATATCCAGCTTTTTTTTTTTTTAGATCTGCTGTGTTTTCAAAGTGTGCCTTTAATTGTAGTTGTTTAAACAGGCCACTTCTGCTTTGCTGCAGTGACGATGACATATTAATGTCACAGTCACTTCCTGTACAGAACAGAGCTGCAGCCATTTACTGGAACAGTACTGTGTTCAATTTAAGTCTATTTTATATTATAAATATTTCTTCTTATTCGTTGTTCTTGAACTGTGTGTGGCAATAAAGGAATCGCCCTTTTGTGGGACAAATAAAGGTATATCTTATCTTGTCTTCATGACATTTTAAATAAATGTTAAAGGGGAACATCGGCACATTTAAAGCTAAAGTCTGTTGCTAAAGGTGGTAAGTGGTGTTAAGCTTCTTCTGTCCAAATTGGCATTTTACATGGAAGTTAAGAACTTGCTCCATCACTATGCTAGCTTGTTACCTTGACAGGCTCACTACCATGGCAAGATCTCTGCCAAGGGAACACTGATCTGTGCTGTTTTTGGGCTTCTCACAGGATTCCACCACCTCTATCAATGGACTTTAGCTTCAAACGTGCCGGAGTTCCCCTTCTCTGTCTATGGTTCTGATCTCAGAGTCGGACACCAAGGAATGATTGTTATAATTTGCATATTTTAAATCACAATATTGATCTAAAACGACTTAACAAAAGAAAGAAGTGTGCTGACTTCTGCCTTAGAAAACCGCGGTGCCCAATGGAGCTGACGCGCTGTAAACGTCATCACAACAACGCGCCAAATGCTGTAAAAATGATGGCGCGATGCTGCCAAATCCTTCGTGTATCCCTGATTAAGAAAATAAAACTGTAAGTGTGTAGGAAGATGTGTGGTATGAAGGTAGTGAATGAGAGAGGGAGGGAAAGAGGTAGAGGGAGGGGGCAAAAAAAAGAGTGAGAGACAGACATAGTGAGAGAGAGACAGAGACAGAGGGAGAGGTACCAACTTCTCCAGAAAACAGATCGTCTTTGTCCACAACCAACAATCTACAGACTCTCTATATGGCGTAATTCTTCTGGTTCGTCATTGATCTGGGTTTAGCTCTGGTTCAGTCCTGGTTCAGTCCTGGTTCAGTCCTGGTTCAGTCCTGGTTCAGTCTTGGTTCAGTCCTGGTTCAGTCCTGGTTCAGTCCTGGTTCAGTCCCGGTTCAGTCCTGGTTCAGTCCTGGTTCAGTCCTGGTTCAGTCCCGGTCCAGTCCTGGTTTAGTCCTCGTCCAGTCCTGGTTTATTTAAAGCCTGTTGCAGCTGAAAGAGGAGCCAGACTAAATTTAGTGCCGAGTCCTGGAAGCCTCATGTAAACAACATGTGCCACAGCTGCCCGGGGCAGACAGGCTAACCACTCTGCCACTAACACATGGATGAGGAGTCTGATCCACAGCCTGTGAGAGGAACAGACGGGGAGGTTTGTGAAGAGCTAATGAAAAACACATTTTCTCTGGTAAAAGTGGAGCCGCCCAAAAAGTGAAATTATCAGTGAGATCACAGACTGGAGTTATGTAAAAGAAGAGGAGGAGCAGGGAGAGAGAAGAGGAGGAACAGAAGAGGAACAGAGGAGGAGGGGAGAGGAGGTGAGGAACAGAGGAGGAGAGGAGGTGCAGAGGAGGAGAGGAGGTGCAGAGGAGAGGAACAGAGGGGAGGAGAGAGGAGGTGAGGAACAGAGGAGGAGGGGAGAGGAGGTGCAGAGGAGGAGAGGAGGTGCAGAGGAGGAGAGGAGGTGCAGAGGAGGAGAGGAGGTGCAGAGGAGAGGAACAGAGGAGAGGATGTACAGAGGAGGATAGAAGGAGAGAAGGAGGTGCAGAGGAGAGGAACAGAGGAGGAGAGGATGTACAGAGGAGGATAGAAGAAGAGAAGGAGGTGCAGAGGAGAGGAACAGAGGAGGAGAGGATGTACAGAGGATAGAAGGAGATGCAGAAGAGAGGAACAGAGGAGGAGAGGATGTACAGAGGAGGATAGAAGAAGAGAAGGAGGTGCAGAGGAGAGGAACAGAGGAGGAGAGGATGTACAGAGGATAGAAGGAGAGAAGGAGATGCAGAAGAGAGGAACAGAGGAGGAGAGGATGTACAGAGGAGGATAGAAGGAGAGAAGGAGGTGCAGAGGAGAGGAACAGAGGAGGAGAGGATGTACAGAGGATAGAAGGAGAGAAGGAGGTGCAGAAGAGAGGAACAGAGGAGGAGAGGATGTACAGAGGATAGAAGGAGAGAAGGAGGTGCAGAAGAGAGGAACAGAGGAGGAGAGGATGTACAGAGGAGGATAGAAGGCGAGAAGGAGGTGCAGAAGAGAGGAACAGAGGAGGAGAGGATGTACAGAGGATAGAAGGAGAGAAGGAGGTGCAGAAGAGAGGAACAGAGGAGGAGAGGATGTACAGAGGATAGAAGGAGAGAAGGAGGTGCAGAAGAGAGGAACAGAGGAGAGGATGTACAGAGGAGGATAGAAGGCGAGGAGGTGCAGAAGAGAGGAACAGAGGAGGAGAGGATGTACAGAGGAGGATAGAAGGAGGTGCAGAAGAGAGGAACCGAGGGGGAGAGGATGTACAGAGGAGGATAGAAGGAGAGAAGGAGGTGCAGAAGAGAGGAACAGAGGAGAGGATGTACAGAGGATAGAAGGAGAGAAGGAGGTGCAGAAGAGAGGAACAGAGGAGAGGATGTACAGAGGATAGAAGGAGAGAAGGAGGTGCAGAAGAGAGGAACAGAGGAGGAGAGGATGTACTGAGGAGGACAGGAGGAGAACAGGAGGTGCAGAGGTTTAGGAGGTAGAGCGTTCGCCCTGTAACCAGATGGTTGCCTATATTCTGTCAGTTTCAGTGAGAAACAGTAACATGTGTAATACTCGCAGTATTTAGTCAGACACCAGTTGTGTAAGTTCTCCCACTTCAAAAGATGAGAGGCCTGTGGTTTTCACCATAGGGACACTTCAACTATGAGACACAGAATAGGGGCAAAGAATCCAGGAAATCACACTGTAGGATTTTTAATGAATTAATTGTTAAATTCCTCGGTAAAATAAGTATTTGGTCACCTACAAAAGATTTGTGGCTCTCACAGATGTGTAACTTCTTTTTGAAGATGCTCCTCTGTCCTCCACTCGTTCCATGTATTAATGGCTCCTGTTTGAACTGGTTCTGTCCACAACCTCAAACAGTCCCAACTCCAAACTCCACTATGACCAAGACCAAAGAACTGTGACACCAGAAACTAAACTGCAGACCTGCACCAGGCTGGGAAGACTGTATGTGCAACAGGTGCACTGATAATCTCCCTAGATCTGGGACTCCATGCCAGATCTCAACCCATGGGGTCAAAATGACCACAAGAACTGTGAGCAAAAATCCCAGAAGCACATGGGGGGACCCAGTGAACGACCTGCAGAGAGCTGGGACCAAAGGAACAAAGGCACCATCAGTAACACACTACGCTGCCAGGGACTCAAATCCTGCAGTGCCAGACATGTCCCCCTGCTTCAGCCAGGACATGTCCCCCTGCTTCAGCCAGGACATGTCCCCCTGCTTCAGCCAGGACATGTCCCCCTGCTTCAGCCAGGACATGTCCCCCTGCTTCAGCCAGGACATGTCCCCCTGCTTCAGCCAGGACATGTCCCCCTGCTTCAGCCAGGACATGTCCCCCTGCTTCAGCCAGGACATGTCCCCCCGCTTCAGCCAGGACATGTCCCCCTGCTTCAGCCAGGACATGTCCCCCTGCTTCAGCCAGGACATGTCCCCCTGCTTCAGCCAGGACATGTCCCCCTGCTTCAGCCAGGACATGTCCCCCTGCTTCAGCCAGGACATGTCCAGGTCCGTCTGAAGTTTGCTCCAGAGCATTTGGATGATCCAGAAGAGGACTGGGAGAATGTTCTATGGTCAGATGAAACCAAAATAGAACTTTTTGGTAAAAACTCAACGTGTCATGTTTGGAGGAGAAAGAATGCTGAGTTGCATCCAAAGAACACCATACCTCCTGTGACGCATGGGGGTGGAAACATCAGGCTTTGGGGCTGTTTTTCTGCAAAAGGGACCAGGATGACTGATCCATGCAAAGGAAAGAATGAATGGGGCCATGTATCGTGAGAGTCGAGTTAAAACCTCCTTCCATCAGCAAGGGCACTGAAGATGAAACGTGGCTGGGTCTTTCAGGATGAGAATGATCCCGGACACACCGCCCGGCCAAAGGAGTGGCTTCATAAGAAGCATTTCAAGGTCCTGGAGTGGCTGAGCCAGTCTCCAGATCTCAACCCCATAGAAAATCTTTGGAGGGAGTTGAAAGTCCATGTTGCCCAGCGACAGCTCCAAAACATCACTGCTCTAGAGGAGATCTGCATGAAGAATGGGCCAAAACACCAGCAACAGTGTGTGAAAACCTTGTGAATGACCTCTGTCATTGCCAACAAAGGATAGATAACAGTACTGAGAGGAACTTTTTTTACTGACTTATTTTCCACCATAATTTGCAAATAAATTCCATAAAAATCAGACAATGTGATTTTCTGGATTTTTTTTTCTCATTTTATCTCTCAGAGTTGAGGTGTACCTATGATAACAATTACAGGCCTCTCTCTTTTTAAGTGGGAGAACTTACACAATTGGTGGCTGACTAAATACTTTTTTGCCCCACTGTACATAACTATGAGTGCAGCTCAAGAAAAGATTTACCATTTTGGACAGAAATCCAACAGTCCAACAGTCGTTCTGATGTGATTCACCAATGTGACGCCACTGTCATCTGACTCAGCTGCAGCTGCGGCTTTTGTGTTTCTGCCCCAGGGCAGCTGTGGCTTTTGTGTTTCTGCCCCAGGGCAGCTGTGGCTCTTGTGTCTTTGCCCCAGGGCAGCTGCGGCTTTTGTGTCTTTGCCCCAGGGCAGCGGTGGCTCTTGTGTCTTTGCCCCAGGGCAGCTGTGGCTCTTGTGTCTTTGCCCCAGGGCAGCTGTGGCTCTTGTGTCTTTGCCCCAGGGCAGCTGTGGCTCTTGTGTCTTTCCCCAGGGCAGCGGTGGCTCTTGTGTCTTTGCCCCAGGGCAGCTGTGGCTCTTGTGTCTTTGCCCCAGGGCAGCTGTGGCTCTTGTGTCTTTGCCCCAGGGCAGCTGTGGCTCTTGTGTCTTTGCCCCAGGGCAGCTGTGGCTCTTGTGTCTTTGCCCCAGGGCAGCTGTGGCTCTTGTGTCTTTGCCCCAGGGCAGCAGTGGCACCCCACAATCTCCACATACCCTGTACAGCCAAAGACTCGAACCTGAGACCGGCTCACTGTGAGGCGGGGAAGCTAACCACTCTGCCACACTGCGTCGGTCTGAGATGGTGAATGAGATGTTTTTAGCCAGAGGAATGTGGAGGAGCTGGTCTGAAGCGCCTGTGTTTTGGTTTACGACCAGTGTTTTCTTACGGCTGCGCACAGGTGCATGCTGGGACATGTCAGAGCCTATGGAGCGCCTACACACACCACAGGGGGGCGTTACAGGATGACACCACTGTCTCTACTGCAAAGAGACGAACAGACACAATAGGTGTGTGTACAATACTGAATTCCTCAGATCGTCTGTTAGAAGCTGCAGCTCGGACAGTCTACGACCCCGAGAACAGCACCTCACATCACACAGTCTACGACCCCGAGAACAGCACCTCACATCACACAGTCTACGACCCCGAGAACAGCACCTCACATCACACAGTCTACGACCCCGAGAACAGCACCTCACATCACACAGTCTACGACCCCGAGAACAGCACCTCACATCACACAGTCTACGACCCCGAGAACAGCACCTCACATCACACAGTCTACGACCCCGAGAACAGCACCTCAGATCACACAGTCTACGACCCCGAGAACAGCACCTCACATCACACAGTCTACGCCCCCGAGAACAGCACCTCACCTCACACCGTCTACGACCCCGAGAACAGCACCTCACATCACACAGTCTACGACCCCGAGAACAGCACCTCACATCACACAGTCTACGACCCCGAGAACAGCACCTCAGATCACACAGTCTACGACCCCGAGAACAGCACCACAGATCACACAGTCTCCGACCCCGAGAACCGCACCTAACAGACCACAGTCTACGACCCCGAGAACAGCACCTCACATCACACAGTCTACGACCCGAGAACAGCACCTCACATCACACAGTCTACGACCCGAGAACAGCACCTCACATCACACAGTCTACGACCCCGAGAACAGCACCTCACATCACACAGTCTACGACCCCGAGAGCAGCACCTCACAACACACAGTCTACGCACCCGGGAACAGCACCGCACGTCTCACCGTCTACGACCCGAGAACAGCACCTCACATCACACAGTCTACGACCCCGAGAACAGCACCTCACATCACACAGTCTACGACCCCGAGAACAGCACCTCACATCACACAGTCTACGACCCCGAGAACAGCACCTCACATCACACAGTCTACGACCCCGAGAACAGCACCTCACATCACACAGTCTACGACCCCGAGAACAGCACCTCACATCACACAGTCTACGACCCCGAGAACAGCACCTCAGATCACACAGTCTACGACCCCGAGAACAGCACCTCACATCACACAGTCTACGACCCGAGAACAGCACCTCACATCACACAGTCTACGACCCCGAGAACAGCACCTCAGATCACACAGTCTACGACCCCGAGAACAGCACCTCAGATCTCACAGTCTACGACCCCGAGAACAGCACCTCAGATCACACAGTCTACGACCCCGAGAACAGCACCTCAGATCACACAGTCTACGACCCCGAGAACAGCTCAGATCACACAGTCTACGACCCCGAGAACACCTCAGATCACACAGTCTACGACCCCGAGAACAGCTCAGATCACACAGTCTACGACCCCGAGAACAGCACCTCACATCACACAGTCTACGACCCCGAGAACAGCACCTCAGATCACACAGTCTACGACCCCGAGAACAGCACCTCAGATCACACAGTCTACGACCCCGAGAACAGCACCTCACATCACACAGTCTACGACCCCGAGAACAGCACCTCACATCACACAGTCTACGACCCCGAGAACAGCACCTCAGATCACACAGTCTACGACCCCGAGAACAGCACCTCACATCACACAGTCTACGACCCCGAGAACAGCACCTCACATCACACAGTCTACGACCCCGAGAACAGCACCTCACATCACACAGTCTACGACCCCGAGAACAGCACCTCAGATCACACAGTCTACGACCCCGAGAACAGCACCTCACATCACACAGTCTACGACCCCGAGAACACCTTACATCACACAGTCTACGACCCCGAGAACAGCACCTCAGATCACACAGTCTACGACCCCGAGAACAGCACCTCAGATCACACAGTCTACGACCCCGAGAACAGCACCTCAGATCACACAGTCTACGACCCCGAGAACAGCACCTCACATCACACAGTCTACGACCCCGAGAACAGCACCTCACATCACACAGTCTCACTGTCAGGACAGATCCTGTGTTTATTTGAAGTCAGAATCAGAATGTCTTTTATTCATCCCCGAGGGGTAATTTTCTTTGTTACGGATGCAACCGACCAAGAGCATGTAGTTAGAGTCAAGTTTTCAAAAATAAGATAAGATAAATACAATAAGATAAAATATAAAACTAGTTCTCTCTAAATACAATAAGATAAAAGTGTTGCACTGAATAAAAACTACATCAAACTTTGTCAATATATCACAATGACACATGAATCTCAATGCACACGTTCTCTCTGTGGTCACACTGTGAGCGTTAGGTCATGTTCCAGTCTCTGTCCTCTGTGACTCTTCAGTCTCTGTCCTCTGTGACTCTTCAGTCTCTGTCCTCTGTGACTCTTCAGTCTCTGTCCTCTGTGACTCTTCAGTCTCTGTCCTCTGTGACTCTTCAGTCTCTGTCCTCTGTGACTCTTCAGTCTCTGTCCTCTGTGACTCTTCAGTCTCTGTCCTCTGTGACTCTTCAGTCTCTGTCCTCTGTGACTCTTCAGTCTCTGTCCTCTGTGACTCTTCAGTCTCTGTCCTCTGTGACTCTCCAGTCTCTGTCCTCTGTGACTCTTCAGTCTCTGTCCTCTGTGACTCTTCAGTCTCTGTCCTCTGTGACTCTTCAGTCTCTGTCCTCTGTGACTCTTCAGTCTCTGTCCTCTGTGACTCTTCAGTCTCTGTCCTCTGTGACTCTTCAGTCTCTGTCCTCTGTGACTCTTCAGTCTCTGTCCTCTGTGACTCTTCAGTCTCTGTCCTCTGTGACTCTTCAGTCTCTGTCCTCTGTGACTCTTCAGTCTCTGTCCTCTGTGACTCTTCAGTCTCTGTCCTCTGTGACTCTTCAGTCTCTGTCCTCTGTGACTCTTCAGTCTCTGTCCTCTGTGACTCTTCAGTCTCTGTCCTCTGTGACTCTTCAGTCTCTGTCCTCTGTGACTCTTCAGTCTCTGTCCTCTGTGACTCTTCAGTCTCTGTCCTCTGTGACTCTTCAGTCTCTGTCCTCTGTGACTCTCCAGTCTCTGTCCTCTGTGACTCTTCAGTCTCTGTCCTCTGTGACTCTTCAGTCTCTGTCCTCTGTGACTCTTCAGTCTCTGTCCTCTGTGACTCTTCAGTCTCTGTCCTCTGTGACTCTTCAGTCTCTGTCCTCTGTGACTCTTCAGTCTCTGTCCTCTGTGACTCTTCAGTCTCTGTCCTCTGTGACTCTTCAGTCTCTGTCCTCTGTGACTCTCCAGTCTCTGTCCTCTGTGACTCTTCAGTCTCTGTCCTCTGTGACTCTTCAGTCTCTGTCCTCTGTGACTCTTCAGTCTCTGTCCTCTGTGACTCTTCAGTCTCTGTCCTCTGTGACTCTTCAGTCTCTGTCCTCTGTGACTCTTCAGTCTCTGTCCTCTGTGACTCTTCAGGTGAAGATGCAGAAAACACTTTTGAGTGAAGATCTTGGTACAAAGTGAAAACTACACACCACAGACGGACCCCGCGTCACCAGAACAAAGAACACGGAGCTCACTAGAACGTTCACATGCTTTGGCTCATCAAGATCATACATCACTCATGTGTCTGTGTTAAGTCTGTGTTAAGTCTGCGTGTGACACCACTGCATTTCCCATCATGCCTTTGGCCTTTGACATTCATGAAGGTGTTGAAGCTTCAGTTGTCTTTTTCTGCCTGCAGTCACCTCACCATATTACCTATGCAGCAGTGTCGTAGGGCGCTTCAGCGCCATCCGAGCCTTGCTCATCTTTAACACATCTAATGAAACGTCCCAGGGTCAGTGAAGGCAGCATGCAGACGCAATTACAAGAATTACAAACATTTGCTCAGTTCAGTGACAGAAGTATCGTCCTGGTAGTGTTGCTACGATAACATTTCAAACTTCAAAATGTTTATACTAAGGACTAGGCTTGATACCTGATATCGATTCTGATACTGCAATGATAATAAAAACACTCTTTCTTTACACAATACTAGAATGTGATATTCCAGATTAAATGGTAGTACTTTCTGTTTTATTGTAATCCTTCAGTGGTCCTGGCAGATCCCACAGTGATTTGTTGACCTGGTTTATGGTTCATATCCACATGTGTCTTCTCTGTCTGGTGAAATGATTTTATCTGATCTTCTGAAAGCAGTGACAAGATTTCACCCCAAAGACGTGAGTGTTTCAGTTGAAAGGACTTTAAACCATAAAATGACAAGTTTTGTGGATGCCAAACAAACGCAGTTTATATGCAGCGAGGACTGTGGATTGTTGTTCCGAACCTCAGCTCCTTTCTGCGCCTTTCTCGAGCACGCACAGGCCGCAGCTCCGAAACACGACCCCCTCCCAGCGTGAGAAAAACGTGAAAACCGCAAACTTTCGCACGGGAGAAGTGTTTTAAGTGCGCGTAATGCCGGGGATGCCGCTGTCCTGCGCTACGTCATTTGACAGCTCCATGGTTCCATTGTCGGACGCACGCACGCCTTTCATTTCTGTGGTCTACGTTTGAGATTTAGTTAATAATTACTCAACGATTCTGAAAGAATTAAGACGTGCACAGATTATAATAAATAACAACACACTGAATGCACTATAAAGCTGTTATCTCGTTGCACGCCAGAGACTGTTGGAATTAACAGACCTAGCGGCAAAAAATGCAGAACTATCGTTGCCATTTTGAATAATTAGATGTTTTAAAAAGACAGAAACAGTGAATATTGTTGCATTCACGCTAGCACTGGGGAATCAAGTGTAATTCGTTGGAGAAAGCGAAAGCAGCGCTGGTCTGGAGGCGGGTCCGCTGACAGACGCATCGCAGCTGCAGCGGTTCGCTCGGTTAGCATCAGTTAGCTTCGAGGCGCTACAGCGGGCGGTTCTGAAGGGGGTACCGGGCCCAGCGGCGGTCACGGGGCGGTACACGGGGCGGGAGGGGGGTCCGTACCTGTTCGGTGGAGCTGGTTTGTCCCTGTGTAGGCGCGGAGGACCATGTTTAGGCTGTGGCTTCACAGATCGCGTCCATGTTCGTAGCAGCAGCTGTTTGTGAAGCGCTGCGGCCGCGGCGCGTCTCAGATCCGCTCGCGTCGCTCTCAGTAAAAGCACAAAGCGAAAAGACTTTTATTTTGACATATTTACGGAAGTTCTGCTTCAGCTCTGGTTAAGCTCAGTCACAGTCATAGACCATGGAAGTCTAATAAAGTCAGATGATAAATCCAAAGACCATGAAGCACTGCTGATGCTGGTGATGGAAGAATGTGAGACAGACAGATGTCTTGTATATAACACTGGACTTTACCATGACAAAAACAACAGATAAATTAATACATGTGGATCCCGATCATTTTTATTAGTGACTATTCCCAGGAACTTACTGTATTACCACAAAAATCTGCCACTGAACAAGTTTAGATGCCTCCATCTGTATTAAAGAATATTGCTGAATATCGTGACGTCATCTGAAACGGAGCAATAATAAGTATGTTACAGATGTTATAGAAGTATGTTATAGATGTTATAGAAGTATGTTATAGATAAGTATGTTATAGATGTTATAGAAGTATGTTATAGATGTTATAGAAGTATGTTATAGATAAGTATGTTACAGATGTTATAGAAGTATGTTATAGATAAGTATGTTATAGATGTTATAGAAGTATGTTATAGATAAGTATGTTATAGATGTTATAGAAGTATGTTATAGATAAGTATGTTATAGATATGTTACAGATGTTATAGAAGTATGTTATAGATGTTATAGAAGTATGTTATAGATAAGTATGTTACAGATGTTATAGAAGTATGTTATAGATAAGTATGTTATAGATGTTATAGAAGTATGTTATAGATAAGTATGTTATAGATGTTATAGAAGTATGTTATAGATAAGTATGTTATAGATGTTATAGAAGTATGTTATAGATAAGTATGTTATAGATGTTATAGAAGTATGTTATAGATAAGTATGTTATAGATGTTATAGAAGTATGTTCTAGATAAGTATGTTATAGATGTTATAGAAGTATGTTATAGATAAGTATGTTATAGATGTTATAGAAGTATGTTATAGATAAGTATGTTATAGATGTTATAGAAGTATGTTATAGAGAAGTATGTTATAGATGTTATAGAAGTATGTTATAGAGAAGTATGTTACAGATGTTATAGAAGTATGTTATAGATAAGTATGTTATAGATGTTATAGAAGTATGTTATAGATAAGTATGTTATAGATGTTATAGAAGTATGTTATAGAAGTATGTTATAGATGTTATAGAAGTATGTTATAGATAAGTATGTTACAGATGTTATAGAAGTATGTTATAGATAAGTATGTTATAGATGTTATAGAAGTATGTTATAGATAAGTATGTTATAGATGTTATAGAAGTATGTTATAGAAGTATGTTATAGATGTTATAGAAGTATGTTATAGATAAGTATGTTATAGATGTTATAGAAGTATGTTATAGATAAGTATGTTATAGATGTTATAGAAGTATGTTATAGATAAGTATGTTATAGATATGTTACAGATGTTATAGAAGTATGTTATAGATGTTATAGAAGTATGTTATAGATAAGTATGTTACAGATGTTATAGAAGTATGTTATAGATAAGTATGTTATAGATGTTATAGAAGTATGTTATAGATAAGTATGTTATAGATGTTATAGAAGTATGTTATAGATAAGTATGTTATAGATGTTATAGAAGTATGTTATAGATAAGTATGTTATAGATGTTATAGAAGTATGTTATAGATAAGTATGTTATAGATGTTATAGAAGTATGTTCTAGATAAGTATGTTATAGATGTTATAGAAGTATGTTATAGATAAGTATGTTATAGATGTTATAGAAGTATGTTATAGATAAGTATGTTATAGATGTTATAGAAGTATGTTATAGAGAAGTATGTTATAGATGTTATAGAAGTATGTTATAGAGAAGTATGTTACAGATGTTATAGAAGTATGTTATAGATAAGTATGTTATAGATGTTATAGAAGTATGTTATAGATAAGTATGTTATAGATGTTATAGAAGTATGTTATAGATTCAGCCTATTAGGGCTGCAGTGAGTACTCGACTAATTGTAAGTAGGGACGGGCGATATGTCGATTCCACTGTCTGTATCAAAAACAGAAGTAGAAAAGTTATATGGTCGTTTGCATTGAACAACTCACATGTTGTACCCCACTGGCATCTGCCCAAAAAAATGGAAACATATTAGGAGATCAAAATTGACATTACATTTCAATTTATTTATTACATACACATAATAATAAACAATCTTTAATTATATTAAATATTTAAAGCCCTTCAGTCTCCAAATGTCAACCTTTATCTGGTTGATAATTTATTCAAAAAATCTCACTGAACAATACAAATAAAAGAATTAATCTTTGACTCGTCCTCTACTAAATGATGGTTCGTTGCAGCTCTAATGCTCATTATAAACCAGCCCCTAAAACGAGAGCTGCTAAATGCTGTGGAGTGGAGATTTGCTGCTGTCTGTTGGGCAAATAAATGTTCTTTTTGCTCTTATTGCCATAAGTAAATCTTCATGTTTTGAAAGGCAGTCTGGGAGTCAAACCCACAACCTCTGTTCATAATCATCTATCTGTCCTCTGTTTCCTCCTATTTTCTCACCAGCATCACTCACTATGTTCTCATCTGTAGTTTGTTCATTGCTATTCACATGTTGTCCCCTGTCCCACTCCCCCTGTGGAGTGGAACTCTTTCAGACGCCTGATGGCAGCTGGACCTCTCTCCTCCTCCTCGCCCGGCTCCTCCTCCTCCTCGCCCGGCTCCTCCTCCTCCTCCTCCCCGGCTCTTCCCCACCTGTGTAGCTGTGGTCATACTGAACTGGCCCACGGGCCTGGACATCTATAGCCTGTCCGTCCATGGGAGTGGATCTCTCCTTCACTGTAGTTCTCCCCGAGGTTTCTTCTTTTTCCCAGGACCCTGGGTTTTTTGGAGTTTTTCCTTGCTGAGAAGGAGGGTCTAAGGACAGGGGATGACTGGACCATGTTTCATTTGCTGCTTTACATGAATGTTGTGTATTCCTGTTTTGATATGTCTGTGTGTATGTTTTACTCATCCAAATCTTGGAACGACCTTAGAGGCTACTGTTGTTGTGATTTTGGGCGCTACAAAAATAAATTGAATTGAATTGAATCTATTATTCACCTATTATATACCTATTATTAGTGTGTCCATGGGATCCATTTTAAAGGACTCGTACTGTGCTATTTTCTGATCTCTGTTCTTATGTAGTTTCCTCATCACAGACCTGGAGTTGTTTTGTTTCATTCACACAAGTTCAAACACCCTGCATATTTAGGCTTCAAGAAAACACTCTGATCCACCTTTCGATGTCACATGGTGATACATAAAGTGCCAATGAAATTTAACAGCTATAACCTTTGACCTTTTTTTTTAGTAGAGATTGGAAATTCCATTAAGCAAAATGAGTTCTTGTGTGCTTCAAGTTCTGATGCTGTTTCCTCCTCTCAAACAGACCTGGAGCTGTTTTGTTTCATTCACATGTTTGAGGAACACAAGAACTCATTCTGCTTAATATAATAATATAACTGTCCATAAGGACGTTGCACTATCCAAATGATAGATTTTACTTTAAATTGTTAATTGCCATGGCGAAAGTCATAATTTATCATCATTCTGAAACTCCTGATTGGACAACTCCACTGAATCATTAACAATGTCCAGTGTGAAAATATCAGATCATTGCAAAATGTGTCACAAAACGAATTTATTTACTTCAAACTGATTGCCCCTCGAGTGCAAGAAATAAATTAATCCATAAATACAGATTGTGTTAAAATTCCACTGACAAAAATATAAATTACAAATATAGTCTGTCTAAAAATCTTCTTTTAAATATTTTTGATAAAGGCACAGATCCCAAAGGCCCCAAAGGGAAGTCAAAGAGGACATTTTAATCTCTGGGGTATTAACTGATAACACAGAACAGATCACCATGTTTCTGATGGTGGAACGTTATAACACGGTCAGAAGCTCCAAAAACACATTTTGCTTCACTCTCTTTAAAGCAGATTTATGATCCAAAAACAATATAAACTAATGAATTTGTGATGGAGCAATTAAGACAGAACAGTTCCCAGATCCCGGCTCCCAGGCTGAAGGTAGAAAAGCGCTGTATAACTTCACCATTTGATGAAGTGGTTTGGTTTAGTCCCAGTTTAGAGTTCAGTTGTGTTTTAGTCTCGGTTTAAACCATCGGCTGTAAAAATAAGTGGACTGAAGGAGTGACGTCACCCACAGTTCCACTCAAATGAAGACGAGCGAAACTTGCAGTTATAACGGTGAATATGGAGCCGAGTTTCATATTTGGAAATCTGACCACGTGTATCCTGCACCAAAGCACCAGTCAGTCATGAGGGTGCTGAAGTACAGCCCCCCCCCCGCGCCCACTGCAGGCTGGGCAGAAATAGTGACATAAAAATCACAGGATCATGTAGAGCGAGTTAACATCAACATTTTAAGGTCAAAATGAGGAGTCTGACAGCAGCAGTTACAGAGAGAAGAGCGACATGTCTTCGATAAATAAGATAAGAATCGATGGCGCAGAATTGTGAGCACAGCAGCTAGCATGTTAGCTATGTGCTAGCATGTTAGCTACGTCCAGAGATATACACGAGCTGTGGTTTAGACCTGCTTTAATCCTTAGTCTAGTGTCTGTTTTGTCCTTATTTAGATGACAGATCTTTTGTGGTGGGAGCTGATATGAAAAGTTTAGACTGTAACAGGTCCTTTTTGTTTCATTCTGCAGTTCCACTAGTCTCCACCAGAGGGAGTAGAGAACACAAACTCTACATCTCATCGGCGTGAGCGGGTTTGGACGAATCCCGTTTCTTGTCCAGTTTGAGATTCGAGTTCTGCCCGGTGTTTTCTGATCCATTACCCTGTGACGCTGGGGGCTCCGGGCTGTGCTGTGACTGGTTGACCGAAGCAGAAGGAACATCCTCGGTTCCTGTTTGGCTGATGTCAGAGAGCACAACGTCTGATGCTGGGCTGTCATTGGCTGGAGGCTGCAAGGAGGCGGAGTCTGTCAGAATGTTTCTGGAGATAACTGAAAAAATTATGGAAAAACAAAAATTACACAGGAAAAATTAGGACCAACATTTTTTTTTCAAATATTTTCAGTTTAAATCTATTTGTAAAACACTAATTTTATAGTGAGAAATGTATTTAAAAAAGTATTAAATATATTATATTATATTATATTATATTATATTATATTATATTATATTATATTATAATATAATATAAAATAAAATAAAATAATTAAAAAAGCTCTCAGAACTATTCTGTTTCTCTGTGTATCTGACCCAAATGTACTCATAAGACTGCACCTGCAGGGGGCGCTCATGCCTGCTACTATTTATGCAGAAAAAAGGACTAGAAAACTATGTATTTATAGACAGACAGAAATGGTCAGTTCACTCACTCACTCACCTGTGCTGTTATCCTGTAGAAATCCTTATCATTTATCAGGCTTTACTCATTTCAAGAACTGAAAGTGAGTGAGCTGATGTGAGCTGATGTGAGCTGATGTGAGCTGATGTGAGCTGATGTGAGCTGATGTGAGCTGATGTGAGCTGATGTGAGCTGATGTGAGCTGATGTGAGCTGATGTGAGCTGATGTGAGCTGATGTGAGCTGATGTGATCTGATGTGAGCTGATAATTTCTGACAATTTGTTTGATCTACAGACGTATTTCAAGATTTTCCTTTATAAATCATTGGTTGTTCGGATCAGCAGTTTCAGTTAGATATATCATATAGCAGAAAAACACAGTGATATTTGAAGTGAAATGAACTTTATAGGATTTACAGAAAGTGCAATAATTACTTAAACAAAAGTAGGCATGTGCATACATTTGGACACCCCAACAGAAAAAGTACATCAATATTTAGTAGATCCTCCTTTTGCAGAAATAACAGCCTCTAAACTCTTCCTAACTTCTTAACTGAAACTGCTGATCCGAACAACCAATGATTTATAAAGGAAAATCATGAAAATGATCAGGGCCCAAACTTTTTCACACGAATCAATCAATCCATCTCTCTCTCTCTCTCTCTCTCTATATATATATATATATATATATATATACAGTTTTAAAATACTTTATTGAATATTTTATATATATTTTTCCCCTTACTGATATATGTATATTTATTGATAACTCATAATATCAGTCAAATGAGAAACAATACGCAAGTCTATTAACGTGGCTTCTTTTCCATGTATATGAGCAAATGTGCCTCGCCTCAGTACAGATATATTCTATAAGCAGCTCTTGAGATCAGATAAGGTGTCTGCATCTACTGTGTTTTCTGGACTATGAGCCGCTACTTTTTCCCCAGGCTTTTTCCCCAGGCTTTTTCCCAGGCTTTGAACCATGCGGCTTTTACAAAGGTGCAGCTGTTCTGTGGATTTTTCTTCCACCACTAGGAGCGCACTAACCGGAATTTCAAAAACAAGATAGACGGAAACTTAATGCAAAGAAGAATACGCTACTTTTTATTTAGCAGATATAACACGCACGACAAATTACTAACGTAATTATTTTCAAATCCTCGTCCCTTCATCATGAAAAGCACATGGAGAAGTTTGTATGATGCAAGTTTTAAGTTGAAGGCATCGATCTTGCTCCAGGAAGGAAACCGTGCTGCTGCACGTAAGCTTGAAGTCAATGAATCTATGGTGAGACGTTGGAGACGGCAGCGGGAAGAGCTCATGCAATGCCAAAAGACAAAAGCTTTCAGAGGACATAAAAGCAGGTGGCCTGAACTTGAAAACGTCCTGGAGGACTGGGTGAACACACAGAGCAGGCGGCCGAGGTGTATCCACTGTGCAGATCCGACTGAAAGCCAAAACAATCGCCCGCGAAATGAATATTGAAGATTTCAAAGCTGTGCTGTCATAGTGTTTCAGATTTATGAGACGTAACCACCCGTCCATCAGGGCACGGACCTCTCTGTCAGCAACTCCCCCCCGACTATGAGGAAAAAGTTGCAAACTTCCACAAATTCGTTGAAACAAAGATACAGGAAAACTCCATCGGTCCAGACGACATCATAAATATGGATGAAGCACCTTTGATCTGCCTCTAACCAGGACTGTTAACAAGACAGGCGCATCATTCGTGCTGTTGAAAACAACTGGCCACGAGAGGACGCATCTCACCTGTGTTCTGGCATGAGCGGCATCCGGACAAAAGCTTCCACCAGTGGTGATTTTTAAGTGCATAACTATGCCGAAAGAACAACTCCCGAAGGGCACAGTGGTTAAAGTTAACAACAAAGGGTGGGTGATGGAAGGCCTAATGAAGGAACGGTTAACGGAGTGCTACAGCAAATGCACCGGAAAAAAGCATGAGGGCCCACATCACAGATTCTGTGAAAGCAGCGATCAAGAAAACAAACTCCATTCCAGCTGTGATTCCCGGAGGTCCAACAAAGTATTTGCAGCCACTTGACATCAATGTGAATCGGGCATTTAAAGCTGCACTCCGGGTTGAGTGGGAGACTTGGATGACCAGTGGCAAGAAGTCATTCACAAAAACTGGCCGCATGCGAAAAGCGAAAAGCATCCTATTCTGAAGTCTGTCAGTGGATCCTAACAGCGTGGAGTGAACGAATCCACCATCACCAATGGGTTCCCAAAGGCTGGACTGCTACACCGAGAGAGCAGCACCTTCAGAGCCAACTTCACCGGAGGAGGACAGAAGCACGGAGAGAGAGACTGACGGAGACTGACGGAGACTGACGGAGACCGACGGAGACCGACGGAGACCGACGGAGACCGACGGAGACCGACGGAGACCGACGGAGACCGACGGAGACCGACGGAGACCGACGGAGACCGAAGGAGACCGAGGGAGACCGAGGGAGACCGACGGAGACCGACGGAGACCGAACGGAGACCGAACGGAGACCGAGGGAGACCGACGGAGACCGACGGAGACCGACGGAGACCGAGGGAGACCGAAGGAGACCGAAGGAGACCGACGGAGACCGACGGAGACCGAGGGAGACCGACGGAGACCGACGGAGACCGACGGAGACCGACGGAGACCGACGGAGACCGACGGAGACTGACGTAGACCGAGGGAGACCGACGGAGACCGACGGAGACTGACGGAGACTGAAGGAGACTGAGAGAGACAGAGAGACTGACGGAGACTGACGGAGACCGACGGAGACCGACGGAGACCGAAGGAGACTGACGGAGACTGAAGGAGACTGAAGGAGACTGAAGGAGACTGACGGAGACTGACGGAGACTGACGGAGACTGACGGAGACTGACGGAGACTGACGGAGACTGACGGAGACTGACGGAGACTGACGGAGACCGACGGAGACCGACGGAGACTGATGGAGACTGATGTGACGAAGTGCTTCTGAGGCTGTTCAACTCCGACACTGAAGACAACTTCAATGTTTTCAGTGGAGATGATTAAAGTGACTTGTGGTTTCACAGGAGAAATGAAGGTCAGTTACAGTTCTTTTCGGTTTTTGACCCGTTTTAATCAGCACAGTTGCTGCTGTGTTAAAAGTCACTGTTCAGAAAGAATCTGTTCAGGTTCATAAATGTACATTTACAGGACAAAATCGTTCTGTATGTGCAGTAAATATCTCATTTTTCAACAGAGATCAGCGGCTTATAGCCCGGTTGCGGCTTGTATATCTTTTTTATTTATTTATTTTTTAAAATAGAGTGGATGTGGCTTATATACAGGTTAGGGCTGAGCAATACGGACCAAAAAATATATCTCGATATATTTTGCTATATCTCGATATACGATATATATCTTAATATCTTTACAGGAAAAATACTGCAAAAACCAAAAAACTAATTTTATCTGATTAATATTCATTTAGTTCTGCACTTAAACACTCTGTGGCCCTTTTTGGACCCTCACCACAGTTTAAGAACCTCTTCTTTAAGAGAACTTCCACTGGCACTTTATTCACTTTGAAGCAGTTTTGTGTAAAGTGCAGGATTTTTAAACCTGTATTTTCAAATTCCAAACAGAAGTTACATTCTCTTGTTTTAAAGTGATGTTTAGTCTCTGCACATTTACCAAACCAAACGCACATAGTGACAAATATTGCACCGGTATGAGTTTAGTAGCGGCTTTAATGAAAAATGATGCACTCAGTATTCAGACCTCGAGTCCGAGACAAGACCGAGACAAAGCTCCGGCTTTGGTGGAGCAGGAAGTCCAGCGGTGTGGGGGTGTCTGTGAGTGTGGGGCAGGTGTGGGTCCTGCTGTGGTGGGGCAGGTGTGGGTCCTGCTGCGGGGCTCCTCGTTTAAAGGGGGCGTGAGTGTGTTTATTTGTATGAGTGATATCGGCCACACGTGGAGCTCGTATGCGGTCGTGCGCGGTCGGAGGTGTCATGTGGTTGTGCTCGTTCTGGGCAGGTGCATTTAGAAAGTTTAACTCATCACATTATGTCTGTGCGCAGCTCCTTATTGTGGCTGCAGAAGCATCGCACAGATGAGCCCGTTTTGTTTTCCACGTTCACACACCGAAATATTTGCTCGCAAATGCGAGTGAAATGGGCGCAGTGGAGAGCCCTGGTCCTAGTCCTGGTTTAGTCCGCGGCCGAGCTCCGGGCTCTGCGGCTGCGTTTAGTCCTGGTTTAGTCCTAGTCCTGGTTTAGTCCTAGTCCTGGTTTAGTCCTAGTCCTGGTTTAGTCCTAGTCCTGGTTTAGTCCCAGTCCTGGTTTAGTCCTGGTCCTGGTTTAGTCCTAGTCCTGGTTTAGTCCTAGTCCTGGTTTAGTCCCAGTCCTGGTTTAGTCCCAGTCCTGGTTTAGTCCTGGTCCTGGTTTAGTCCTAGTCCTGGTTTAGTCCTAGTCCTGGTTTAGTCCCAGTCCTGGTTTAGTCCCAGTCCTGGTTTAGTCCTAGTTTAGTCCCAGTCCTGGTTTAGTCCTAGTCCTGGTTTAGTCCCAGTCCTGGTTTAGTCCCAGTCCTGGTTTAGTCCTAGTC
The DNA here is from genome assembly GCA_034769755.1 of Odontamblyopus lacepedii. Classification (NCBI taxonomy): domain Eukaryota; kingdom Metazoa; phylum Chordata; class Actinopteri; order Gobiiformes; family Gobiidae; genus Odontamblyopus; species Odontamblyopus lacepedii. The sequence goes on from CM068347.1 coordinate 45,759,148, forward strand.
CTGGTTTAGTCCTAGTCCAGTCCAAGGCAGCTCCGGGCTCCGCGGAGGAGCTCGGGGACAAAAGGAGGCGGAGGAGGCGAGCGCGGCACAGAGAAGGCAAACGAGCAAAGCGGCGAAACCAGAAGTAAACATAATCATAGCGATATATCGATATGTCAGAATTTATATCAAGTTTCAAAAATATCTCGATATATTTGAAGTATTGAGATGTCGCCCACCCCTAATACAGGTGCGCTCTATAGTGCAGAAAATATGGTAATTATAAGTGTTTTATTGTTAAAAATCTGGTAGGGCAGATGCTGTTAACTCCAAAACTCTGCTCTGGTTTCATCATGCTGAATAATTAGGAAGCTCTGCCTGGGGAAGGGAAATGAGGAATGCCTTCAGACCACTGTAAATAAACTGTTTAAAATGAATAAGTTCTGTTTTCAAGTTTTAAGACTGTAAAAATCAGGTAGAGCGACTTGAATCTCTTGTAAATTTTTGTTTACCTCCGATGGGCCTGTAGTCATCTGCAGCCGAGCGTCTGAGAAAGGGACTGAAACTGGGCAGGATGATCAGACCCAAAGACACAACAATGATCTGTAGAAAGAAACAAAGTTTAGCTCAGATGCCCTCTCAGTGTGTCAGATGCCCTCCCAGTGTGTCAGATGCCCTCCCTCTGTCTCCATGGCGTCTTATTCTGTGTAAAAGCTGCTAACCCTGTAGTTTAGACCTCTACAAACATGTTCTGAAATGCACTGGACTCATATTTATGTCTCAGGTTTGTGGTGTAATGGTGGCATGTGTCCAGTGGGGGGCAGTACCAGGAGGCAGGTGCTGGTCTGAGCTCCTTTGGAGACAGTTCGTTTGATGAGAGCCTGGAGCTGTCGGAGCTGCGCCAAAAGAGACCTAGAAAACCACAGTAGAAGTACTCTGTAAAATTAACCTTTTAAGCTTTTAATGTCCAATATTCTAATATGAATAATATTAACTAAAACGGGACACAACTGAAGTTATGTTTGTTTCAGAAATCGGTCAATCTCTGCATTTTGTTGCTTTAAAGTTCCGTTAAAGTCAAAGTTTATGTGTCCTGTGTCCTGTTGGGTCAAGTCCTTCTCACATGTTGCTCTTCTCCAGATGCTCCACTGTCCTCTGCAGCTCTTTGTTCTGAGCCGAACACTCTGCAGCTCTGAAACACAACAGCATCACAGTGACAAACACATGGAACCACATGGAACCACAGCAGCATCACAGTGACAAACACATGGAACCACAGCAGCATCACAGTGACAAACACATGGAACCACAGCAGCATCACAGTGACAAACACATGGAACCACAGCAGCATCACAGTGACAAACACATGGAACCACAGCAGCATCACAGTGACAAACACATGGAACCACAGCAGCATCACAGTGACAAACACATGGAACCACAGCAGCATCACAGTGACAAACACATGGAACCACATGGAACCACAGCAGCATCACAGTGACAAACACATGGAACCACAGCAGCATCACAGTGACAAACACATGGAACCACATGGAACCACAGCAGCATCACAGTGACAAACACATGGAACCACATGGAACCACAGCAGCATCACAGTGACAAACACATGGAACCACAACAGCATCACAGTGACAAACACAGTGACAAACACATGGAACCACAGCAGCATCACAGTGACAAACACATGGAACCACAGCAGCATCACAGTGACAAACACATGGAACCACATGGAACCACAACAGCATCACAGTGACAAACACATGGAACCACAGCAGCATCACAGTGACAAACACATGGAACCACAGCAGCATCACAGTGACAAACACATGGAACCACAGCAGCATCACAGTGACAAACACATGGAACCACATGGAACCACAGCAGCATCACAGTGACAAACACATGGAACCACAGCAGCATCACAGTGACAAACACATGGAACCACAGCAGCATCACAGTGACAAACACATGGAACCACATGGAACCACAGCAGCATCACAGTGACAAACACATGGAACCACAGCAGCATCACAGTGACAAACACATGGAACCACAGCAGCATCACAGTGACAAACACATGGAACCACAGCAGCATCACAGTGACAAACACATGGAACCACAACAGCATCACAGTGACAAACACATGGAACCACAGCAGCATCACAGTGACAAACACATGGAACCACAGCAGCATCACAGTGACAAACACATGGAACCACAGCAGCATCACAGTGACAAACACATGGAACCACAACAGCATCACAGTGACAAACACATGGAACCACATGGAACCACAGCAGCATCACAGTGACAAACACATGGAACCACAACAGCATCACAGTGACAAACACATGGAACCACATGGAACCACAGCAGCATCACAGTGACAAACACATGGAACCACAGCAGCATCACAGTGACAAACACATGGAACCACAACAGCATCACAGTGACAAACACATGGAACCACAACAGCATCACAGTGACAAACACATGGAACCACAGCAGCATCACAGTGACAAACACATGGAACCACAGCAGCATCACAGTGACAAACACATGGAACCACAACAGCATCACAGTGACAAACACATGGAACCACAGCAGCATCACAGTGACAAACACATGGAACCACAACAGCATCACAGTGACAAACACATGGAACCACAGCAACATCACAGTGACAAACACATGGAACCACAGCAGCATCACAGTGACAAACACATGGAACCACAGCAGCATCACAGTGACAAACACATGGAACCACAACAGCATCACAGTGACAAACACATGGAACCACAGCAGCATCACAGTGACAAACACATGGAACCACAGCAGCATCACAGTGACAAACACATGGAACCACAACAGCATCACAGTGACAAACACATGGAACCACAACAGCATCACAGTGACAAACACATGGAACCACAGCAGCATCACAGTGACAAACACATGGAACCACAACAGCATCACAGTGACAAACACATGGAACCACAGCAGCATCACAGTGACAAACACATGGAACCACAGCAGCATCACAGTGACAAACACATGGAACCACAACAGCATCACAGTGACAAACACATGGAACCACAGCAGCATCACAGTGACAAACACATGGAACCACAACAGCATCACAGTGACAAACACATGGAACCACAGCAGCATCACAGTGACAAACACATGGAACCACAGCAGCATCACAGTGACAAACACATGGAACCACAGCAGCATCACAGTGACAAACACATGGAACCACAACAGCATCACAGTGACAAACACATGGAACCACAGCAGCATCACAGTGACAAACACATGGAACCACAGCAGCATCACAGTGACAAACACATGGAACCACAGCAGCATCACAGTGACAAACACATGGAACCACAGCAGCATCACAGTGACAAACACATGGAACCACAGCAGCATCACAGTGACAAACACATGGAACCACAACAGCATCACAGTGACAAACACATGGAACCACAGCAGCATCAGCAAACACCGTGACAAACACATGGAACCACAGCAGCATCACAGTGACAAACACATGGAACCACAACAGCATCACAGTGACAAACACATGGAACCACAACAGCATCACAGTGACAAACACATGGAACCACAGCAGCATCACAGTGACAAACACATGGAACCACAGCAGCATCACAGTGACAAACACATGGAACCACAGCAGCATCACAGTGACAAACACATGGAACCACAGCAGCATCACAGTGACAAACACATGGAACCACAGCAGCATCACAGTGACAAACACATGGAACCACAGCAGCATCACAGTGACAAACACATGGAACCACAGCAGCATCACAGTGACAAACACATGGAACCACAACAGCATCACAGTGACAAACACATGGAACCACAGCAGCATCACAGTGACAAACACATGGAACCATCCATCCTCTGGCTTCACTGTAGTGTTCGCATGTGTGTACACTCTGTATGTCTTACTTCTCAGCAGAGGTCATCAACAATCCCTGAGGGTGTGATGCTAACTGTAGGCACTGTTCAGTCTGAAGCTCTTTTGCTCAAGTTAGACTCTGGTCTGAGTTTATTTTAACACAATCTCTCCAGAACATCACAGTCACACTCCAGCTACTTTAGCCAAAAGTTATTCAGTGAGTCACTCACTTTTTTGTTGAAAATCAAACAAACCTAAACAGGACCAGAAACACGTGGATTGATCACAGGTTCATGAAAATGTACCGTTTGAATCCATTTCTTTCAGAGTTTTCAGACAGATTTTGAAAATGTTTAGCCGTGTTTGGCAGAATGTTATATATTATATATAATATTAATTGTAATGAGATTCATGTTACAGATGAGAATGGGTCAGAATTTCTTGGACTGTTTCTTTGTCACAGCAAATGTCTTTTATTCTTGTAGCTCTTTATAGACCTCCTTCATCAAAGGTAGATTTTCAAGAAAAGTTGGAAGTTTTATTGAAACAACTCAATCTTGCAAAAGAGGTGATAATAATGGGAAGATAATAAAGTTAGCAAAAAAATGAAAAATGTTATGGATGATGGATGTGATTCAGGTAATTAATGGCCCTACGAGAATTACAAACTCCACCAGCACCCAGGCTGATCTAGTTTTTACTAATAGGCCAGAAAGGATCTTGAAGTCGTACAACGTGCTCACAGGAGTGTCTGATCACAATCTTATAATGGTCACAAGAAAATTAAATAAAAAGCGCCTCAAACCCTTGGCCGCCACTGAATTCTATAGGAAACCAAAACAGGAACAACAAAACGTCCAGGATTCAGTCAAAGAAGTAAACTGGGATGAACTGGTCACTGGCAAAAATTTAGATGTGGATTGTTATAATGGGGTCAACAAAATACAACAAATTATTATAGACATTACACGGAAAATTAAACTAAAAGCTAGAAAGAACGGCCTTTCTTTGTTAAACAAATTTATTCTGAAACTCATGAAAGAACGAGATCTTTGAAGCTGTCAGTCAAATCAGGACACAACATACAGCAGTTTATTTCACTGAGAAATAGGGCAGTGAAAGAGAAGAAAATCTAAAGACAACTTTTTCATTACTGCTTTGAATAGTGAAAGAGGAAATTCTAAAATAACCTGGAATTATATTAAAAACCTATTGGGTGATTCCTTATGAACTAACATCACCATGACGTCCACCCTCCTGTGGGCTCCACTCACAGAGGGGTTCAGAGGGGGTCAGGGGCTATGAGGACTGGGCAGCAAACTGCCCCCACTGGATTAAGCGGGAGAAGATGGATGGATAGATAGATGGATAGATGGATGGATGGATGGATGGATAGATGGATAGATGGATAGATGGATGGATGGATGGATGGATAGATGGATGGATGGGTGATTCCCAAAAAACCAAAGCAAAACTAATGCAAATTCAATTAAATGGAAACATACTGATGGAACCACAGTGATGGCTGATGCTTTTAACAACTACTTCATTGAATCTGTGTCAGAAATTTCTGATAAGTTTACAGTAAAACAAAGGAGGGAATATCCTGCATTGTCAGTTCTTTACCATTACAAATATTACTGAGATCAAAGTTATTGATTTAATTCAATCACTCAAACCATCTAAAGCAAAGGATGTTTTTGGAATGGACACAAACGCTCAAAGATCTCGGTTCAGCTCTCGCCGCTCCTGTTGCCTCAGTCAATCTTTCAATTTCTTCGGGTCACTTTCCTAAGGCCTGGAAAATCTGCTATTGTTACCCCGTCTTTAACTCCGGTGACTCAGCCTGTTTGCATAACTACTGACCAATAAGCATTCTTCCGGCCATTTCCAAAACTGCAGTAAAATGGGTGGCAGAGCAGCTTGTCACTCACTTAAACAGCAGCGCTCCCTCTCTCCAGGCCCAAACACTCCACTGAAATGGCCACATGCCTCTTTATTGAGAAAATTAAATCCTTTCTCGATAAGGGTGGAGTTGTAGGGGCAGTGTTTTTGGATCTTAGGAAAGCATTTGATACAGTTAATCACTCCGTTCTTCTCACCAAGCTCTCAGAATTTAACTTCTCTCACAAAGCTGTGAGCTGGATTGAATCATATGTGCTGAATCATGATCAAACAATTTGTATCAGTTAACTGCAGATCTGACTCTCTTAGGCTAACCTCTGGAGTCCCTCAGGGGTCAATATGAGGCCCCCTTTTATTTAGTCTTTATATTAATGATTTGCCCACTGTTTGTTGGGAAGCTGAATGCTTCATGTACGCAGACGTCTTCTTTGTTCATGGTTGCACCAAAGACACTGTTGCCGCCAAACTCATTAAAACAATGTCTTGTGTTACAACTTGGCACTAATACTAATTGTCAGCCAGTATAAATATCTTGGACTAATAACAGATTCACAGCTTTCCTTTAAAGCCCATATTGACAAATTGTGTAAAAAAATGAAGCTAAATCTCGTGTACCTGTATTCAGTGGTTCTCAGTCACTTCAACTATTGCATAACTAGTTGGTCCCAGGCTGGTCAGAGTGCAAAAAAAAAACATGTACAAACGAGCATTTAAAGTTATGGATAAAAAAACTTAGGCCTTATCATCACTGTGCAATTTTTAAAAATACAGTATTTTAAACTGGGACAGTCTTCACACCATTGCAGACCAAATTAGATTTATAAAGCAGTGCATCATTTGGCTCCAGATCCTCTGGCAGCGTTCAGCCACAGAAACACTCTAAACGTGTCACTCAAGGCTCGGTCAGAGGTGCAGAAACACCTTCAGTACGTCGGCCGAGTGTTAGTGTGTGAACTCATTACCTGAGGGGGTTAAACTGCTTCCAACATACAAAGTCTTCACAAAAAATGAAAATGTGGCTTATCAACAGCTACAGCTGCCAACACTAAAAGACAAACCTGTTTTTGATGTTGTGATGTCTTATTCTTTCCTAATTGTACAGTAAGTGTATGTATCTTGTATTATATTGTATTGTGTGCTCTGTGCTCCCCTATTTTCTTTTTCTTCTTCTTTCCTCTTGTATAGATGTATTTTATTCCCTTTTTACATCATGGCCAGGGGACCACAGATGAAAACAGACTTCTGGCTAATTCTGGCTTTTTTAACCAGTGTAATCATGTGTGTTATGAAATTGCACTGTCGCCTTTCAAATAAACTAAAACAAAAAGGAAAACTGAAATATATGTACTATAATACTAATATTAGCATAGACATACATGTAGAACCCTAAAGAAACAAAAGCATCAGTTTTGTATTGTGAGAGAAGCACCTGTTCTCCAGCTCGTCCACGTACTCCTTCCTCCTCCGGCGGCTGTCCTGAGCCGACTGTTTGTTCCGGATTTTCCTGCGCACTTTCTTCAGGATCCTCTCCTCTGCCTGAACACACAATGAGCACAAGGCCAATTTACCCCCGACAACAAAACGGTGTGAAGTGCTTTAGCTTCACAGTAACAGGGTCCCTGAGCAGTCCTGCTGTGAAACACACCTTAGTGAGGGGCAGGCTGCTGGGCAGAGACACTCCCTCCTGGTTCAGAAGTCTCTGCTCCTCCTCAGTCAGCTGCAGCTCAGAGCTCATCTGTGGAGAGACCAGAGCAGAGGCAGTTAAAGTGAAAAATCATTCAAACGTTTTCTCCCGAATGACAGCTTTAAAATGACATGTTATTATATTTATTTTATTATTTAAAGGTATGGTATGTAACTTTCTGCATGTGGCACAACCCCTGCATGATTCCACTGGAAACAGGAAGTTAAAACCACCTTAAAACTGGACTGCCTCATTTCTCAGAGCATCAGATTCAAAACGGCTTCTGGATGAGAGTCAAAATGTCTTGATTTTAAAAACAGTGTCCAGATGACCTCTGACCTCTAAATTCTCCTCCCAGATGGAACTGGGATTAAATAAAGCCACGAGCAGCTCTCACCTGTTCCAGGGACTGAGAGGAGCATCCAGGACGAGGAACCAGCTCATTCACCACACAGGAGTCTGAGAGGAGCAACTGAGACCACGAATCTACAGAGGGTCAGAGGAGAGGGTCAGAGGAGCAGAGGAGAGGGTCAGAGGAGCAGAGGAGAGGGTCAGAGGGGCAGAGGAGAGGGTCAGAGGGGCAGAGGAGAGGAGCAGAGGAGCAGAGGAGCAGAGGAGAGGGTCAGAGGAGCAGAGGAGAGGGTCAGAGGAGCAGAGGAGAGGGTCAGAGGAGCAGAGGAGAGGGTCAGAGGAGCAGAGGAGAGGGTCAGAGGAGCAGAGGAGAGGGTCAGAGGAGCAGAGGAGAGGGTCAGAGGAGCAGAGGAGAGGGTCAGAGGGGCAGAGGAGAGGGTCAGAGGAGCAGAGGAGAGGGTCAGAGGAGCAGAGGAGAGGGTCAGAGGAGCAGAGGAGAGGGTCAGAGGGGCAGAGGAGAGGGTCAGAGGAGCAGAGGAGAGGGTCAGAGGGTCAGAGGAGAGGGTCAAAGGAGCAGAGGAGAGGGTCAGAGGGGCAGAGGAGAGGGTCAGAGGAGCAGAGGAGAGGGTCAGAGGAGAGGGTCAGAGGAGCAGAGGAGAGGGTCAGAGGGGCAGAGGAGAGGGTCAGAGGGGCAGAGGAGAGGGTCAGATGAATCTTCTCACCCAGTTCTATGGAGATGACGTTCTGTTGGTCGCCCTTCATGTCACTGACATCGTACACCAGCTGGTACACTGTGGTCTGGTTGAGATCCTGGCTCAGATTCTGGTCTGGTTCTTGGTCCCGGTCTAGTCCCTGGTTCTGGATCTCCTCACTGATTCCGCTGTCACTTCCTGAAGAGTCTGGAGTGGATCTGGAGGGAAAGACCTCGTTGGGGTCGACTCCATGAAGCAGCTCCTCTGTGTCACTGTCCAACAGAGTCTGAGGAACAAGACTGGACTTTACACCCAGAACATTTCAGAGACAAGAAACAAGAATTTTGCTTTAACACAATGAAGAAGTGACTTTGCTGATCTGTGTGGGTAAACACGTCCATCTCAAAGAACATTACAGTCACAGGCTAAGCTAGAACGAGCCAACAGTTTTTCACTTTGTCACTCTCACTTTTTAGTTGAGAATCAGACTAAACAGGACCATGAGGCTCAGATTGATCACAGGTTCCTTTTTATTTCCTTTATTTACACAGGAAAGTCCCACTGAGACACTAGTCTCTTTTTCAAGGGAGTCCTGCCCTGCACACACCACTTTCACACTAGGCAATGAGAGTGAAGTGTCTAAGTGCCTAAGGACACAATGGCCCCACTGTGGCACCTGGAGTTCCCAGTGTCTCCATCCGAGTCCTGACCAGGACCTGAGCTCCTGAGACCTGAGGGATCAGACTGAGACCTGAGGGATCAGACTGAGACCTGAGGGATCAGACTGAGACCTGAGGGACCAGACTGTGACAAACCGGTGTGGCCTGAAAATGTGATGTGCAAATACATTTGGATTTTTCCCTTAGTTATACAAAAGTGATCTTCAGACTTATTTAAAAGGGTTTGAGAATGAGCACATTGTGGTAACTGCTGAACACTATGTGCCATAGACATACATGCAGAGCACCCTCAGCATGATGCGACTGCAAAGTATAGATACTGATGTTTTTTTTAGATTCTATGAAGATTTCGATGTGATGACTTCATTACTCATGGGAGAAAAGACAGATTTCCACATTGGACTTTACACATGTGCAGTGACACGTGTGCAGTGACACATGTGCAGTGCGCAGTGACACGTGTGCAGTGCGCAGTGACACGTGTGCAGTGCGCAGTGACACGTGTGCAGTGTGGAGTGACACATGCGCAGTGTGGAGTGACACATGCGCAGTGTGGAGTGACACGTGTGCAGTGCGCAGTGACACGTGTGCAGTGTGGAGTGACACATGCGTAGTGACACGTGTGCAGTGACACGTGCGCAGTGTGGAGTGACACGTGCGCAGTGTGGAGTGACACGTGCGCAGTGTGCAGTGACACGTGCGCAGTGTGCAGTGACACGTGTGCAGTGACACATGCGCAGTGTGCAGTGACACATGCGCAGTGTGCAGTGACACATGCGCAGTGTGCAGTGACACATGCGCAGTGTGCAGTGACACATGCGCAGTGACACGTGTGCAGTGACACGTGCGCAGTGTGCAGTGACACGTGCGCAGTGTGGAGTGACACGTGCGCAGTGTGGAGTGACACGCGTCGCGCAGTGTGCAGTGACACGTGCGCAGTGTGCAGTGACACGTGCGCAGTGTGCAGTGACACGTGTGGAGTGACACCTGCGCAGTGTGGAGTGACACATGCGCAGTGTGCAGTGACACATGCGCAGTGTGCAGTGACACATGCGCAGTGACACATGCGCAGTGACACATGCGCAGTGTGCAGTGACACATGCGCAGTGACACGTGCGCAGTGACACGTGCGCAGTGACACGTGCGCAGTGTGGAGTGACACGTGCGCAGTGTGGAGTGACCGCGGCGCCAGTGTGCAGTGACACGTCGCGCAGTGTGCAGTGACCCGTGCGCCGTGTGCAGTGACACGTGCGCAGTGTGCAGTGACACGTGCGCAGTGTGCAGTGACACGTGCGCAGTGTGCAGTGACACGTGCGCAGTGTGGAGTGACACGTGCGCAGTGTGGAGTGACACGTGCGCAGTGTGGAGTGACACGTGCGCAGTGTGGAGTGACACATGCGCAGTGTGCAGTGACACATGCGCCGTGTGCAGTGACACATGCGCCGTGTGCAGTGACACATGCGCAGTGTGCAGTGACACATGCGCAGTGTGCAGTGACACATGCGCAGTGTGCAGTGACACATGCGCAGTGTGCAGTGACACATGCGCAGTGTGCAGTGACACATGCGCCGTGTGCAGTGACACATGCGCAGTGTGCAGTGACACATGCGCAGTGTGGAGTGACACATGCGCAGTGTGGAGTGACACATGCGCAGTGTGCAGTGACACATGCGCAGTGTGGAGTGACACATGCGCAGTGTGCAGTGACACATGCGCAGTGTGCAGTGACACGTGCGCAGTGTGCAGTGACACGTGCGCAGTGTGCAGTGACACGTGTGCAGTGACACATGCGCAGTGTGCAGTGACACATGCGCAGTGTGCAGTGACACATGCGCAGTGTGCAGTGACACATGCGCAGTGTGGAGTGACACATGCGCAGTGTGGAGTGACACATGCGCAGTGTGGAGTGACACATGCGCAGTGTGCAGTGACACGTGCGCAGTGTGCAGTGACACATGCGCCGTGTGCAGTGACACATGCGCCGTGTGCAGTGACACATGCGCCGTGTGCAGTGACACACGTGCAGTGTGCAGTGACACACGTGCAGTGTGCAGTGACACACGTGCAGTGTGCAGTGACACACGTGCAGTGTGCAGTGACACACGTGCAGTGTGCAGTGACACACGTGCAGTGTGCAGTGACACACGTGCAGTGTGCAGTGACACACGTGCAGTGTGCAGTGACACACGTGCAGTGTGCAGTGACACACGTGCAGTGTGCAGTGACACGTGCAGTGTGCAGTGACACGTGTGCAGTGTGCAGTGACACGTGTGCAGTGACACATGCGCAGTGTGCAGTGACACATGCGCAGTGACACGTGTGCAGTGACACGTGCGCAGTGTGCAGTGACACGTGCGCAGTGTGGAGTGACACGTGCGCAGTGTGGAGTGACACGTGCGCAGTGTGCAGTGACACGTGCGCAGTGTGCAGTGACACGTGCGCAGTGTGCAGTGACACGTGTGGAGTGACACATGCGCAGTGTGGAGTGACACATGCGCAGTGTGCAGTGACACATGCGCAGTGTGCAGTGACACATGCGCAGTGACACATGCGCAGTGACACATGCGCAGTGTGCAGTGACACATGCGCAGTGACACGTGCGCAGTGACACGTGCGCAGTGACACGTGCGCAGTGTGGAGTGACACGTGCGCAGTGTGGAGTGACACGTGCGCAGTGTGCAGTGACACGTGCGCAGTGTGCAGTGACACGTGCGCAGTGTGCAGTGACACGTGCGCAGTGTGCAGTGACACGTGCGCAGTGTGCAGTGACACGCGTGCAGTGTGCAGTGACACGTGTGCAGTGTGGAGTGACACGTGTGCAGTGTGGAGTGACACGTGTGCAGTGTGGAGTGACACGTGTGCAGTGTGGAGTGACACGTGTGCAGTGTGGAGTGACACACGTGCAGTGTGCAGTGACACACGTGCAGTGTGCAGTGACACATGCGCCGTGTGCAGTGACACATGCGCCGTGTGCAGTGACACATGCGCAGTGTGCAGTGACACATGCGCAGTGTGCAGTGACACATGCGCAGTGTGCAGTGACACATGCGCAGTGTGCAGTGACACATGCGCCGTGTGCAGTGACACATGCGCAGTGTGCAGTGATACATGCGCAGTGTGGAGTGACACATGCGCAGTGTGGAGTGACACATGCGCAGTGTGGAGTGACACATGCGCAGTGTGGAGTGACACATGCGCAGTGTGGAGTGACACATGCGCAGTGTGGAGTGACACATGCGCAGTGTGCAGTGACACATGCGCAGTGTGCAGTGACACATGCGCAGTGACACATGCGCAGTGTGCAGTGACACATGCGCAGTGTGCAGTGACACATGCGCAGTGTGGAGTGACACATGCGCAGTGTGGAGTGACACATGCGCAGTGTGGAGTGACACATGCGCAGTGTGGAGTGACACATGCGCCGTGTGCAGTGACACATGCGCCGTGTGCAGTGACACATGCGCCGTGTGCAGTGACACATGCGCCGTGTGCAGTGACACATGCGCCGTGTGCAGTGACACATGCGCCGTGTGCAGTGACACATGCGCAGTGTGCAGTGACACATGCGCAGTGTGCAGTGACACATGCGCAGTGTGCAGTGACACATGCGCAGTGTGCAGTGACACATGCGCCGTGTGCAGTGACACATGTGCAGTGTGCAGTGACACGTGTGCAGTGTGCAGTGACACACGTGCAGTGTGGAGTGACACACGTGCAGTGTGCAGTGACACACGTGCAGTGTGGAGTGACACACGTGCAGTGTGCAGTGACACACGTGCAGTGTGGAGTGACACACGTGCAGTGTGCAGTGACACACGTGCAGTGTGCAGTGACACACGTGCAGTGTGGCTGAGTTCATCTGGATTCAACAGGACTGGACCTCGTTGTGATGTCACAGCTGTGTCGCAGGCAAAGCAAAGCTAAATCTAAGCTGGTGCAATTATCAAATTGCAAAAGCTACAATAATTGATATAATAGAACAACACAGAACATTTAGCTGTACTTCAGACTTCTGCATGTTCTGAACCTGTCCCTGTGTGTCAGATGCCCTCCCTGTGTGTTCATTAGGGCTGAGCATAGATCACAGTACAGAGCACTTTCAATTAGACACAATGGGATAGATTTCAAATCAGTTCAATATACAGTCGTTCCAAAAAAACTAAAGGCTTTTGGACCCTTACTTAAAGGGTCCCCCACCTGCTTGTCTCCAAGGAGATGTTATTGCTTTGCCAGGAATGTTCCATGGTGTGACATTAAACACATCTAGCATTTATTAATTACAGGTGTTTCTATTGCTCATAGGGCTGCGTCTCCACAGATCTGACCTATAATGTAGCCTATAGCAGTCTCCCTTGAGATACTATACATAGGTTTAATTCTATACCATGGAACATTCTAGAGTGTAGAATGTTCAAATAACCTTTGACTTAGAGGCGAGTTCGATATTACATTTTTCAATTTGAATTTTTACATTTTATATAATGTCATTTTTTTAATCTGCATAATGTTAAGCATTAATTGGAAAAAAACAACAACTCTTTAATATATATATTGATTTGCAATATGAGCAGTGTTATTTTTGGATGGTGCCTTGCGGGTGCCATGAAGGGCCCTTGAGGGCCCATGGTCACAAGCAATAACATAATAAAACTGAACATTCATCAGAAAAGTGGAGCCATGTGCCTTTAATGATCAGCTTTTCACACACACCAAAAAAACAAAAAAACAATAATCGTGCATTTGACTTCCATGAATTGAAGATGAGTGAACAGAAGCAGCACAGCGCCTTTAGTTCAGCGCCTTTAGTTCAGCGCCTTTAGTTCAGCGCCTTTAGTTCAGCGCCTTTAGTTCAGCGCCTTTAGTTCAGCGCCTTTAGTTCAGCGCCTTTAGTTCAGCGCCTTTAGTTCAGCGCCTTTAGTTCAGCGCCTTTAGTTCAGCGCCTTTAGTTCAGCGCCTTTAGTGCCTACAGAAGAACACATCTCTGGAGCATTGGCCAGTGCTCATCCACAGCTCACAGTGGGGATCCAAACTTTGGGCACCACAGGTAAAAATGTGTATTAATGTGCATAAAGAAAGCAAGGAACGATGGAAAAATCTCCAAAAGGCATCAAATTACAGATGAGACAGTCTTATAATATGTCTAAAAAAAGTTAGATTTTATTTCCATGATTTACACTTTCAAAATAACAGAAAACAAAATAACAGCGTCTGCAAAAGTCTGGGCACCTGCAGAGTGAATACCCTGTACTGCCCCCTTCAGCAAGTATCACAGCTGGTAAATGCTTTTAGTCGCCACTTGTTTAAGGCATCTTCACTCATTCTTCTGTTGTGCCACTGGCCCCAGAGCAGAACTGCTCCTCCCCCAGGCTCAACAGCTGCAGAATAATGTTAATCCTCACACACTCACCCATTTTTCACCCACTGAACAATGACAAAAACTCACGAAATTTGGCCACCTGTTAAAGACTCCGGATGTCTAACTTTTGGCTATTTCCATTTTCAATAAATAAATAAAATGGCTCGTCAGCGCCCCCTAACATCACAAAAATACATTAGGGAATACGAATGACACCAAAAAGAATTAGCAGGTAGAATCATGAAATTTAACACAGAAGTCGATCATGATAAGACAAGTAAAAATATTATTCTGGCCACGCCCCCTGACACACCAGGGGGCGGCCATCTTGGATTAAACTTTGTGAAGCTGAAACGCACTCCTCTGTGGGCGTCACCCAAACAGCCTCAGGTTTGGTCCACATTATCTCCAGGACGAGAACATTAAAAGTTTTCCACAGCTCCTGAATCCGTCTGACGTCTCTGAGCAGTGAAGCCACAAATAATGAACACAAGTTTTGGCTATTTACAAATTGCTCCTATTTGCTTAAATTTGACACAGTTCTTAAACTCTCTGCCCTAAAGCAACTGAATGTGAACAAATTTAATTTGGTGCATTAGCGCCCCCTACAGACTGAAATAAATCATGACCCCGCAGACACGTTCAGAAACTCAACAAACTTTGCCAAAAGTTCAGAAATTATGAGACATTCGAGAAAATATATGTTTCATGTGTGGGGATCAAAAAATGGAGATAAAACACCACCTCGAATATTAGGCTCCACCCACTCCAATGGGAGCCGTCTCAGCTCAACTTTGTCGTAGAGCCACGAAATTCGGTACAAGCATTTGTCACGTGAAGACAAACAAAAAATATTATTATGGCCACGCCCCCTGACAAAGCAGAAGGCGGCCATCTTGGATTGAATTCTTCAAAATGCAGAGTCCACATTTTGGTTCATGTTGCGTTTGAACGAACTCCTCTGAAGACGCTTCACCCACAGGGCTGAAAATCACCGTACATCATCTAGAGAAGTGCTGAAAATCACCGTACATCATCTAGAGAAGTGCTGAAAATCACTGTACATCATCTAGAGAAGTGCTGAAAATCACCGTACATCATCTAGAGAAGTGCTGAAAATCACCTACATCATCTAGAGAAGTGCTGAAAATCACCTACATCATCTAGAGAAGTGCTGAAAATCACCGTACATCATCTAGAGAAGTGCTGAAAATCACCGTACATCATCTAGAGAAGTGCTGAAAATCACTGTACATCATCTAGAGAAGTGCTGAAAATCACCTACATCATCTAGATAAGTGCTGAAAATCACCTACATCATCTAGAGAAGTGCTGAAAATCACCGTACATCATCTAGAGAAGTGCTGAAAATCACTGTACATCATCTAGAGAAGTGCTGAAAATCACTGTACATCATCTAGAGAAGTGCTGAAAATCACCGTACATCATCTAGAGAAGTGCTGAAAATCACCGTACATCATCTAGAGAAGTGCTGAAAATCACCGTACATCATCTAGAGAAGTGCGGCTGCAAACTTTACCTCCATTTTTTTGAAAACTGTCACGTTTTACGTGCGGCGAAACCACAAAGTTCAATCAAAATTTAGACAATATTCAATGTGAAGATTTGCTCCCGTTGGCACAGACTCAGTCCGATCGAGCTGAAATTTGAGTCACTGATGCTGATCTCGGCCTGAATATAAAACACTATAAAACATAAGGAAAATTACACTATAGCGCCCCCTAGACATGAACCGTCAACATTATCGGATTTGGACCAAATTTGGGAATTGAATTCTATGCATGACTACGAGGAAAAAAATACATTATGGACATGGTGAATTTTTCACTGTTGGCCACCAGGGGCGCAAAGACTCCTCAAAAATCATTTAAAGGTCCATCCATCCATCTTCTCCCGCTTAATCCGGCTGGGTCGCAGGGGCAGTTTGCTGCCCAATACTCATAGCACCTGACCCCCCCTATGAACCCCTCTGCAGGTGGAGCCCACAGGAGGGTGGACAACATGGTCCTTGATGTTAGTTCATAGGGGAGCGGGCATGTTTTGAGTTGATGGAGGAAACCCATCCAGACACGGGGAGGAACATGCAAACTCCACACAGAAAGGCCCGGGCGACCCGGGGATCGAACCCGCAACCTTCTTGCTGTGAGGCCTGAGTGTTGCCACTCAGCCACCGTGCCGCCTCATTTAAAGGTGCATATAATACGTGATCTCGGCCTGAATATAATACACTATAAAGCATATAAAAAGTGTGGTTGGGGTTTACAGTTATTAGGGTTAATGTGGAGCATTGCATTTGTGGGGAACGATGTAGGCGCACGCGAGGGCCGATCATCGCTGCTTGCAGCTATATTTATTATTATTATTAGTTGGGCATAAGTTCTTTTCATTAAATTCTGTGCCCTTTCTTCTCCAAATGTACCTTTTCTCATTCTGGCCAAAAAGTTCTATTTGAACCTCTTCGGTCCACAGAACTTATTTCCAAATGCATCAGGTTTGTCTATATGTTCATCTGCAAACTTCAAACACTGATTTTTGTGGTGAGGACGTCGAAGAGGTTTTCTTCTGATGACTCTTCCATGAAGGCCGTATTTGTACAAGTGTTACGGGCCAGGGATGGCTCGGGGTGCTGGCACAGTAACAAGTAAATGATGGTTAAAAGTGGTTTACTGGGCATGTAGAAAAAACAGGAGAATAGAGGCGTCTTGAAAAAAAAAAAGTCGAAACTGGTATTTTATTTTAAATAAAGTATTGAAAATACTGCAGGAATGCAAAAACAAAGAAAAACTAAAGGTAGCTGCAGCACGATGACCCGTTGGCCCCAGAATGACAGCGGCTCCCGCCTTTTATGTCAGCTGACGCACTCCTCTGCAGGTGCAGAGAATCAGTTGACGCGTCTTAAAAGGAAAAAACAAGGAAAAAAACACTACGGCGCGAAGGCCGGAACAAGTATCTCTTTATAGCAGAATAGTGTATCACAACTCCAGTGTCTGCCGGATCTTTCTGGAGGGAGGTACATTCAAACGTGCAGTAAAAGCCTTTGAGACTGACATCGCCTGATCTTTCCTGACGATGACTGAACGATCCAGGACACTGTCAGGTCTAACCTTTCCAAAGGCTTTAAACTCCCCGAACTTTTGCAAACGCTTTTTTCCATCCATCCATTCATCTTCTTCCACTTATCCGGGGCCGGGTCGCGGGGGCATCAGTCTGAGCAGGGGCTCCCAGGCTTCCTCCTCCCCAGCCACTTCCTCCAGCTCCTCCGGACGGACCCCGAGTCATTCCCAGGCCAGAGACATGTCCTGGGTCTTCCCCGGGGCCTCCTGCCGGTGGGACATGAACACCTCCTGAGGAAGGCGTCCAGGATGCATCCGGACCAGATGCCCTCCCCTCAGCTGGCTCCTCTCGACGTGGAGGAGCAGCGACTCTACTCCGAGCTCCTCCCGTGTGACCGAGCTCCTCCCCCTATCTCTAAGGGAGCGCCCGGCCACTCTGCGGAGGAAACTCATTTCGGCCGCTTGTATCCGCGATCTCGTTCTTTCGGTCATTCCCCAGAGCTCCTGACCATAGGTGAGGGTAGGAACGCAGATTGAGGTAAATCAAGAGCTTCGCCTTTCGGCTCAGCTCCTCTTCACCACAACGGTCCGATACAGCGACCGCATCACTGCCGACGCCGCACCGATCCACCTGTCAATCTCACGCTCCATCCTCCCCTCACTGTGAACAAGACCCCGAGATACTTGAACTCCTCCACTTGAGGCTTGCCTGCCACTTAGGGTTTTACCTTTTCTGCTATTTTCAGAGTGTAAACAAATGGAAGAAGATCTGACTTTTTAAATATATTAAAAGAATGTCTAATCTGTAAATTGATTCCTTTTGGAGATGCTTTCCATCTTTCCTTGGCTTCTGTTTGCACATTAAAATGGATTTTAACCAGAGGTGCCCAAACTTTCAATCCCCACTGAATACGAGCTCCACATGTTCGAGCACAAGGGACATGTGCAGGTTCAAGGCTCAGTGCAGAACTACTGACATGACACTGACACACTAAAAGTCCATGTGCAAAGTGAATATGAAGCACCGCACTTTGTTCATTTAAACAGTCAATGAGTCAGATGTGTTGCACAAACAAGTTTCCTTCCTCTAAACAGAATACATCACTGTCACAATATGGATACAGCACCCCCAATATCATTACTGTATCATCAAAGTAAACTCTGTGAAACTGATATATCCCTGTGTGTCATTTGTCCTCCCTGTTTTTCCATGGGGTCTTGTTCTGAGTAAAAGCTGCTCACCCTGTAGTTTGGACCTCTACAAACATAAAATGCCTGGGATTTTTGGATCAGATTATCAGTTCATATTTCGCTCTCTCAGATGTGAATGCTCCTGGAGCTGTTTAAATGTGCACTTGGAACTCAGTCATTCTATACTCCTGCTATTTTGTTTTGTTCAAACCCATGCAGTCCTACAGGAAATGAATGGTGTCTCACCGTTTGTGCCTGTACAGCCCAGTCCTGCACGGGCTCCGGGGGGTCCATGAGGAGTCCAGAGGAGCCTCCAGGAGCAGAGGCTGGAGCAGACACATCCCAGTCCTCAGTCAGGAGCAGCACCCCACTCTCTGCGTCCATGTCCTAAAAATATGAGTGGAAAAACTACAACTACAGGTGCCAAGAGGGTCAAAACATAAAAATCTATTCTGGAATCAATAATAGTCATAAACAAGGCATTTCTCTAAACTATTTCTCTAAATTTAGCGGTTAACTTGAAAACTACCACTTCATGACGTCACAAGACGGAACAGAGCATTTTGAGCTTTGGAGATGCAGACAGTCTCATAATAAAGAGTTACTCAAACATGTGTGAAGGGACCAAAACACAACTCCAGGCACGTTTGTGACCAGGTCATAACATTATTACAGGACCTGAAGCTCACAAGAGTCAATTTTGTGTAATAGAAACATGAATTTGTCTTCATTTTAGTGAGAGCTGTCACAAAGGATCGACTTTAGAACTCTCCTTGAACTGCGCACGCTGCGTAATGTCTTATCTCCTCTGTATCGCGTTAGAACCTTGTGTGCCTAAATCTGGAGCCGCGTTATCAAAACTTTGACTAAGAAGAGTAAAGAGTTTAGTAACATAACCTGTAGAAAAAGCGTCATTAATCATAAACTGTGCAGCTCGTGTTCGCTCTCACCGGTGGCTGGTTGTTTGCTCAGGTGTGCGGGGAAAGCTTGATCCTGGTGCAACCGGACCTGCAGCTCCGTCTCCGGGGAAAGACGTAGGAAGGCCCGGGGACAGGGACAGAGATCAGCGGGAAGGGCCGGTGTTCGCTCTACACTGTCCGGGGCTCGATCACCGGCTCCGCTCGTGCATCTCACCCGCGAAGAGCTCCAGAGAGCAGCGGCACAACGCAGCAGCGCAACCCTAAAACAGGCTCCTCAGGTCGGCTTCGGCTCCACGTCCAGTCTGCAGCTGTGTCCCCGTCAGAAGGCTGCAGCCTCCGGAGGCGGCTTTAAGGCCGCATACGTCACTTCCGGTAAACCAAGGCCTGGCCCATTTCGTTTGATTTCGTGCAGCCTTCAAATGCGGCCTTAAAACCGGCCTCGTTCACATGGAGATCGGGCCGTGAACGAAGGCTGCACCAGAGTATCCTTCCTCCAGTATCCCAGCATGCACCGCGCGCTGGTTATTGCGGTGGACAGTGGAGCAGGAGACCAGCCGCTCTGATGTCCCACAAGAGGAAGACCATAATCATTATAATACAGTTAACTAGAATAATCAACCATTATAATACATGTTCAGAATATTTTAGTACTACCTACATAAATACAGGTTAATATAATAATGGATGAAGCAAGAACTTTATCCTCTAGAGCAGCGGGCGTCAAACTCATTTTGGTCCGGGGGCCGTATACAACCAACTTTGACTCCAAAGGGGCCGGATCAGAAAACTCATGGCATATATACCCCAAAAATAGTGATGAGTCCAGATATTTGTGCAGAGAAACGCAAATCTATTACAGAAATCTTTTTTATTTGATTTTATTTTACAAAATATTATAATATTATGCTAGGTCAGGTTGCTTTCACAGTAGCATCACGAGCCTCTTGGCCCCTGGGTGAAAACAGACGGCTGTTTCTTCAGTTTCAGCAATAATTCGTTTATCTTCTGTCTTCTCAATTCTCTGTTCAAGTTATTGTATTTTTCGCAGTGTCTCGTAGTGGTGTTTAAGATCATATTCCTTGAGCGCCGCCACTTGTTGCAAACACACCGAGCACAGGTTTCCCATTCACCTCCGTGAACAAATAAGAATTAGTCCATTTTTCTTGGAAAATCCTGCACTCAGCTCCACTTTTCTTATTTTGGACATTTTGCTGATGAGGGTCACGGTCAACAGTCAAAACGATGGTCCTTTAAGAGCGTTTGGAAAGAGGCAGGTCTTCATTTGTCTGGTGGAGGCGCCACACACAGAAGCACTGGAGACGCTGCTATGCTAAACTGCGCAGAAAATTACCAGAAAAATCTGACAATTTTTAATAGTTTAATAGAAAATCAGCCGAGGGCCAGATTAAAGGTCTTGGAGGGCCGGATCTGGCCCCCGGGCCGCATGTTTGACACCTGTGCTCTAGTGGTACTAAATCATATATAAATTAATAAATGTATGTATATAATTGTCATCACAGACAAGAAAGTAATACAATTATAATTTTATTGGTTTTATGAAGGTATTTCTTTTGAAAAGTGATGTAATTGCCAACTCTCTACAGCAGTAACGAAGTGCCCTGATACGTGAAGAAGGAAACACGTGTATAATAGGTTCATATTCAAAAGGAAAGATTAATTACTTCATTTAATCTGAGCAGAACTGGGCGCCTGTAACAGTGTTGCATCGCCTCTTCCTCCAAAATTAAATAAATTATCATAAATAAACAAGTCAGAACCTCGGGCTCCATCACTTCTCCTGGCTAATATTTCTGTACATTTATATACACCTGTACATTTATATACACCTGTGCATTTATATACACCTGTACATTTATATACACCTGTGCCGGTGTCTAATATTCTGTACATTTATATACACCTGTACATTTATATACACCTGTGCATTTATATACACCTGTACATTTATATACACCTGTGCATTTATATACACCTGTGCCGGTGTCTAATATTCTGTACATTTATATACACCTGTACATTTATATACACCTGTACATTTATATACACCTGTGCATTTATATACACCTGTGCCGGTGTCTAATATTCTGTGCATTTATATACACCTGTACATTTATATACACCTGTGCATTTATATACACCTGTGCCGGTGTCTAATATTCTGTGCATTTATATACACCTGTGCCGGTGTCTAATATTCTGTACATTTATATACACCTGTGCCGGTGTCTAATATTCTGTACATTTATATACACCTGTGCATTTATATACACCTGTGCCGGTGTCTAATATTCTGTGCATTTATATACACCTGTACATTTATATACACCTGTGCATTTATATACACCTGTGCCGGTGTCTAATATTCTGTGCATTTATATACACCTGTGCTGGTGTCTAATATTCTGTGCATTTATATACACCTGTGCTGGTGTCTAATATTCTGTACATTTATATACACCTGTGCCGGTGTCTAATATTCTGTACATTTATATACACCTGTGCTGGTGTCTAATATTCTGTACATTTATATACACCTGTGCTGGTGTCTAATATTCTGTACATTTATATACACCTGTACATTTATATACACCTGTGCCGGTGTCTAATATTTCTGTACATTTATATACACCTGTACATTTATATACACCTGTGCATTTATATACACCTGTACATTTATATACACCTGTACATTTATATACACCTGTGCTGGTGTCTAATATTCTGTACATTTATATACACCTGTACATTTATATACACCTGTGCATTTATATACACCTGTACATTTATATACACCTGTACATTTATATACACCTGTGCCGGTGTCTAATATTCTGTACATTTATATACACCTGTGCCGGTGTCTAATATTTCTGTACATTTATATACACCTGTACATTTATATACACCTGTGCATTTATATACACCTGTGCATTTATATACACCTGTACATTTATATACACCTGTGCTGGTGTCTAATATTCTGTACATTTATATACACCTGTACATTTATATACACCTGTGCATTTATATACACCTGTACATTTATATACACCTGTACATTTATATACACCTGTGCCGGTGTCTAATATTCTGTACATTTATATACACCTGTACATTTATATACACCTGTACATTTATATACACCTGTGCATTTATATACACCTGTACATTTATATACACCTGTGCTGGTGTCTAATATTCTGTACATTTATATACACCTGTGCTGGTGTCTAATATTCTGTACATTTATATACACCTGTGCCGGTTGCTAGGCGACGACCTGTTAACGTGACATCACAGGCACCTGTTGACATACGCTCCGTGGGCGTCTTAGACCTGTCCCATTTCGCCACGGCCATGCGGTCCGCGGAGGGGTGTTCGAAGGCTACAGCCTATGCGGCTTCAGGAGGCTGCAGCCTTCACATCCTCAGGAGGCTGCAGCCTTCACGGCCTCAGGAGTCTGCAGCCTTCACATCCTCCGGAGGCTGCAGCCTTCACATCCTCCGGAGGCTGCAGCCTTCACATCCTCCGGAGGCTGCAGCATTCACAGCCTCAGGAGGCTGCAGCCTTCACATCCTCCGGAGGCTGCAGCCTTCACATCCTCCGGAGGCTGCAGCCTTCACATCCTCCGGAGGCTGCAGCGTTCACAGCCTCAGGAGGCTGCAGCCTTCACATCCTCCGGAGGCTGCAGCGTTCACAGCCTCAGGAGGCTGCAGCCTTCACATCCTCAGGAGGCTGCAGCGTTCACAGCCTCAGGAGGCTGCAGCCTTCACGGCCTCAGGAGGCTGCAGCCTTCACATCCTCAGGAGGCTGCAGCGTTCACAGCCTCAGGAGGCTGCAGCCTTCACATCCTCAGGAGGCTGCAGCCTTCACATCCTCAGGAGGCTGCAGCCTTCACAGCCTCAGGAGGCTGCAGCGTTCACAGCCTCAGGAGGCTGCAGCCTTCACATCCTCCGGAGGCTGCAGCGTTCACATCCTCCGGAGGCTGCAGCCTTCACATCCTCCGGAGGCTGCAGCGTTCACAGCCTCAGGAGGCTGCAGCCTTCACGGCCTCAGGAGGCTGCAGCCTTCACATCCTCCGGAGGCTGCAGCCTTCACATCCTCCGGAGGCTGCAGCGTTCACAGCCTCAGGAGGCTGCAGCCTTCACATCCTCAGGAGGCTGCAGCCTTCACAGCCTCAGGAGGCTGCAGCCTTCACGGCCTCAGGAGGCTGCAGCCTTCACATCCTCCGGAGGCTGCAGCCTTCACATCCTCCGGAGGCTGCAGCGTTCACAGCCTCAGGAGGCTGCAGCCTTCACGGCCTCAGGAGGCTGCAGCCTTCACGGCCTCAGGAGGCTGCAGCCTTCACGGCCTCAGGAGGCTGCAGCCTTCACGGCCTCAGGAGGCTGCAGCCTTCACGGCCTCAGGAGGCTGCAGCCTTCACGGCCTCAGGAGGCTGCAGCCTTCACGACCTCAGGAGGCTGCAGCCTTCACGGCCTCAGGAGGCTGCAGCCTTCACGGCCTCAGGAGGCTGCAGCCTTCACGGCCTCAGGAGGCTGCAGCCTTCACGGCTTCAGGAGGCTGCAGCCTTCACGGCCTCAGGAGGCTGCAGCCTTCACGGCTTCAGGAGTCTGCAGCCTTCACAGACTCAGGAGGCTGCAGCCTTCACGGCTTCAGGAGTCTGCAGCCTTCACGGCCTCCGGAGGCTGCAGCCTTCACGGCTTCAGGAGTCTGCAGCCTTCACAGCCTCCGGAGGCTGCAGCCTTCACGGCTTCAGGAGTCTGCAGCCTTCACAGACTCAGGAGGCTGCAGCCTTCACAGACTCAGGAGGCTGCAGCCTTCACAGCCTCAGGAGGCTGCAGCCTTCACAGCCTCAGGAGGCTGCAGCCTTCACGGCCTCAGGAGGCTGCAGCCTTCACATCCTCCGGAGGCTGCAGCCTTCACATCCTCCGGAGGCTGCAGCGTTCACAGCCTCAGGAGGCTGCAGCCTTCACATCCTCCGGAGGCTGCAGCCTTCACGACCTCAGGAGGCTGCAGCCTTCACGACCTCAGGAGGCTGCAGCCTTCACATCCTCCGGAGGCTGCAGCCTTCACATCCTCCGGAGGCTGCAGCCTTCACATCCTCCGGAGGCTGCAGCGTTCACAGCCTCAGGAGGCTGCAGCCTTCACATCCTCCGGAGGCTGCAGCCTTCACGACCTCAGGAGGCTGCAGCCTTCACGACCTCAGGAGGCTGCAGCCTTCACAGACTCAGGAGGCTGCAGCCTTCACGGCCTCAGGAGGCTGCAGCCTTCACGGCCTCAGGAGGCTGCAGCCTTCACGGCCTCAGGAGGCTGCAGCCTTCACGGCCTCAGGAGGCTGCAGCCTTCACGGCCTCAGGAGGCTGCAGCCTTCACGACCTCAGGAGGCTGCAGCCTTCACGACCTCAGGAGGCTGCAGCCTTCACGGCCTCAGGAGGCTGCAGCCTTCACGGCCTCAGGAGGCTGCAGCCTTCACGGCCTCAGGAGGCTGCAGCCTTCACGGCTTCAGGAGGCTGCAGCCTTCACGGCCTCAGGAGGCTGCAGCCTTCACGGCTTCAGGAGTCTGCAGCCTTCACAGACTCAGGAGGCTGCAGCCTTCACGGCTTCAGGAGGCTGCAGCCTTCACGGCCTCAGGAGGCTGCAGCCTTCACGGCTTCAGGAGTCTGCAGCCTTCACAGACTCAGGAGGCTGCAGCCTTCACGGCTTCAGGAGTCTGCAGCCTTCACAGACTCAGGAGGCTGCAGCCTTCACAGACTCAGGAGTCTGTAGCCTTCACAGACTCAGGAGGCTGCAGCCTTCACAGACTCAGGAGTCTGCAGCCTTCACAGACTCAGGAGGCTGCAGCCTTCACGGCTTCAGGAGTCTGCAGCCTTCACAGACTCAGGAGGCTGCAGCCTTCACGGCCTCAGGAGGCTGCAGCCTTCACGGCTTCAGGAGTCTGCAGCCTTCACAGACTCAGGAGTCTGCAGCCTTCACAGACTCAGGAGGCTGCAGCCTTCACGGCCTCAGGAGGCTGCAGCCTTCACAGACTCAGGAGTCTGCAGCCTTCACAGACTCAGGAGGCTGCAGCCTTCACGGCCTCAGGAGGCTGCAGCCTTCACGGCTTCAGGAGTCTGCAGCCTTCACAGACTCAGGAGGCTGCAGCCTTCACGGCTTCAGGAGTCTGCAGCCTTCACAGACTCAGGAGTCTGCAGCCTTCACAGACTCAGGAGGCTGCAGCCTTCACGGCCTCAGGAGGCTGCAGCCTTCACGGCTTCAGGAGTCTGCAGCCTTCACAGACTCAGGAGGCTGCAGCCTTCACGGCTTCAGGAGTCTGCAGCCTTCACAGACTCAGGAGGCTGCAGCCTTCACAGCCTCAGGAGGCTGCAGCCTTCACGGCTTCAGGAGTCTGCAGCCTTCACAGACTCAGGAGGCTGCAGCCTTCACGGCCTCAGGAGGCTGCAGCCTTCACGGCTTCAGGAGTCTGCAGCCTTCACAGACTCAGGAGGCTGCAGCCTTCACGGCTTCAGGAGTCTGCAGCCTTCACAGACTCAGGAGGCTGCAGCCTTCACGGCTTCAGGAGTCTGCAGCCTTCACAGACTCAGGAGGCTGCAGCCTTCACAGACTCAGGAGGCTGCAGCCTTCACGGACTCAGGAGGCTGCAGCCTCCTGAATTGGGACACGGCTTCTGATCCTGCGCGATGTTTTCCGGGGAGACACGAACAGGGACCCGGAGGTAGTGCGCCCTGGTGGAGGAACACGGAACTGTATTCTGATAACTCCTCCCTGCAGGCGACTGTCAAACTTGTCACTATGAACGAAGAATTTGGACTTCATAGTTTGAACAGCACACCATCTTAATGTGGTCTTATTATTCTTACCTTTGGCGGCACGGTGGCTGAGTGGCAGCATTCAGACCTCACAGCAAGAAGGTTGTGGGTTCGATCCCCGGGTCGCCCGGGCCTTTCTGTGTGGAGTTTGCATGTTCTCCCCGTGTCTGGATGGTTTCCATGCACTGTAGGCGTGAAAGTTGTGTGAGCGTTGGCGCCGCTTGGCTTGGCAGCCGTGCCTCTGTCAGTCTGCCCCAGGGCAACTGTGGCTACAACAGTAGTTTACCACCACTGGGTCAGGAGTGAATGAAGAATACTCTGTAAAATGCTGTGTAAAGCACTTTGGGGACATGTGTCTGTGTAAAGCACTTTGGGGACATGTGTCTGTGTAAAGCACTTTGGGGACATGTGTCTGTGTAAAGCACTTTGGGGACATGTGTCTGTGTAAAGCACTTTGGGGACATGTGTCTGTGTAAAGCGCTGTATAAATAAACCTTACCTTTAAATGGGAGAATTTGCCTCATTCATGAACAGTGGATTCACAGTGAACAGTTTTCTTCCTTGCATTTATAACGAAATAAACGAATCCACCTCTTTATGTCAAAGCTGTGATTAAAGCTCTCAAAGACTGTATTATGTGTTCACCTGCCCAGATCTGGTGCAGTCCATCTTTTCTTCAGATGAATGTATTTGTACAAACACACGACAGAAACACACTAAACGCCACACACAAGCCACTGCGTTTTATCTCATGTTCTTCCTTTCACTCTTATTAAAGTGTCATGCCAAAGGGCACACGGGCAGATGGAAGTTAAACCACCAACCCTCCGGTTAGTCAGATTAACTGTTGCAGTCCAGGTTTAAAACAAACTTCATTTAATTACCCAAGCTTTGAATGAAAGACTTCCTGAAATCCCATTAAAATCGTGTCAAATACCTTGTGTTTGTACTTTGAGTATTCGTACCCTACAGCTTTACTCAAGTACTTACTCATTTAACTGTACTTTTACTCGTACCCTACAGCTTTACTCAAGTACTTACTCATTTAACTGTACTTTTACTCGTACCCTACAGCTTTACTCAAGTACTTACTCATTTAACTGTACTTTTACTCATACCCTACAGCTTTACTCAAGTACTTACTCATTTAACTGTACTTTTACTGCACCCTACAGCTTTACTCAAGTACTTACTCATTTAACTGTACTTTTACTCGTACCCTACAGCTTTACTCAAGTACTTACTCATTTAACTGTACTTTTACTCGTACCCTACAGCTTTACTCAAGTACTTACTCATTTAACTGTACTTTTACTCATACCCTACAGCTTTACTCAAGTACTTACTCATTTAACTGTACTTTTACTCGTACCCTACAGCTTTACTCAAGTACTTACTCATTTAACTGTACTTTTACTCGTACCCTACAGCTTTACTCAAGTACTTACTCATTTAACTGTACTTTTACTCGTACCCTACAGCTTTACTCAAGTACTTACTCATTTAACTGTACTTTTACGAGTACCCTACAGCTTTACTCAAGTACTTACTCATTTAACTGTACTTTTACTCGTACCCTACAGCTTTACTCAAGTACTTACTCATTTAACTGTACTTTTACTCATACCCTACAGCTTTACTCAAGTACTTACTCATTTAACTGTACTTTTACTCGTACCCTACAGCTTTACTCAAGTACTTACTCATTTAACTGTACTTTTACTCGTACCCTACAGCTTTACTCAAGTACTTACTCATTTAACTGTACTTTTACTCATACCCTACAGCTTTACTCAAGTACTTACTCATTTAACTGTACTTTTACTCGTACCCTACAGCTTTACTCAAGTACTTACTCATTTAACTGTACTTTTACTCGTACCCTACAGCTTTACTCAAGTACTTACTCATTTAACTGTACTTTTACTCGTACCCTACAGCTTTACTCAAGTACTTACTCATTTAACTGTACTTTTACTCGTACCCTACAGCTTTACTCAAGTACTTACTCATTTAACTGTACTTTTACTCGTACCCTACAGCTTTACTCAAGTACTTACTCATTTAACTGTACTTTTACTCGTACCCTACAGCTTTACTCAAGTACTTACTCATTTAACTGTACTTTTACTCGTACCCTACAGCTTTACTCAAGTACTTACTCATTTAACTGTACTTTTACTCGTACCCTACAGCTTTACTCAAGTACTTACTCATTTAACTGTACTTTTACTTCAGTGCAAATTGCCTGTTACTGCGCGGGTTTAGCTCAGACCCAGTTTAATCCTGCTGTAGTACAAAGTCCAGATTTAGTGCAGATTTAGCCTGAGTTTGATCAAAGTTTAGTCCATGTTTAGTCCAGGTTTAGTCCAGATTTAATCCTACTTTAATCCAGGTTTAGTCCAGGTTTAGTCCAAGTCTGGTCCATATTTAATCCTACTTTAATCCAGATTTAATCCTACTTTAATCCAGGTTTAGTCCAAGTTTAGTCCAGGTTTAATCCTACTTTAGTCCAGGTTTAGTCCAGGTTTAGTCCAGATTTAATCCTACTTTAATCCAGGTTTAGTCCAGGTTTAGTCCAAGTCTGGTCCAGATTTAATCCTACTTTAATCCAGATTTAATCCTACTTTAATCCAGGTTTAGTCCAAGTTTAGTCCAGGTTTAATCCTACTTTAGTCCATGTTTAGTCCAGATTTAGTCCAGATTTAATCCTACTTTAGTCCATGTTTAGTCCAGGTTTAGTCCAGATTTAATCCTACTTTAATCCAGGTTTAGTCCAAGTCTGGTCCAGATTTAATCCTACTTTAATTCAGGTTTAGTCCAGGTTTAGTCCAAGTCTGGTCTATATTTAATCCTACTTTAGTCCAGATTTAATCCTACTTTAATCCAGGTTTAATCCTACTTGAATCCAGGTTTAGTCCAGGTTTAGTCCAGGTTTAGTCCAAGTTTAGTCCAGGTTTAATCCTACTTTAATCCAGGTTTAGTCCAGGTTTAGTCCAAGTCTAGTCCAGGTTTAATCCTACTTTAATTCAGGTTTAATCCAGGTTTAGTCCAGGTTTAGTCCAAGTTTAGTCCAGGTTTAATCCTACTTTAGTCCAGGTTTAGTCCAAGTTTAGTCCAGGTTTAATCCTACTTTAATCCAGGTTTAGTCCAAGTCTGGTCCAGGTTTAATCCTACTTTAATCCAGGTTTAGTCCAGGTTTAATCCTACTTTAATCCAGGTTTAATCCAAGTTTAGTCCAGGTTTAATCCTACTTTAGTCCAGGTTTAGTCCAGGTTTAATCCTACTTTAATCCAGGTTTAATCCAAGTTTAGTCCAGGTTTAATCCTACTTTAGTCCAGGTTTAGTCCAAATTTAGTCCAGGTTTAATCCTACTTTAGTCCAGGTTTAATCCTACTTTAATCCAGGTTTAGTCCAGGTTTAATCCTACTTTATTCCAGGTTTAGTCCAGGTTTAGTCCAAGTTTAGTCCAGGTTTAATCCTACTTTAGTACAGGTTTAGTCCAAGTTTAGTCCAGGTTTAATCCTACTTTAGTACAGGTTTAGTCCAGGTTTAATCCTACTTTATTCCAGGTTTAGTCCAGGTTTAGTCCAGGTTTAATCCTACTTTATTCCAGGTTTAGTCCAGGTTTAGTCCAGGTTTAATCCTACTTTAGTCCAGGTTTAATCCTACTTTAATCCAGGTTTAGTCCAGGTTTAATCCTACTTTATTCCAGGTTTAGTCCAGGTTTAGTCCAAGTTTAGTCCAGGTTTAATCCTACTTTAGTACAGGTTTAGTCCAAGTTTAGTCCAGGTTTAATCCTACTTTAGTACAGGTTTAGTCCAGGTTTAATCCTACTTTAGTACAGGTTTAGTCCAAGTTTAGTCCAGGTTTAATCCTACTTTAATCCAGGTTTAGTCCAGGTTTAGTCCAAGTTTAGTCCAGGTTTAATCCTACTTTAGTCCAGGTTTAGTCCAAGTCTGGTCCAGGTTTAATCCTACTTTAATCCAGGTTTAGTCCAGGTTTAATCCTACTTTAGTCCAGGTTTAATCCTACTTTAGTCCAGGTTTAGTCCAAGTCTGGTCCAGGTTTAATCCTACTTTAATCCAGGTTTAGTCCAGGTTTAATCCTACTTTAATCCAGGTTTAGTCCAGGTTTAATCCTACTTTATTCCAGGTTTAGTCCAGGTTTAGTCCAAGTTTAGTCCAGGTTTAATCCTACTTTAGTACATGTTTAGTCCAAGTTTAGTCCAGGTTTAATCCTACTTTAATCCAGGTTTAGTCCAGGTTTAGTCCAAGTTTAGTCCAGGTTTAATCCTACTTTAGTCCAGGTTTAGTCCAAGTCTGGTCCAGGTTTAATCCTACTTTAATCCAGGTTTAGTCCAGGTTTAATCCTACTTTAGTCCAGGTTTAATCCTACTTTAATCCAGGTTTAGTCCAGGTTTAATCCTACTTTAATCCAGGTTTAGTCCAGGTTTAATCCTACTTTAGTCCAGGTTTAGTCCAAGTTTAGTCCAGGTTTAATCCTACTTTAGTACAGGTTTAGTCCAAGTTTAGTCCAGGTTTAGTCCAAGTCTGGTCCAGGTTTAATCCTACTTTAGTACAGGTTTAGTCCAGGTTTAGTCCAGGTTTAATCCTACTTTAGTACAGGTTTAGTCCAAGTTTAGTCCAGGTTTAATCCTACTTTATTCCAGGTTTAGTCCAGGTTTAGTCCAGGTTTAATCCTACTTTAGTACAGGTTTAGTCCAGGTTTAGTCCAGGTTTAGTCCAAGTCTGGTCCAGGTTTGTAGTCCTCTCTGTCCCTGCTTGTTGCAGTTGTTTCACGTTAAAACCCACATGCTGTGCGGTGTGTCCGTGTCCTCTTATTGTGAAAAGCACTGTGCGGTGTATCCGTGTCCTCTTATTGTGAAAAGCACTGTGCGGTGTATCCGTGTCCTCTTATTGTGAAAAGCACTGTGCGGTGTATCCGTGTCCTCTTATTGTGAAAAGCACTGTGCGGTGTGTCCGTGTCCTCTTATTGTGAAAAGCACTGTGCGGTGTATCCGTGTCCTCTTATTGTGAAAAGCACTGTGCGGTGTGTCCGTGTCCTCTTATTGTGAAAAGCACTGTGCGGTGTATCCGTGTCCTCTTATTGTGAAAAGCACTGTGCGGTGTGTCCGTGTCCTCTTATTGTGAAAAGCTCTGTGCGGTGTATCCGTGTCCTCTTATTGTGAAAAGCACTGTGCGGTGTATCCGTGTCCTCTTATTGTGAAAAGCACTGTGCGGTGTATCCGTGTCCTCTTATTGTGAAAAGCACTGTGCGGTGTATCCGTGTCCTCTTATTGTGAAAAGCTCTGTGCGGTGCATCCGTGTCCTCTTATTGTGAAAAGCACTGTGCGGTGCATCCGTGTCCTCTTATTGTGAAAAGCACTGTGCGGTGTATCTGTGTCCTCTTATTGTGAAAAGCACTGTGCGGTGTATCCGTGTCCTCTTATTGTGAAAAGCACTGTGCGGTGTATCCGTGTCCTCTTATTGTGAAAAGCACTGTGCGGTGTGTCCGTGTCCTCTTATTGTGAAAAGCACTGTGCGGTGTATCCGTGTCCTCTTATTGTGAAAAGCACTGTGCGGTGTATCCGTGTCCTCTTATTGTGAAAAGCGCTGTGCGGTGTATCCGTGTCCTCTTATTGTGAAAAGCGCTGTGCGGTGTATCTGTGTCCTCTTATTGTGAAAAGCACTGTGCGGTGTGTCCGTGTCCTCTTATTGTGAAAAGCACTGTGCGGTGTATCCGTGTCCTCTTATTGTGAAAAGCACTGTGCGGTGTATCTGTGTCCTCTTATTGTGAAAAGCACTGTGCGGTGTGTCCGTGTCCTCTTATTGTGAAAAGCACTGTGCGGTGTATCTGTGTCCTCTTATTGTGAAAAGCACTGTGCGGTGTATCCGTGTCCTCTTATTGTGAAAAGCACTGTGCGGTGTATCCGTGTCCTCTTATTGTGAAAAGCACTGTGCGGTGTATCCGTGTCCTCTTATTGTGAAAAGCTCTGTGCGGTGTATCCGTGTCCTCTTATTGTGAAAAGCACTGTGCGGTGTATCCGTGTCCTCTTATTGTGAAAAGCGCTGTGCGGTGTATCCGTGTCCTCTTATTGTGAAAAGCGCTGTGCGGTGTATCTGTGTCCTCTTATTGTGAAAAGCACTGTGCGGTGTGTCCGTGTCCTCTTATTGTGAAAAGCACTGTGCGGTGTATCCGTGTCCTCTTATTGTGAAAAGCACTGTGCGGTGTATCTGTGTCCTCTTATTGTGAAAAGCACTGTGCGGTGTGTCCGTGTCCTCTTATTGTGAAAAGCACTGTGCGGTGTATCTGTGTCCTCTTATTGTGAAAAGCACTGTGCGGTGTATCCGTGTCCTCTTATTGTGAAAAGCACTGTGCGGTGTATCCGTGTCCTCTTATTGTGAAAAGCACTGTGCGGTGTATCCGTGTCCTCTTATTGTGAAAAGCTCTGTGCGGTGTATCCGTGTCCTCTTATTGTGAAAAGCACTGTGCGGTGTATCCGTGTCCTCTTATTGTGAAAAGCTCATCCCGATGGAAAACCTGCCGCTGGTTTGACGCACGGAGAAAACTTCCCGAACTCCGTGCGCTCGGGGCCGAAACTCTCCGGGAAATTCACGCAGATTCAGAGACACTTTTCTGGACTCAGACCGCCGCTCCCGTCGCCTCTCCGTCTCCACACAAACCGAATGAGCGGAGGATAAACGCGGTGAGTTAGAAAACACATGGATTTGTGCCAATTTTCTGTTTATTCGGCTCGTCCACAAGTTTGAAATGGAACTCTCTGTTCTTTTCTTATCGATAAGTAATGTGTTATTTAAACCCACTTCATTTCGGCTACGGCGCAGATTTCAGATTTTGAAGCATAAATCAAAGTAGCTATCAGAACGGTACACTAAGGTATATGCAAAGTTCCATGGTTGAGCTTTAGTTGTAGGCTCCATTAAATCCTTTTATATGGTGTCGTACAGAACAGAGCGCGGCACACGGCTCTTGTAAACGCGTAATGACTGGCGCGTACACAGAGGACAAACACTAGACTTTGGTCCTGGTTCAGAGGGACTTTTGTGCTGAAACCAATAAAGTGTTGAAGAATATTTACTGAGAGAAACGTGGGCGCGGGTCAGTCACAAGATGAACCAGAGCCGCGGAAGAGACACGCATCTGTCAGGCCTGTTCCAAATGACTCACAACATATGAGTGTATTATGTCTGCTTAGTCCTGGTTTAGTCCTGCTTTAGTCCTGGTTTAGTCCTGGTTTAGTCCTGCTTTAGTTCTGCTTTACTCCTGGTTTAGTCCTGCTTTAGTCCTGGTTTAGTTCTGCTTTAGTCCTTGGTACTTGTCAGTTAAACAGTAAAGGTCAGACTTTTGGTTATAACTCAACTGGATTTCACTAATAGTCAAAGAATTTTCCTCCAGACACTTCCTCCAGCTCCTCCTGGATCCCGAGGAGTTCCCAGGCCCAGAGACATAGTCCCTCCAGTGTGTCCTGGGTCTTCCCCGGGGCCTCCTACCGGTGGGACATGCCCAGAACACCTCCTGAGGAGGCGTCCAGGAGGCATCCGGACCAGATGCCCTCCCCTCGGCTGCTCCTCTCGACGTGGAGGAGCAGCGACTCTACTCCGAGCTCCTCCCGTGTGACCGAGCTCCTCCCCCTCTCTCTAAGGGAGCGCCCGGCCACTCTGCGGAGGAAACTCATTTCGGCCGCTTGTATCCGCGATCTCGTTCTTTCGGTCATTACCCAGAGCTCATGACCATAGGTGAGGGGAGGAACGTGACTGAGGTAAATCAAGAGCTTCGCCTTTCGGCTCAGCTCCTCTTCACCACAACGGTCCGATACAGCGACCGCATCACTGCCGACGCTGCACCGATCCACCTGTCAATCTCACGCTCCATCCTCCCCTCACTGTGAACAAGACCCCGAGATACTTGAACTCCTCCACTTGAGGCAGAGACTCCCCACCCACCCGGAGAGGGCAATCCACCTTTTTCCGGTCCAGAACCATGGCCTCGGATTTGGAACAGCTGATTCTCATCCCAGCCGCTTCACACTCGGCTGCAAACCGCCCCAGTGCTGCAGGTCCTGGTTCAATGGAGCCAACAGGACAACATCCGCAAAAAGCAGTGATGAGGTCCTGTGGTCCCCGAACTGGACCCCCTCCGGCCCCTGGCCCCGAACTGGACCCCCTCCGGCCCCTGGCTGCGCCTAGAAATTCTGTCCATAAATACAATGAACAGAACCGGTGACAAAGGGCAGCCCTGGAGTCCAACATGCACCGGGAACAGGTCTGACTTACTGCCGGCAATGTGAACACAGCTCCTGCTCCGGTCATACAGGGACCGGACAGCCCTTAGCAAAGGGCCCCGGACCCCATACTCCCGGAGCACCCCCCACAGGGCACCACGAGGGACACGGTCGAATGCCTTCTCCAGGTCCACAAAGCACATGTGGACTGGTTGGGCAAACTCCCATGAACCCTCGAGCACCCGATGGAGGGTGTAGAGCTGGTCCAGTGTTCCACGACCAGGCCGAAAACCACACTGCTCCTCTTGGATCTGAGGTTCGACTATCGGCCGGACTCTCCTCTCCAGTCCCCTGGCATAGACTTTACCGGGGAGGCTGAGGAGTGTGATTCCCCTGTAGTTGGAACACACCCTCCGGTCCCCCTTCTTATACAGAGGGACCACCACCCCGGTCTGCCAGTCCAGAGGTACTGTTCCCGACCGCCACGCGATGTTGCAGAGACGTGTCAGCCAAGACCCACAACACCCAGAGACTTAAGGTCCTCAGGACGGATCTCATCCACCCCCGGAGCCTTGACACCGAGGAGCTTTAACCACCTCAGTGACTTCAGCCAGGGTGAAGGATGAGTCCGCCTCTGGGTCCCCAGCCTCGGCCTCCTCTTCGGAGGACGTGACGGTGGGATTGAGGAGATCCTCAAAGTTTTCCTTCCACCGCCCCAGGGCCGGCCCCCCCATTAGGCAACATAGGCAAATGCTAAGGGCGCCGCCGCTCCACTAGGGGGCGCTGAGCGCAAAAATCGGCGATGGGGGATAAAATCCTCCACTGTCTAAAACATCATCACTATGAACTGTTTGATTTCTTGTGAGTATCTGTACTCTGGCAGTATTTTTTTTATTTTTTTGCAATCCAAGGGGCGCCACCTGAAATCTTGCCCAGGGTGTCAAAATGGTTAGGGCCGGGCCTGCACCGCCCAACAACATCCCCAGTCGAGGTCAGCAGCTCTCCCCCCGCACTGTAAACAGTGTTGGTGAAGCACCGCTTCCCCCTCCTGAGGCACCAGACAGTTTGCCAGAATTTCCTTGGGGCCGCCCGATAGTCTCCTCCATGGCCTCCCCGAACTCCTTCCAAATCCGAGTTTTTGCCTCTGCTGCAGCACGCTTGGCCCATCGGTACCTGTCAGCTGTCTCAGGAGTCCCCCGAGCCAGCAAAGCCCGATAAGAACTTCAGCTTGACGGCATCCCTTACTTCCGGTGTCCACCACCGGGTTCGGGGACTGCCGCTGCGACAGGCACCACAGACCTTACGGCCACAGCTACGAGCGGCCGCATCGACAATAGAGGCCGAGAACGAAGCCACTCGGGCTCCATGTCCTCAGCCTCCCCCGGGATCCAGGAGAAGCTCCCGGAGGTGTGAGTTGAAGGCCGCACTGACAGAAGGTTCCGCCAGACGTTCCCAACAGACCCTCACGATACGCTTGGGCCTGCCAGGTCTTTCCGGCTTCCTCCTCCGCCAGTGGACCCAACTCACCACCAGGTGGTGATCAGTTGACAGCTCTGCCCCTCTCTTCACCCAAGTGTCCAAGACACACGGCCGGAGGCCAGATGACACGACAACAAAGTCGATCATCAACCTCCGGCTTCGGGAGTCCTGGTGCCACGTGCACCGATGGACCCCCTTGTGCTCCAACATGGTGTTCGTTATGAACAGACTGTGACTAGCACAGAAGTCCAATAACAGAACACCGCTCGGGTTCAGATCAGGGAGGCCGTTCCTCCCAATCACCCCTCTCCAAGTGTCACTGTCGTTGCCCACGTGGGCGTTGAAGTCCCCAGTAGAACAACGGAGTCCCCGGTCGGTGCACTGTCCAGTACCCCTCCCAGAGACTCCAAGAAGGCCGGGTCCTCTGCACTGCTGTTCGGCCCATAGGCCGACACCACAGTGAGAGACCTGTCCCCGACCCGAAGGCGCAGGGACGCGACCCTCTCGTTCACCGGGGTGAACTCCAACACGCAGCGGCTGAGCTGTGGGGCGATGAGCCCACACCAGCTCGCCGCCGCTCCCCGCGGCCAACGCCAGAGAAATGGAGAGTCCAACCCCTCTCAAGGAGTTGGGTTCCAGAGCCCAGGCTGTGCATGGAGGTGAGGCCGACTATATCTAGCCGGTAACGCTCGACCTCCCGCACAAGCTCAGGCTCCTCCCCCCCAGCGAGGTGACATTCCATGTCCCCAGAGCCAGTCTCCATGTCCGGAGATCTGGTCGCCGAGGCCCCCGCCTTCGACCGCCACCCAGATCTCTCTGCACCCGGCCCCTATGGCTCCTCTTGTGGATGGTGGGTCCAGGGGAGGGCGGTCCCACGTCGTCCGTTCTGGCTGTGCCCGACCGGGCCCCGTGGGAGAAGGGCCGGCCACCAGGTGCTCGCCATCGAGTGCCCACCCCAGGCCTGGCTCCAGGGTGGGGCCCCAGTGATGCCATCCCGGGCGACGTAACTGACCTCTGATTACTCATCATGTGGGGCTTCTGAACCGCTCTTCGTCTGACCCGTCCCCCCGGACCTGTTTGCCTTGGGTGACCCTACCAGGGGCATAAAGCCCCCGACAACATAGCTCCTGGGATCATTCGGACGCTCAAACCCCTCCACCACGTTAAGGTGGCGGTTCGAGGAGGGCCAAGGAGTTTCAGATTTTGCAAGAATTGTTTATATTTGTCTCTGATGTTAAACACGGGCTTCAGGAAAAAAAAGAGACCACTGCCATAATGATAAACAATTTAAAAGGAAAATATAATGGTGAAACGTCAGGAACCCCATGAATGAACTACTGTGCAGAACTCAACTTACTTACGATTTAATACATTGCAACAAACATTAGCTGTTGTGTCACTGGGCAAGACACGTCTCCTCTTTGTGTGAATTTGTTAACAAGCAGTTCTGCATAAAACACGTCCAGAAGAATTGACAAAAAGGTTGAAATCTGAACTGACAAACACAAAAATCACACTTCATGACATGTTTTACAGATCTAAACTACAGAGAGAGCACTTTCTGTACACAAGAAGACAGAAGGAGATTTTATTTGCAGAGGAAATGATTGTTCTTTACAATAGGAGCCTTTGCTAATTGTGTCCATTCTGTTCAAACTGCATGTAGTTATTTGTAATAAAATGCACTTTCTGGTCGTGTGGCTCAGGTGGATGTGGATGGCTGCGGCGTGACCCCTCTGCAGCTCACACCTCACACATCTCAGGTCAGAGGACACAAAGATGGCGGTGCCTGTGTGGAGCCGGTCTCTGGGCGTAGCTCCGGCTCTGGAGGCCAAACTGGGGGCTCTGGCTCTGCTCTTCTTCCTCACTCTGATCTTCGGCATCAGCCCCATGTGCCTGGTCCGCTGCACCCACAACCCAGGTACAGTCCTGTTACACCTGGACTTGGACTGGTTTAGACCTGGGTTAGACCTGGGTTAGTCCTGGGTTAGTCCTGGGTTACACCTGGGTTACAGCTGGGTTACAGCTGGGTTACAGCTGGGTTAGAGCTGGGTTACACCTGGGTTACACCTGGGTTACAGCTGGGTTACAGCTGGGTTACAGCTGGGTTAGAGCTGGGTTACAGCTGGGTTAGAGCTGGGTTAGAGCTGGGTTAGAGCTGGGTTACAGCTGGGTTAGAGCTGGGTTACAGCTGGGTTAGAGCTGGGTTACAGCTGGGTTACAGCTGGGTTACAGCTGGGTTAGAGCTGGGTTACAGCTGGGTTAGAGCTGGGTTAGAGCTGGGTTACAGCTGGGTTAGAGCTGGGTTAGAGCTGGGTTACACCTGGGCTACAGCTGGGTTAGAGCTGGGTTACAGCTGGGTTACAGCTGGGTTAGAGCTGGGTTACAGCTGGGTTACACCTGGGTTACAGCTGGGTTACAGCTGGGTTACAGCTGGGTTACAGCTGGGTTAGAGCTGGGTTACAGCTGGGTTACACCTGGGTTACAGCTGGGTTACAGCTGGGTTACAGCTGGGTTACAGCTGGGTTAGAGCTGGGTTACAGCTGGGTTACAGCTGGGTTACAGCTGGGTTAGAGCTGGGTTACAGCTGGGTTACAGCTGGGTTAGAGCTGGGTTACAGCTGGGTTACAGCTGGGTTAGAGCTGGGTTACACCTGGGTTACAGCTGGGTTAGAGCCTGTAAAATCCTAGTTTAGATCTGGTTAGACTCAGCTGTGTGAGGATAGCCAAGTTTCAGAGATGTGGAGCCTCCTCTGTACAGAAGACCACTGAACCAGAGGACCACGGTTATATGGTGGAGAATAACATTTAAAAATGAGGTGGTCTTGACCCAGTGCAGTGCCAGACCCAGAGTAGCTTCAGTTTGCTGTTTTGTGATATACCCAGCTGCAGGTGCACCCTCTGTCCGTGGGTCTTTCATCAGAATGGTAGGACACACAGTGCAGTCCCTGTCCAGTCCCTGTCCAGTCCCTGTCCAGTCCCTGTCCAGTCCCTGTCCAGGTCTGGACCAGGATTTCACTTATAAGGGCTTTGTCACATTGGACTATAGGTTATTAAACATGGATGGATTTAAGGTTCTGGACCAGTTTTAGGACCTGTTTTAGGACAGGTCTTCCACAGGTTTTCCACAGGTTTTCCACAGGTTCTAACAGCCCTGGCTCTTCCTCTTCCTCAGAGATTTGGCGTTGTGTGCTCAGTCTCACCAGTTGTTTTGCTGGAGGAGTGTTCTTCGCCACGTGTCTCCTGGACCTGCTCCCAGACTATCTGCAGGACATCCAGCAGGCCTTCAGCAACGCTGGCATCACCGTGAGAGGAACACTGCAAGAATGGGTTTAGACCAAGTTTAAACTGGGTTTAGAACACTATTAAACCCAGACCAATCTGGTTTTACATCAGATTAGTCCTGGTTTAGAACTGGTTTATACCTGGTATAGACATAATTGTCCTGATTTTGTCCTGGCTTAGGCCAGTATTAAATCTAGACTAATTTTGGTATTCTTCTGATCAAGGCCTGGTTTAGTCCTGGTTTAGTCTACATTAGACCTGGTTTAGTCCTGGTTTAGTCTACATTAGACCTGGTTTAGACCTAAATGGGCCTTGTTTACCCTAGTTTAGTCCTGGTTTAGACCTGGTTCAGTGCTAGTTTAGCCTTGGTTTAGCTCTGGTTTAGACCTGGTTCAATGCAGGAAGTGACTGTGGAAAGACTATACAAAGTCTTGGCGAATGCAAAATGTACACGCTGTATAAAAAAATCTTAAATATCGATTTTCCGAAAAAACGAATAGATTTGATTTGCCAACTTGATTTTTATTTTAAATAGATTTTTTACCCTCGTCCTGGTTTAGTCCTGGTTTAGTCATGGTTCAGTCCTGGTCCATGCACTGTAGGTGTGAGTGTGTGAGTGTTGGTGGTGGTCGGAGGGACCGTTGGCTTGGCAGCTGCGCCTCCGTCAGTCTGTCCCAGGGCAGCTGTGGCTACAACAGCATGAAGATGCTCTGTAAATAATCCTCTGTAAAGCGCCTTTGTGACATCCGTCTGTGAAAAGCGCTATAGAAATAAACACTTACTTGGTCTCTCATCTCTCTGGTTGTAGTTGCAGTTCCCGCTCCCGGAGTTCATTATGGCCATGGGCTTCTTCTTGGTGCTGATCTTGGAGCAGATCCTTTTGTCCTTCAAACCCTCTGCCTCCTCCTCCTCCTCCTCCTCCTCTTCAATTTACGATGAGAGACGCCATCTTCTGGACTCAAACCATGTGCAAACGCCTGACCCCACCCCTCCACACAGATCCAGCCAATCAGATGACTCCCACCACCACCACCACCACCACCACCTGGACTTCACATCGCAGTCCGCCCTCCGTGCCTTCATCCTGGTCTTCTCTCTGTCTCTGCACTCTGTGTTTGAAGGCCTCTCCGTGGGTTTGGTGGAGGAGGAGAAGGAGGCGTTGGAGCTGTGTTTGGCTCTGGTCATTCACAAAAGCATCATCGCGGTCAGTCTGTGTTTTCACTTGATTCAGGGCAGGATTCGGCGTTCGGTGATCGCCGTCTGCCTGCTGCTCTTTGCCTCCATGACCCCTCTGGGCATCGCTGTCGGGGTGGGTCTGACGGAGGAGACCAAGAGTTCGCCCCAGCAGCAGATCATAAGGAGTTGTCTGGAGGGGTTAGCGGCCGGGACCTTCATCTACATCACCTTTATGGAGATTCTGCCTCACGAGCTCCAGGGGGCGCCGAGGAACAACATGCCCAAAGTGTGCATGCTCTTGCTGGGCTTCGCTCTGATCACCGGGCTCCTTTTCATCAAACTCTGAAGAGGAACACAGCATGGCCCTGACAGGACATGTGAAGTCAGGGCCAGATGGATATTTTATAACAGACGTGGTGCTGAAACATATCTGTGGTAACATCAAGTCTGGTCCTTAATGGTGATTAGAGGATTTCAGTTCAGGTTGTTCCGATCCAGCTTTTTCAGTTCCAATAGAGAGTTTGATCCTATAGTTTTAAGTATCTCCCAATACCGACTGAAAACAGCAGTTATTTCCAAAAATGGTTGTTTTCACTGTATATATAGTATTTATATAATTATAGTTTCTCTTTTGGCACAAACTTGAATATAATAATAAGAAGAAATCATCAATCAAAACATTCTGAGACATTCTGGGCCATCTACATAAATAGTAAATAGTCTTATTATATCAATGTTCAACCCGGATATCAGCTGAACTGATATTTGGAAGGTGATCCAGCAATTTGTTTTGGTATCAGCACCATTATTCGATACCAGTATCAGATCTGTGAATCCCTAATTTTAGAATCCAGTAAACACAGAGCACAGGAGCACAGGCGCTCCCCAAACACCAGCCAAACTTCTGTCACTTTCATTCAGATCATATAACAAATACAAAAGTACATCAGTATATTTGAAATAAGAATGAGACTCTCTGGGCAGAACTTCAAATGGCCTCTGCAGGCTCTGTTTTCAGGCCAAAATATACATTCATACATTTCTTTAAAAAAGAGTTTGATGGTTTTTGTTGTGTGTGTTTTAAGACGTCCACAAATGTTCAGGCGCTGGAGACAATCACCATTTAAAGGTCCATTTAAATCCATGTTTCTGTTTTTAAAGGTTCTGTACGGCACAAAACTGACTGAGCTTAAAGTCCTGTTCTACTGTTGTTACCACAGAAACAGACTTGGAGTCGTTTATTATGAGTCCGTCCACATCTCCAAAGCTCAACATGCTCTTTTCCACCCTGCACTGTCATCAGGAGGCAGGTCTCAAGTTAACATCTCCTTTTGCCTTTAGTTCAGTAAAGATCAGCGATTCCCGGGCTGAAATTATCCGAATGATTTTAGTGAAGGTGTATGGAGTTTAAAAACACAGTGGAGCACTTTTTGTGTTACCACATGACATCACAAGGTGCAGCCAACTAGTTTTGTTTTGAGAGAAGAACTCGGCTTAAATCTGCAGGTTTGTGTGTTAAATATGTGACTGAAACAAAACCCAAGTCTGTTTGTGATGAGGAAACATTAGAACAGAGATCAGAACATCTGTAAACATAAGCAGACGTGTGTAAAACTGTACATATTCTACATATTTGGATTATTTTAAAATGAGGAAATGCCTCGTTTGCAAACCTACTGACCTGATCCTTGTGTTCCTGTATTGTGTTCGCACAGAGCAATGATCTGAAACCTTAAAAATCAAACCTTAAACACTGCCATATTACGGTCACTGTTTTGCACAAAAAATCATGTAGAACTGAATAAAACTTTGAACTTAAACAAAAAGCACCGTGTCAATAAGTGAAAGTAAATGCTGAATTTGACCCTTATTCTTTGTCACTTGGAGTGAGGAGAACCACCTCCAGCTCAACGTGATGAAGACAAAGGAACTGGTGGTGGACCTGAGGAGGACCAAAGCTGCTGTGACCCCCATCTCCATCCGGGGGGTCAGTGTGGACGTGGTGGAGGAGGACAAGTACCTGGGGGTGAACTTGGACAATAAACTGGACTGGAGCAGGAACGTGGACGCGGTTTACAAGAAGGGCCAGAGCCGCCTCTATTTCCTAATGTGTGCTGAGGTCACTGCTGAACATTCTGCCATAGAACGATGCATTCAGGATGTTCTACGAGTATGATGTGACCGCACAGTATGCAGATGATGTGTGATGTTCTGGAGAGAATGAATTGAATGACTTTTGATAAGGATGATGATTTTAAGGTGCTGAGAGAACTCGAGAAGATCATTAGGAAGGCTGGACATGTTGTGGGGGAGGAGCTGGACTCTCTGGCGGTGGTGTTGGACAGGAGAATACTGGACAAAATCTGGACTATCCTGGACTCTCCCTCCCACCCCCTCCACAAGGTGCTGGCCAATCAGAGGAGCTCTTTCAGCCATAGACTGCGGCTGCCGCTGCTCCACTGAGAGACACAGGAAATCTGTCCTGTCGCCATCAAACTGTTGAACGCTGCACTTTAACTCACAAACTACTCAATCCCTTTCATCCTATTCCCTGATCACACATGTATATAGTCACAAATATGTCACTGATGTAAATAATTACCAGAGAGAGCTATTTTATCTTTTATCTTATTGTATTTAGCTTATTTTGTAACTTGTTCGATGTACATGCTCTTGGTCGGTTGCATCTGTAACAAAGAAAATTTCCCCTCGGGGATGAATAAAAGTAATTCTGATTCTGATTCTGAACTGGGTATGAATGAGGATTCAGAATTTGTTTTGATGCTCCGGTCAATACAAAAACCTTCTCTTTGTACGTCCAGGGACGACAGGTGGAAATGAGCCCTGGCGCTACATCCAGGTACAGTGCACCTCCTGCTAAAGTGAATGCGTATTGTGCACTGTTCCTGTCTTTTTATTTTATTATTTATTTAACCTTTATTTCTCCAGGTAAACTGTTTGAGAAGCACTTCTCATTTACAAACATGACCTGGTCAAGAGGCTGCAGAAATAAATAGAGACAAACTATACGACTGTACACAGACCTGCACATAACACCATGAAACAAACATTTACATTCAAACATACACAGTAAAGCAGAAAGCGACGATTAAGGGCTTAAATAAGTGGATGTAAATATGGTTTAAAATGTCGGCATGAACAAGACTCAACTCACGTGTTCTGGAGGTTCTGCTTAAAGGTGGAGACTGGAATCAGAGATGTGAGTTTCAGGTGTTTTGTGGTGTGTTCCAGTCATGTGCTGCTGCAAAACGGAAGGCGCCGCGTCCGAAGGCGCCGCGTCCGAAGGCGCCGCGTCCGAAGGCGCCGCGTCCGAAGGCGCCGCGTCCGAAGGCGCCGCGTCCGAAGGCGCCGCGTCCGAAGGCGCCGCGTCCGAAGGCGCCGCGTCCGAAGGCGCCGCGTCCGAAGGCGCCGCGTCCGAAGGCGCCGCGTCCGAAGGCGCCGCGTCCGAAGGCGGTAGAAGGAGGAGCGGTATTGACTCTGATGAAGTTACTGGATCTTGTTTGATAAGTGTTATGAGCAGCATGAGGAGGGGAGGACAGGTGGTGCGGTGCCCAGGATTGTCTTGTATATAAAGAGGAAGCAGTGATGGAGCCGCCGGGGGTGGAGGGAGGGCCGGTCCACCACTTTAT
The DNA here is from genome assembly GCA_034769755.1 of Odontamblyopus lacepedii. Taxonomy (NCBI): domain Eukaryota; kingdom Metazoa; phylum Chordata; class Actinopteri; order Gobiiformes; family Gobiidae; genus Odontamblyopus; species Odontamblyopus lacepedii. The sequence continues at coordinate 45,803,596 of CM068347.1, forward strand.
ACAGGTCACAGTGATGAGTGGGAAAGGTGCATTAGTGGCAAAGGCTGAGACTAAACCAGGGGCTAAATCAGATCTAAAACTGGACTAAATCAGGACTAAACCAGGGACTAAATCAGATCTAAAACTGGACTAAACCAGGGAGTAAATCAGATTTAAAATGACTAAATCAGGGACAAAAGCAGGACTAAAATTGGACTAAACCAGGGGCTAAATCAGATCTAAAACTGGACTAAATCAGATCTAAAACTGGACTAAAACTGGACTAAACCAGGGACTAAATCAGATCTAAAACTGGACTAAACCAGGGACTAAAGCAGGTCTAAAACTGGACTAAACCAGGGAGTAAATCAGATTTAAAATGATTAAACCAGGGGCTAAATCAGATCTAAAACTGGACTAAATCAGGACTAAAACTGGGCTAAACCAGGGACTAAAGCAGGACTAAAACTGGACTAAAGCAGGTCTAAAACTGGACTAAATCAGCGAGTAAAGCAGGACTAAAACTAGACTAAACCAGGGACTAAAGCAGGACTAAAACTGGACTAAAGCAGGTCTAAAACTGGACTAAACCAGGGAGTAAATCAGATCTAAAACTGGACTAAAGCAGGTCTAAAACCGGACTAAACCAGGGACTAAAGCAGGTCTAAAACTGGATTAAATCAGGGACTAAAGCAGGTCTAAAACTAGAATAAACCAGGGACTAAAGCAGGTCTAAAACTGGACTAAACCAGGGACTAAAGCAGGTCTAAAACTGGACTAAACCAGGGACTAAAGCAGGTCTAAAACTGGATTAAATCAGGGACTAAAGCAGGTCTAAAACTGGACTAAACCAGGGACTAAAGCAGGTCTAAAACTGGACTAAACCAGGGACGAAAGCAGGTCTAAAACTGGACTAAAGCAGGTCTAAAACTGGACTAAACCAGGGACTAAAGCAGGTCTAAAACTGGACTAAACCAGGGACTAAAGCAGGTCTAAAACTGGATTAAATCAGGGACTAAAGCAGGTCTAAAACTGGACTAAACCAGGGACTAAAGCAGGTCTAAAACTGGACTAAACCAGGGACTAAAGCAGGACTAAAACTGGACTAAAGCAGGTCTAAAACTGGACTAAATCAGCGAGTAAAGCAGGACTAAAACTAGACTAAACCAGGGACTAAAGCAGGACTAAAACTGGACTAAAGCAGGTCTAAAACTGGACTAAACCAGGGACTAAAGCAGGTCTAAAACTGGACTAAAGCAGGTCTAAAACTGGACTAAATCAGCGAGTAAAGCAGGACTAAAACTAGACTAAACCAGGGACTAAAGCAGGACTAAAACTGGACTAAAGCAGGTCTAAAACTGGACTAAACCAGGGACTAAAGCAGGTCTAAAACTGGATTAAATCAGGGACTAAAGCAGGTCTAAAACTGGACTAAACCAGGGACTAAAGCAGGTCTAAAACTGGATTAAATCAGGGACTAAAGCAGGTCTAAAACTAGAATAAACCAGGGACTAAAGCAGGTCTAAAACTGGACTAAACCAGGGACTAAAGCAGGTCTAAAACTGGACTAAACCAGGGACTAACGCAGGTCTAAAACTGGATTAAATCAGGGACTAAAGCAGGTCTAAAACTAGACTAAACCAGGGACTAAAGCAGGTCTAAAACTGGACTAAACCAGGGACTAAAGCAGGTCTAAAACTGGACTAAACCAGGGACTAAAGCAGGTCTAAAACTGGACTAAACCAGGGACTAAAGCAGGTCTAAAACTGGACTAAACCAGGGACTAAAGCAGGTCTAAAACTGGATTAAATCAGGGACTAAAGCAGGTCTAAAACTGGACTAAACCAGGGACTAAAGCAGGTCTAAAACTGGACTAAACCAGGGACTAAAGCAGGTCTAAAGCTGGACTAAACCAGGGACTAAAGCAGGTCTAAAACTGGATTAAATCAGGGACTAAAGCAGGTCTAAAACTGGACTAAACCAGGGACTAAAGCAGGACTAAAACTGGACTAAATCAGGGACTAAAGCAGGTCTAAAACTGGACTAAATCAGGGGCTAAATCAGATCTAAAACTGGACTAAATCAGATCTAAAACTGGACTAAAACTGGACTAAATCAGATCTAAAACTGGACTAAAACTGGACTAAACCAGGGACTAAATCAGATCTAAAACTGGACTAAACCAGGGACTAAAGCAGGTCTAAAACTGGACTAAACCAGGGAGTAAATCAGATTTAAAATGATTAAACCAGGGGCTAAATCAGATCTAAAACTGGACTAAATCAGGACTAAAACTGGGCTAAACCAGGGACTAAAGCAGGACTAAAACTGGACTAAATCAGATCTAAAACTGGACTAAATCAGGGACTAAAGCAGGTCTAAAACTAGAATAAACCAGGGACTAAAGCAGGACTAAAACTGGACTAAAGCAGGTCTAAAACTGGACTAAACCAGGGACTAAAGCAGGTCTAAAACTGGACTAAAGCAGGTCTAAAACCGGACTAAACCAGGGACTAAAGCAGGTCTAAAACTGGATTAAATCAGGGACTAAAGCAGGTCTAAAACTAGACTAAACCAGGGACTAAAGCAGGTCTAAAACTGGACTAAACCAGGGACTAAAGCAGGTCTAAAACTGGACTAAACCAGGGACTAAAGCAGGTCTAAAACTGGATTAAATCAGGGACTAAAGCAGGTCTAAAACTGGACTAAACCAGGGACTAAAGCAGGTCTAAAACTGGACTAAACCAGGGACTAAAGCAGGTCTAAAACTGGACTAAACCAGGGACTAAAGCAGGTCTAAAACTGGACTAAACCAGGGACTAAAGCAGGTCTAAAACTGGACTAAACCAGGGACTAAAGCAGGTCTAAAACTGGACTAAACCAGGGACTAAAGCAGGTCTAAAACTGGACTAAACCAGGGACTAAAGCAGGTCTAAAACTGGACTAAACCAGGGACTAAAGCAGGTCTAAAACTGGACTAAACCAGGGACTAAAGCAGGTCTAAAACTGGATTAAATCAGGGACTAAAGCAGGTCTAAAACTGGACTAAACCAGGGACTAAAGCAGGTCTAAAACTGGACTAAACCAGGGACTAAAGCAGGACTAAAACTGGACTAAAGCAGGTCTAAAACTGGACTAAATCAGCGAGTAAAGCAGGACTAAAACTAGACTAAACCAGGGACTAAAGCAGGACTAAAACTGGACTAAAGCAGGTCTAAAACTGGACTAAACCAGGGACTAAAGCAGGTCTAAAACTGGACTAAAGCAGGTCTAAAACTGGACTAAACCAGGGACTAAAGCAGGTCTAAAACTAGAATAAACCAGGGACTAAAGCAGGACTAAAACTGGACTAAAGCAGGTCTAAAACTGGACTAAACCAGGGACGAAAGCAGGTCTAAAACTGGACTAAAGCAGGTCTAAAACTGGACTAAACCAGGGACTAAAGCAGGTCTAAAACTGGATTAAATCAGGGACTAAAGCAGGTCTAAAACTAGAATAAACCAGGGACTAAAGCAGGTCTAAAACTGGACTAAACCAGGGACTAAAGCAGGTCTAAAACTGGACTAAACCAGGGACTAAAGCAGGTCTAAAACTGGATTAAATCAGGGACTAAAGCAGGTCTAAAACTAGAATAAACCAGGGACTAAAGCAGGTCTAAAACTGGACTAAACCAGGGACTAAATCAGATCTAAAACTGGACTAAATCAGGGACTAAAGCAGGTCTAAAACTAGAATAAACCAGGGACTAAAGCAGGTCTAAAACTGGACTAAACCAGGGACTAAAGCAGGTCTAAAACTGGATTAAATCAGGGACTAAAGCAGGTCTAAAACTGGACTAAACCAGGGACTAAAGCAGGTCTAAAACTGGACTAAACCAGGGACTAAAGCAGGTCTAAAACTGGACTAAACCAGGGACTAAAGCAGGTCTAAAACTGGATTAAATCAGGGACTAAAGCAGGTCTAAAACTGGACTAAACCAGGGACTAAAGCAGGACTAAAACTGGACTAAATCAGGGACTAAACCCATGTCTAGACCTGGACCAAAGGAGAACTAAACCAGGACTAAAAGTGGTCTAAAGAGGACTAAGATTAGGACTAAACATGAATGTTTTCATTTTTTATTAGTAAAACATGAACATGGCATAAAAAGTGTGGCGGTAACAGGGCCCAGGAGAGAGGACCAGACTCAAACATGGATCCTCTGGAGAACAACGTTAGAACAGGAGGAACGCTCAAGAGAAGCTTTAAGGCCAAACCAGAGGAAGTGTGAGGAGTGAAGGATTCTGGCTCCATTCACATGTGTCCTTGTGGTCACGGGTCCGTTAGCGTGTGGAAGAGTCTGTAGAGTCCAGTTCTTCTGAGGAGATCCTCGTCCTCAGAGGTGGTCCACTCCGCGGATGCGTCGGGCCAGCTGAATGTCACGTGGGAACAGAGTCACTCTTTTGGCGTGAATCGCACAGAGGTTCGAGTCCGAAAACAGCAACACCAAGAACGCCTCTGCAGCCTGCCACAAAATATGTGTCAGATGCCCTCCCATCCTCCTGTATCCCTGTGTCAGATGCCCTCCCATCCTCCTGTATCCCTGTGTGTCAGATGCCCTCCCATCCTCCTGTATCCCTGTGTCAGATGCCCTCCCATCCTCCTGTATCCCTGTGTGTCAGATGCCCTCCCATCCTCCTGTATCCCTGAGTCAGATGCCCTCCCATCCTCCTGTATCCCTGTGTCAGATGCCCTCCCATCCTCCTGTATCCCTGTGTCAGATGCCCTCCCATCCTCCTGTATCCCTGTGTCAGATGCCCTCCCATCCTCCTGTATCCCTGTGTCAGATGCCCTCCCATCCTCCTGTATCCCTGTGTGTCAGATGCCCTCCCATCCTCCTGTATCCCTGTGTCAGATGCCCTCCCATCCTCCTGTATCCCTGTGTCAGATGCCCTCCCATCCTCCTGTATCCCTGTGTCAGATGCCCTCCCATCCTCCTGTATCCCTGTGTGTCAGATGCCCTCCCATCCTCCTGTATCCCTGTGTCAGATGCCCTCCCATCCTCCTGTATCCCTGTGTGTCAGATGCCCTCCCATCCTCCTGTATCCCTGAGTCAGATGCCCTCCCATCCTCCTGTATCCCTGTGTCAGATGCCCTCCCATCCTCCTGTATCCCTGTGTCAGATGCCCTCCCATCCTCCTGTATCCCTGTGTCAGATGCCCTCCCATCCTCCTGTATCCCTGTGTCAGATGCCCTCCCATCCTCCTGTATCCCTGTGTCAGATGCCCTCCCATCCTCCTGTATCCCTGTGTGTCAGATGCCCTCCCATCCTCCTGTATCCCTGTGTCAGATGCCCTCCCATCCTCCTGTATCCCTGTGTCAGATGCCCTCCCATCCTCCTGTATCCCTGTGTCAGATGCCCTCCCATCCTCCTGTATCCCTGTGTCAGATGCCCTCCCATCCTCCTGTATCCCTGTGTCAGATGCCCTCCCATCCTCCTGTATCCCTGTGTGTCAGATGCCCTCCCATCCTCCTGTATCCCTGTGTCAGATGCCCTCCCATCCTCCTGTATCCCTGTGTGTCAGATGCCCTCCCATCCTCCTGTATCCCTGTGTCAGATGCCCTCCCATCCTCCTGTATCCCTGTGTCAGATGCCCTCCCATCCTCCTGTATCCCTGTGTCAGATGCCCTCCCATCCTCCTGTATCCCTGTGTCAGATGCCCTCCCATCCTCCTGTATCCCTGTGTCAGATGCCCTCCCATCCTCCTGTATCCCTGTGTGTCAGATGCCCTCCCATCCTCCTGTATCCCTGTGTCAGATGCCCTCCCATCCTCCTGTATCCCTGTGTGTCAGATGCCCTCCCATCCTCCTGTATCCCTGTGTCAGATGCCCTCCCATCCTCCTGTATCCCTGTGTCAGATGCCCTCCCATCCTCCTGTATCCCTGTGTCAGATGCCCTCCCATCCTCCCGTATCCCTGTGTCAGATGCCCTCCCATCCTCCTGTATCCCTGTGTCAGATGCCCTCCCATCCTCCTGTATCCCTGTGTGTCAGATGCCCTCCCATCCTCCTGTATCCCTGTGTCAGATGCCCTCCCATCCTCCTGTATCCCTGTGTGTCAGATGCCCTCCCATCCTCCTGTATCCCTGTGTCAGATGCCCTCCCATCCTCCTGTATCCCTGTGTCAGATGCCCTCCCATCCTCCTGTATCCCTGTGTCAGATGCCCTCCCATCCTCCTGTATCCCTGTGTCAGATGCCCTCCCATCCTCCTGTATCCCTGTGTCAGATGCCCTCCCACATGTGGTGTGGGTGGAGAATGGCCCTTGTCGCTCACCTCCTGCAGAGCCAGCAGACCGTAGACCTGCCAGCGGTAAGACTCGTGGGTAAAACTCTGACAGATTTCACGAACCTGAAAGAGAAATTAAGAACAGGACTGAGAAGGTGAAGTGTCCGACGCTGATCCTAAACCAGGACTGAACCTGCACAAAACAAAAGCAGCTCTTCCTGGGTTTTAGTTTGCAGTTTAAAGCTGCTCCCTGATAGATGTGGGTTAGGACAAAGCCCAGAGTCAGAGACGGTGACTGACCAGACGGGCGAAGGGCGCTTTGCGCAGCAGCAGGTCGGTGCTTTTCTGGTATTTGCGGATTTCTTTGAGCGCTTTGGTCCCGGGACGGAACCTCCTCTTCCGCGGAGACCCTCCAGGGGGCGCTCCTGCACACACAGTTAAGACTGATTTAAAGAACAAATATTATGCTCCTACAAAATACCAAAACATGTATGAATTGTGTAAAATACCTGTAATATTAGATCCTATCATCTTAACTTCTCATAATTTATGCTCCAGAGCCCATTCTCCTCTCAGAGCACTGACAGAAAATGACTCGTTTTGCTCTGGTTCCTTTAATGCAAATGAGCTCCTTCACAGCCCCGCCCCCTCCGGCACCTGGGACTGTTGTGCTACGCCCCCGCAGCCATTGTTGTAGTCCACTACGCCCCCGCAGCCATTGTTGTAGTCCACTACGCCCCCGCAGCCATTGTTGTAGTCCACTACGCCCCCGCAGCCATTGTTGTAGTCCACTACGCCCCCGCAGCCATTGTTGTAGTCCACTACGCCCCCGCAGCCATTGTTGTAGTCCACTACGCCACCGCAGCCCTTGTTGTAGTCCACTACGCCCCGCAGCCATTGTTGTAGTCCACTACGCCCCGCAGCCATTGTTGTAGTCCACTACGCCCCGCAGCCATTGTTGTAGTCCACTACGCCCCCGCAGCCATTGTTGTAGTCCACTACGCCCCCGCAGCCATTGTTGTAGTCCACTACGCCCCCGCAGCCATTGTTGTAGTCCACTACGCCCCCGCAGCCATTGTTGTAGTCCACTACACCCCCGCAGCCATTGTTGTAGTCCACTACAGAACAGAACCGCGCGGTGTGGAAGTTTTTTCTACGGATTAAAAATGACACAACCAGAAGAATTTACTGTCCAGCTCTACATGTTGGAACCGGAATCTGACCCGGAGGACGAAGATGTCGAACAAGACGAACCTTTGGACTCTAGGCTTGAAATGAACTCTTCTCAGTGGTTAGTGGGTTCACTTGTAATTATTACTAACAAAGGTGCATTTCTTGTCAGCTCGAAATAAATGGTTTAGTTTTTATATGCTCAGGATTTGATGTAGACTAGTCCATATAATGCATGTTTTGTTGCTCATACGTTTTCAAGCCCATTTACATGCTTCTCTTCCATAACAAATTAATTTAACAAAAATATCGTTAGCTTGGCTACATATGACTCAAATATGACTGATAGTGATACATAAGACTGTCATAAACCACGTGTGCATACGAAGTTTGTTTACAAGTGCACAAGCACGTCCCTCACAGCAGAGCCTTCAGAATCTGTACACACAGATATATACATGCACTTGCTGTAGATCATTTACTTTATTTCGTGTCTTTAGGTGCACATGTGGCTACTGCGCTACAATACCCACAGAAGTGGAAAATAGATGCTGTCAAGAAACCCCCAAGGTGCATTTGCTTTACAAAAACCTGTTTTCAGTTACTGTATGTTATGTACACTGTTATTTATAATATATTTGGTAGGTGTGAGCAAGAATGGAAGAAGTCCCCAAACAACCCACATGTGGTGGAACATCCAGGACTTGAACCTGTGCCTCAATATCTGCTCCCTTCAAAATGACATTAATGTGGACAGAGCCCAGTTTGGCCCATTACATCTGAGAGGAATGACTTTCATTCTGGTGCCATTTTATAGTCAAACACTAAAAGTTACAATAAAAAAAACATATCACTGTATTAATAAATATTTTAAGTACTTTACTGACACTACAAAACACAGACAATATAAACTTATTTAACAAGTATTACACACTTTATAACTATAGACAGTATAACTGTAGTCTCACTTAAAGCACTGAATAAACTGTAAACACACAAATAGAATAAATAAGTACTGCACACTGTAATATCAATACACATTTAACTTTTTAGAATAAAAATACTGCATGCTATATGACTTACTTTCACTGTGAAACAAAAATATAAATAGATAATAAATTAATTATTGCACACAGTATAATGAGTTCAGTGCTTCAGTCGTCACAGGTTCTGTTCATACAGATGTTTTGTGTCTCGGTGGGGACGGCTCAGTCGGAGAGTTCGTGTGGTTCTGCCATTTTGCATCGTCCTCTGAATATGGCACGAGTTCCCAGATGAAGATTATTACTCCACGCTACACGCGACTCCGAGCTAGCTAAATACTTTATTTATTCATTTATCGCTAAATACTCCGAGACAGTAGCTGATGTTTTCTTACAGCTCACATGTGGTCACTTGGTTGTTTGCCAGAACTCTCTCTGACAGGAATATTTACGGTTTTGTAGCTGCTCGTGGTGCTGCTCCTGCACTGAAATGCACCGTATGTTTTCCTCCTGCGATAACAGGACAGGCTCCTCAACACCACTGTGTTTCTTCTTGGTGGTGGTTGGAACATAACGTTACGCATTAAAACTATTTTGTGAAGATCCACAGTCACATAATACGACCCAAATCCACATGTGACCAAGTAGCAGCCTGGGCGCATCAACAAGCGATTAGCCTATAGTGTGCTAACAGTTACAGCGAACCATAGACCGTACATATATATACGGCCTATAGTGTGCTAAAAGCTACAGAGAACCATAGACCGTACATATATATACGGCCTATAGTGTGCTAAAAGCTACAGAGAACCATAGACCGTACATATATATACGGCCTATAGTGTGCTAAAAGCTACAGAGAACCATAGACCGTACATATATATACGGCCTATAGTGTGCTAAAAGCTACAGTGAACCATAGACCGTACATATATATACGGCCTATAGTGTGCTAAAAGCTACAGAGAACCATAGACCGTACATATATATACGGCCTATAGTGTGCTAAAAGCTATAGCGAACCATAGACCGTACATATATATACAGCCTATAGTGTGCTAAAAGCTATAGAGAACCATAGACCGTACATATATATACGGCCTATAGTGTGCTAAAAGCTACAGAGAACCATAGACCGTACATATATATACAGCCTATAGTGTGCTAAAAGCTACAGCGAACCATAGACCGTACATATATATACGGCCTATAGTGTGCTAAAAGCTATAGCGAACCATAGACCGTACATATATATACGGCCTATAGTGTGCTAAAAGCTATAGCGAACCATAGACCGTACATATATATACGGCCTATAGTGTGCTAAAAGCTATAGCGAACCATAGACCGTACATATATATACGGCCTATAGTGTGCTAAAAGCTACAGAGAACCATAGACCGTACATATATATACAGCCTATAGTGTGCTAAAAGCTACAGCAAACCATAGACCGTACATATATATACGGCCTATAGTGTGCTAAAAGCTATAGCGAACCATAGACCGTACATATATATACGGCCTATAGTGTGCTAAAAGCTATAGCGAACCATAGACCGTACATATATATACGGCCTATAGTGTGCTAAAAGCTATAGCGAACCATAGACCGTACATATATATACGGCCGATAGTGTGCTAAAAGATACAGCGAACCATAGACCGAACATATATATACGGCCTATAGTGTGCTAAAAGCTACAGAGAACCATAGACCGCATATATATATACGGCCTATAGTGTGCTAAAAACTACAGTGAACCATAGACCGCATATATATATATACGGCCTATAGTGTGCTAAAAGCTACAGAGAACCATAGACCGTATATATATATACGGCCTATAGTGTGCTAAAAGTTACAGCGAACCATAGACCGCATATATATATACGGCCTATAGTGTGCTAAAAGCTACAGAGAACCATAGACCGTACATATATATACGGCCTATAGTGTGCTAAAAGCTACAGAGAACCATAGACCGTACATATATATACGGCCTATAGTGTGCTAAAAGCTACAGAGAACCATAGACCGTACATATATATACGGCCTATAGTGTGCTAAAAGCTACAGAGAACCATAGACCGTACATATATATACGGCCTATAGTGTGCTAAAAGCTACAGAGAACCATAGACCGTACATATATATATACGGCCTATAGTGTGCTAAAAGCTACAGAGAACCATAGACCGTACATATATATACGGCCTATAGTGTGCTAAAAGCTACAGCGAACCATAGACCGTACATATATATACGGCCTATAGTGTGCTAAAAGCTACAGAGAACCATAGACCGTACATATATATATACGGCCTATAGTGTGCTAAAAGCTACAGAGAACCATAGACCGCATATATATATATATGCCTATAGTGTGCTAAAAGTTACAGCGAACCATCGACCGTACATATATATACGGCCTATAGTGTGCTAAAAGCTACAGTGAACCATAGACCGTACATATATATACGGCCTATAGTGTGCTAAAAGCTATAGCGAACCATAGACCGTACATATATATACGGCCTATAGTGTGCTAAAAGCAATAGCGAACCATAGACCGTACATATATATATAATGCCTATAGTGTGCTAAAAGTTACAGCGAACCATAGACCGCATATATATATACGGCCTATAGTGTGCTAAAAGCTATAGCGAACCATAGACCGTACATATATATACGGCCTATAGTGTGCTAAAAGCTACAGCGAACCATAGACGTACATATATATATACGGCCTATAGTGTGCTAAAAGCTACAGAGAACCATAGACCGTACATATATATATACGGCCTATAGTGTGCTAAAAGCTACAGCGAACCATAGACCGTACAAATATATATACGGCCTATAGTGTGCTAAAAGCTAAAGCGAACCATAGACCGCATATATATATACGGCCTATAGTGTGCTAAAAGTTACAGAGAACCATAGACCGTACATATATATACGCCTATAGTGTGCTAAAAGTTACAGTGAACCATAGACCGTACATATATATACGGCCTATAGTGTGCTAAAAGTTACAGTGAACCATAGACCGTATATATATATACGGCCTATAGTGTGCTAAAAGTTACAGAGAACCATAGACCGTAAATATATATACGGCCTATAGTGTGCTAAAAGCTACAGAGAACCATAGACCGTACATATATATACGGCCTATAGTGTGCTAAAAGCTACAGTGAACCATAGACCGTACATATATATACGGCCTATAGTGTGCTAAAAGCTACAGCGAACCATAGACCGTATACATATATATACGGCCTATAGTGTGCTAAAAGCTATAGCGAACCATAGACCGTACATATATATACGGCCTATAGTGTGCTAAAAGCTACAGTGAACCATAGACCGCATATATATATACGGCCTATAGTGTGCTAAAAGTTACAGTGAACCATAGACCGCATATATATATACGGCCTATAGTGTGATAAAAGATATAGAGAACCATAGACCGTACATATATATACGGCCTATAGTGTGCTAAAAGCTACAGTGAACCATAGACCGTACATATATATACGGCCTATAGTGTGCTAAAAGCTACAGTGAACCATAGACCGTACATATATATACGGCCTATAGTGTGCTAAAAGCTATAGAGAACCATAGACCGTACATATATATACGGCCTATAGTGTGCTAAAAGTTACAGTGAACCATAGACCGTACATATATATATACGGCCTATAGTGTGCTAAAAGCTACAGAGAACCATAGACCGTACATATATATATATACGGCCTATAGTGTGCTAAAAGCTATAGTGAACCATAGACCGTACATATATATATACGGCCTATAGTGTGCTAAAAGCTACAGAGAACCATAGACCGTACATATATATATACGGCCTATAGTGTGCTAAAAGCTATAGTGAACCATAGACCGTACATATATATATACGGCCTATAGTGTGCTAAAAGCTACAGAGAACCATAGACCGTACATATATATATACGGCCTATAGTGTGCTAAAAGCTATAGCGAACCATAGACCGTACATATATATACGGCCTATAGTGTGCTAAAAGCTATAGCGAACCATAGACCGTACATATATATATACGGCCTATAGTGTGCTAAAAGCTACAGAGAACCATAGACCGTACATATATATACGGCCTATAGTGTGCTAAAAGCTACAGCGAACCATAGACCGTACATATATATACGGCCTATAGTGTGCTAAAAGCTACAGTGAACCATAGACCGTACATATATATACGGCCTATAGTGTGCTAAAAGCTACAGAGAACCATAGACCGTACATATATACGGCCTATAGTGTGCTAAAAGCTACAGAGAACCATAGACCGTACATATATATACGGCCTATAGTGTGCTAAAAGCTACAGCGAACCATAGACCGTACATATATATACGGCCTATAGTGTGCTAAAAGCTACAGAGAACCATAGACCGTACATATATATACGGCCTATAGTGTGCTAAAAGCTATAGCGAACCATAGACCGTACATATATATACGGCCTATAGTGTGCTAAAAGCTACAGTGAACCATAGACCGTACATATATATACGGCCTATAGTGTGCTAAAAGCTACAGAGAACCATAGACCGTACATATATATACGGCCTATAGTGTGCTAAAAGCTATAGCGAACCATAGACCGTACATATATATACGGCCTATAGTGTGCTAAAAGCTACAGTGAACCATAGACCGTACATATATATACGGCCTATAGTGTGCTAAAAGCTACAGTGAACCATAGACCGTACATATATATACGGCCTATAGTGTGCTAAAAGCTACAGCGAACCATAGACCGTACATATATATACGGCCTATAGTGTGCTAAAAGCTACAGCGAACCATAGACCGTACATATATATACGACCTATAGTGTGCTAAAAGCTACAGTGAACCATAGACCGTACATATATATACGGCCTATAGTGTGCTAAAAGCTACAGAGAACCATAGACCGTACATATATATACGGCCTATAGTGTGCTAAAAGCTACAGAGAACCATAGACCGTACATATATATACGGCCTATAGTGTGCTAAAAGCTACAGCGAACCATAGACCGTACATATATATACGGCCTATAGTGTGCTAAAAGCTACAGCGAACCATAGACCGTACATATATATACGGCCTATAGTGTGCTAAAAGCTATAGCGAACCATAGACCGTACATATATATACGGCCTATAGTGTGCTAAAAGCTACAGAGAACCATAGACCGTACATATATATACGGCCTATAGTGTGCTAAAAGCTACAGAGAACCATAGACCGTACATATATATACGGCCTATAGTGTGCTAAAAGCTACAGCGAACCATAGACCGTACATATATATACGGCCTATAGTGTGCTAAAAGCTACAGCGAACCATAGACCGTACATATATATACAACCTATAGTGTGCTAAAAGCTACAGTGAACCATAGACCGTACATATATATACGGCCTATAGTGTGCTAAAAGCTACAGCGAACCATAGACCGCATATATATATACGGCCTATAGTGTGCTAAAAGAGATAGAGACCCATAGACCGTACATATATATATACGGCCTATAGTGTGCTAAAAGCTATAGCGAACCATAGACCGTACATATATATACGGCCTATAGTGTGCTAAAAGCTACAGTGAACCATAGACCGTACATATATATACGGCCTATAGTGTGCTAAAAGCTACAGAGAACCATAGACCGTACATATATATACGGCCTATAGTGTGCTAAAAGCTACAGCGAACCATAGACCGTACATATATATACGGCCTATAGTTCAATTCAATTCAATTCAATTCAATTTATTTTGTAGCGCCCAAAATCGCAACAACAGTAGCCTCTAAGGGCGTTCCAAGATATGGATGAGTAAAACATACACACAGACATATCAAAACAGGAATAAACAACATTCATGTAAAGCAGCAAATGAAACATTGTCCAGTCATCCCCTGTCCTTAGACCCTCCTTCTCAGCAAGGAAAAACTCCAAAACCCAGGGTCCTGGGAAAAAGAAGAAACCTCGGGGAGAACTACAGTGAAGGAGGGATCCACTCCCATGGACGGACAGGCTATAGATGTCCAGGCCCGTGGGCCAGAGGAGGAGGAGAAGAGGGGCGAGGAGGAGGAGCCGGGCGAGGAGGAGGAGCCAGGCGAGGAGGAGGAGCCAGGCGAAGAGGAGGAGCCAGGCGAGGAGGAGGAGAGAGGTCCAGCTGCCATCAGGCGTCTGAAAGAGTTCCACTCCACAGGGGAGTGGGACAGGGACAACATGTGAATAGCAATGAACAAACTACAGATGAGAACATAGTGAGTGATGCTGGTGAGAAAAAGGAGGAAACAGAGGACAGTGCTCAGGTTGCCACACTTCCCCAGCTTGTTATCTCCTGCGCAGCTTATCTTAGTGACATCAACTAAGTAACCTGGTCATAAGCTATTCGAAGAGGAAGGTTTTAAGCCTGGTCTTAAATAAAGAGACTGTGGGTGCCTGTTTAACATCAACAGGAGTTGATTCCATAACACAGGAGCTTGGTAACTGAAGGCTCTCCCCACTGTACTTTTAGACACTCTAGGAACCACTAATAATCCTGCATTCTGAGAGCGAAGTGCTCTATTTGGCTGATAGGGGACAATGGCATCCTGAAGATATGATGGGGCCATATTGTTTAAGGCTTTGTATGTCAGGAGGAGAACTTTGAATTTAATTCTAAACTCGACAGGAAGCCAGTGAAGTGATTTTAACACAGGACTGATGTGATCACGTCTTTTAGTTCCTGTTAGGACTCTGGCCGCTGCATTTTGGACCAACTGGAAGCTTCTTAAAGTACCTTTAGTGCAGACGGTGAGCAGAGAATTACAGTAATCTAGTCTGGATGTAACAAATGCATGGATAAGTTTTTCAGCATCATTTTTAGGCAAAATTTTTCTGATTTTAGTTATGTTTCGCAGGTGAAAATATGCAGTTTTACAAGCTTGGTTTATATGAGCTGTGAATGAGAGATTTTGGTCAAATACGACTCCAAGGTTTTTTACAGTAGAGCTAGAGGCTATACTCACATTGTCAAGTGAGATTATCTGGTCTGACAGAGAATCTCTCTGACCTTTAGGACCGACAACAATGACCTCTGTTTTTCAGGGTTTAAGAGGAGGTAATTCAGGGTCATCCAGGTTTTGATGTCCTTCACACAGGCACTGAGCTTATCGATTTGATCGGTCTGATTAGGTTTCATTGATAAGTACAGCTGAGTGTCATCAGCATAGCAGTGGAAATTAATGCCATGTTTTCTGATAATGTTACCTAATGGCAACATATACAGAGTAAACAGGATTGGACCAAGCACAGATCCTTGTGGAACACCACAAGCTACTTTAGAGCAGGGAGAGGTGCACTGGTTTACACTAACAAACTGGTACCTATCTGATAGATAGGATTTAAACCATTTGAGGGCGGTCCTCTGACACCTATGTCACATTCTAACCTCTGCAGTAGAATGTTGTGATCAATGGTGTCAAACGCTGCACTGAGGTCCAGTAGGACCAGGACTGAAGCCAGCCCGTTATCAGCAGCTAGTAGCAAATCATTTGTCACTTTAAGCAGAGCAGTTTCTGTGCTGTGGTGAGCTCTGAAACCAGACTGAAATTTTTCATATAAATTATTGCCCTGCAGATGGTGACAAAGCTGTTTCACCACAACTCGCTCCAGAATCTTTGAGAGAAATGGAAGATTCGAGATAGGTCTGTAGTTGGCTAGTTCATCAGGATTTAAGCTAGGTTTTTTCAAAAGCGGTTTAATTACAGCATATTTAAAGGACTGAGGAACAAAGCCATTTTCTAATGACATATTTATTATGTTATGGATGGAACCTATTATTAAGTGGAGAGCTTCTTTGAGGAGTTTGACTGGAATAGGGTCGAGCAAACAAGTTGATGGTTTGGACGACATGATGACTGAGGTAATCTCCACCTCATCGACAGGAGTAAATTTGTCTAATGCTGTTAGAGGATTTATGTGGGATATTGGTGTTACAGACTGGATTTGCAGAATTTGCTCGGGGCTGATTTTTGGAGTGGCTTCGTTGATCTTGTCTCTAATGGTTATAATTTTGTAATCGAAGAATTCAAGAAAGTCATCACAACTGAACTTCAAAGGGAGAAGAGACTCAGGGGCAGTATGCGAGTTTGTCAGCCTGGCTACAGTGCTGAACAGAAATCTGGGGTTGCTTTTGTTTACTTCTATTAGGTTTGAATAGTATCTGGTTTGTGCTTTTGGCAGAGCGGCCTTATAAGAGAGCAGGCAGAGCTTCCATGCCTTCAGAGACTGCTCGAGCGAGCGGCGCCAGAGCTTCTCTGTGCGTCTTACGTGTTGTTTGAGTGATCGCAATTCTGGAGTATACCAAGGAGCCGGAGGTCTTGGTTTAATGCTTTTCTGTTTTAGCGGAGCTGCAACATCGAGAGCAGATTTTAGGGTGAGCATTGTCCTATCAACAAACTGATCCATGATAATTGGATTAAAGTTGTTCTCATTGTCACATGGCATATCATTTAATACTGGCTCGATTATTTCTTTGAACTCGGCTACCGATTTTTCTGATATTGTTCTTTTCATTATAGTTTTCTCCTGCAGAGCTGGATAGTCTTTTAGTACGAATTGAAAGGTTATTAAAAAATGGTCAGAGAGTATAGGGTTTTGAGGAATTACAAGTAAATCACTAATCTCAATACCATAAGTTAGGACGAGGTCAAGAGTGTGATTGTGACAGTGAGTCGGCTTGTTCACACTCTGGGTAAAACCGACCCCATCCAGGAGAGCACCAAAAGCACTGCTGAGGCACTCACTGCTGTTATCAACATGAATGTTGAAATCTCCAACTATAACAATCCTTTCCCATTCCAAAACTAAACTTGAAATAAAGTCAGAAAACTCTGTCAGAAACTCGGCATAAGGACCAGGAGGTCGGTAGATTGTTATAAATATAACAGCTTTTTGGTTTTTCCAGTTGGTGCACGTAATAGATAGTGCGAGGCTTTCAAAGGAGCGGAATGTATAATTAGATTTGAGGCTGAGAATTAGGCTGGAGTGAGAAATGACGGCCACACCGCCACCTCGACCAGTGCTCCTGGCACTTTGAAAGTTCACGTGACTTGGAGGTGTAGATTCGTTTAGTCGAACATAATCATTTTCCTGAAGCCATGTTTCAGTTAAAGCTAGAAGATCAATATTAAAGTCGCCAATTAATTCATTTATTAAAAGAGATTTAGAAGAGAGGGACCTGATGTTTAGCAGTCCACATTTTACACACTTATCATTTTGTTTATTTGCGACACATGTATTTATTTTTATTAAGTTATGAGGTCTGACGCCTTTCCTATCAGAGTTCAGTTGACTTTTATTTGTGCTTTTTACATGCTTAATTTGTTTGTTTGCAACACAATTATTTATTTTTATTAAGTTATGAAACCTGACGCCTTTCCTATCAGACTTTAGTTGAGTTTTATTTGTGCTTTTTATACATTTATTTTGTTTATTTGCGATGCATGTATTTATTTCTATTGAGTTAGGAGATCTGATACCTTTCCTATCAGAGTTTAGGTATGTTTTGTTTGTGCTTTTGTGCGTGGGACATACACAACCTCAGCCGGTCTGGGAGAATTGTTCATGCAGGGTGGCTCAGAGGAGGCCCCTGTACGTGGCGCACACACAGTCTCAGCCTGTTTGGAGCTGTTCTCGCTAACAGAGCAGTGCCTCACTAGTCTACTCTGCTCCCTAGCGTCACTGACACTCCTGAGCTAGTCTGTGTGCTAGTCTTACCTGATGGTCATCTAAGACTAACCATAATATTCTGCACTAGGAGGAGGACCCAGCCGCTGTGGGATGAATGCCGTCACTACGTATAAGCCTGGGCTTCCCCTCAAATGCCCTCCAGTTGTCTATGAAGACGACATCATTCTGCGGGCACCAATTGGACAACCACTGGTTGACAGCTGAAAAGCGGCTGAACATTTCACAATTGGCATAATTTGGAAGGGGCCAGAGAAGTACACGGACTCCGACATCGACTTAGCCAAATCACAAACTGCCGCTATCTGCAACTTCACCACCTCTGACTGACGCGCCGAGTATCGTTACCCCGTGTATAACGATCCGGCGGTACCTGTTCTTACTTTTCTTTAAAAGCCTAAGATTCCCTCGATGTCACCCAGTCTGGCTCCAGGGTAACACCGTGTGGAAGCTGCAGGCAGTTCCACGCCCCTGACTATGGAGCTCCTATGACTAGAGTGTCCCGCCCAGCTCAAGGGGGCGAACCTGTTCCGGACGGGGAGCGCCCTGCTCTCAGCCCTGTGTCCCTGGTCTCCTGGAGTCCTGCGCTCAGCTATGTGTCCCTGATCTGCAGTCCTGGTCTTAGCCCTGCGCTTATGCGTCTAAATGTCACAAAACTGTCCTGGTCTGGTCCCGGCTGCACGGGATGCGCCGGGGGGGGGCTGCTCTCGCTAGCTACGCTCAAGCTAATGCGGTCCGCGGTCCCTGCTACTGCCTGACTATAACTCGGCTTGAGAGCCTCCAATGAGCGGATCCGCGTTTCTAACTCTGTAACCCTGGCCTCGAGGACTGCCACTACGCTGCACTTAGCGCAACTATCCCTGTCACTATCAAATAAGCCAGGGTTCTCACTCCACATGTTGCAACTAGAGCAGGAAAGAGGGGCGAGAGTTTTAGCCATGATGCTAGGCTAGGCTAGATCAGGCTGAAACTACAAGCTGAAACTACAGAGAGAGAGAGGCTTAGACCACGAATTACGGAGCACTAGATGCTGAATAAACTTCGATGGTTTGACGAAGTACTCAGGCACTAGTTTAGATGGATTCGTGGATTAACAGATTCAGTAGAGAGACGCTAGTAAGAGTGCTTCGCAAAACAGCTCGCAAACAGAATTCACTCACCCGGAAGTGACGTCAGCCAATCAGCAGGGTGAGAAGAAGTGTGCTAAAAGCTACAGAGAACCATAGACCGTACATATATATACGGCCTATAGTGTGCTAAAAGCTACAGTGAACCATAGACCGTACATATATATACGGCCTATAGTGTGCTAAAAGCTACAGAGAACCATAGACCGTACATATATATACGGCCTATAGTGTGCTAATTACAGCTGGTGGGTAACCGCTATGTTCGGGACTGTTGCGTTTTATTAATCACCGAAACTTGGCTACACGCTAGGATTCCCTACGCTAGTGTGCAGCTAGCAGAGCGCATGCTACATCGCTGGGACAGGAACAGTGACTCTGGTAAGAGCAGAGGAGGGGGGCTCTGTATCTACGTGCATGTAGGATGGTGTAACAACAGCGCTGTGTTGGAGACACATTGCTCCCCTGACCTGGAGTACATGTCAGTAAGATGCAGACCATTTTTCCTACCCAGAGAACTATCTGTTGTTATCATCACTGCTGTCTACATCCCTCCAGACGCTAATGTAAACACTGCACTCTCTCTGCTCGCACACACCATCAACAAGCGCCAACGGGCCCACCCTGATGGTGTTCATATCATAGCAGGAGACTAACAAGGCAAATTTGAAATCTGTTTTGCCGAATTTTCACCAACATGTCAGCTGCCCAACTAGAGGGGAAAACACTCTGGATCATGTCTATTCTAACATCAAACATGCATACAGAGCCACCCCCCTCCCCCACCTGGGACTGTCTGACCACTTCTCCCTGCTTCTCACCCCAGCCTACACTCCCTGCTGCCGTCAAATAAAGCCCACTATGAGGACAATCACCACCTGGCCTGAGGATGCCCTCCTCCAACTTCAAAACTGCTTTGAGGTCACCCAGTGGGATGCATTTCACCATGTGGACCTGGCTGTATTCACAGAGACTGTACTGGATTACATCAAGTACTGCATTGGGAACGTCACTGTGGATAAGACCATACGGGTATATCCAAATCAGAAACCCTGGATGACGAACCAGGTCCGCATGCTCCTCCGGGCCCGTGACGCAGCCCTCAGGTCTGGTGACAGAGCTCTCTACAGTGCCGCTCGTGTTGACCTGAGGAGAGGCATCAGGGAGGCCAAAGCTGTTCACAAAAGGACAGTGGAGGATCATCTCCGCAGTAACAACCCCCGGCAGGTGTGGAAGGGCATCCAGACCATCACCAACTACAGGGGCTGTGTCATGACATCAGGTGACCCAGATGCCGGGCTAGCAGAAGAACTGAACAGCTTTTTTGCACGCTTTGTGTCTCCAACACAGCTCCCTGCTATACCGCTGCACCCCCCTCCAGCTTCCAGCATCCCCCCACTGACCGTAGAAGTACAGGAGGTCACACGGGTACTCAGGTCAGTGAACCCAAGGAAGGCAACTGGTCCAGATGGAGTACCTGGGAAAGTGCTGAAGGCCTGTGCTCTTCAGCTGTCTCAGGTCTTCACAGACATATTCAACCTGTCTCTGGCCCAAGCTGTCACTCCAATCTGCCTGAAGTCTGCAACCATCATCCCAGTTCCAAAAGTCCTCCACAACCAGCCTCAATGACTATCGACCTGTAGCACTGACCCTATCATCACAAAGTGCTTCGAGAGACTGGTTCTCGTCATATCAGAGACTGTCTCCCCACCCTAGACCCACATCAGTTCGCATACCGGTCCAACAGATCTACAGAGGACGCCATAGCCACCACCATCCACTCAGCACTCAGCCACCTGGAGCACCGAACAACTACGCCAGGCTGCTCTTCATTGACTACAGCTCTGCTTTCAATACAATAATCCCAGACGCCCTGGTCCCCAAGCTGTCCAACCTGGGGATCCCTCCTTCCACCTGCGCTTGGATTAAGGACTTTAACCAACCAGCCTCAGAGAGTAAAACTTGGTCCACATCTCTCATCCACCCGCACTCTCAGCATCGGCTCTCCTCAGGGCTGTGTGCTGAGTCCTCTCCTCTACTCTCTCTACACGTTCGACTGCAGCCCCGCCCACTCGGAGAACATCATCGTGAAGTTTGCTGATGACACAACGATAGCGGGCCTGATAACAGGGGAGGATGAGGCAGCCTACAGGGATGAGATCCTCCGACTGGAACAGTGGTGTTCAGTGAATAACCTGACTCTGAACACTGCCAAAACCAAGGAGCTCATCCTGGACTTCAGGAAGAACAGAGCTGCCCCTGCACCCCTGTTCATCAACGGCGAATGTGTGGAGAGGGTAGAGTCCTTCAGGTATCTTGGAGTCCACATCGCAGCAGACCTCTCTTGGTCTGTGAACACTGCGGCAGTGGTAAAGAAAGCCCAGCAGCGGCTTCATTTCCTGAGGGTTCTCAGGAGGGAGAACCTGAACACTCAGCTGCTGGTGACCTTCTACCGCTCCAGCATAGAGAGTCTGCTGACCTATGCCATCACGGTGTGGTACTCCAGCTGCACTGAGGCAGAGAAGAAGAGGCTGCACAGGGTAGTAAAGACAGCAGAGAAGATTATCGGCTGCCCTCTGCCCTCTCTTCTGGATTTGTATAACTCCAGCTGCCTCAGGAGAGCTCTGAACATTGTGAAGGACACTTCTCACCCCGGCCATCACCTTCTTGCCCTGTTGCCCTCTGGCAGGCGCTACAGGTCACTCCGCTCACGGACTAACAGATTCAGGGACAGTTTCTATCCTAGAGCTGTTACAGCACTCAATTTACAGTATTCAAACTCACTCTGACAATTCACTAAATCTGCACTTTACACCACTGGTCACTTTCCAAATCATGTGCAATAATCGTCATATATCTACCTCCTTTAAATCTTTTTTAATCTTGTATTTATTTTGTGTTTGTATTTATTTTTTGTGTTTGTCTGTATTTATTTATTTATTTTTGTTTGTGTTTTCTTTTAAACAAAAAGGGAGATGCCAGTCAATTTCGTTGTATCTTTTGTTACAATGACAATAAAGGCTATTCTGATTCTGATTCTGATTCTAAAAGCTACAGTGAACCATAGACCGTACATATATATACGGCCTATAGTGTGCTAAAAGCTACAGAGAACCATAGACCGTACATATATATACGGCCTATAGTGTGCTAAAAGCTACAGAGAACCATAGACCGTACATATATATACGGCCTATAGTGTGCTAAAAGCTACAGTGAACCATAGACCGTACATATATATACGGCCTATAGTGTGCTAAAAGCTACAGTGAACCATAGACCGTACATATATATACGGCCTATAGTGTGCTAAAAGCTACAGCGAACCATAGACCGTACATATATATACGGCCTATAGTGTGCTAAAAGCTACAGTGAACCATAGACCGTACATATATATACGGCCTATAGTGTGCTAAAAGCTACAGCGAACCATAGACCGTACATATATATACGGCCTATAGTGTGCTAAAAGCTACAGCGAACCATAGACCGTACATATATATACGGCCTATAGTGTGCTAAAAGCTACAGTGAACCATAGACCGTACATATATATACGGCCTATAGTGTGCTAAAAGCTACAGAGAACCATAGACCGTACATATATATACGGCCTAGATTGTGCTAACAGCTACAGTGAACCAGAGACCGTACATATATATACGGCCTATAGTGTGCTAAAAGCTACAGTGAACCATAGACCGTACATATATATACGGCCTATAGTGTGCTAAAAGCTACAGTGAACCATAGACCGCATATATATATACGGCCTATAGTGTGCTAAAAGTTACAGTGAACCATAGACCGTACAAATATAAACGGCATATAGTGTGCTAAAAGCTATAGAGAACCATAGACCGTACATATATATACGGCCTATAGTGTGCTAAAAGCTATAGCGAACCATCGACCGTACATATATATACAGCCTATAGTGTGCTAAAAGCTATAGAGAACCATAGACCGTACATATATATACGGCCTATAGTGTGCTAAAAGTTACAGAGAACCATAGACCGTACATATATATACAGCCTATAGTGTGCTAAAAGTTACAGCAAACCATAGACCGCATATATATATACGGCCTATAGTGTGCTAAAAGTTATAGCGAACCATAGACCCATTACATATATATACGGCCTATAGTGTGCTAAAAGCTATAGCGAACCATAGACCGTACATATATATACGGCCTATAGTGTGCTAAAAGCTATAGCGAACCATAGACCGTACATATATATATACGGCCTATAGTGTGCTAAAAGCTACAGCGAACCATAGACCGTACATATATATACGGCCTATAGTGTGCTAAAAGCTACAGAGAACCATAGACCGTACATATATATACGGCCTATAGTGTGCTAAAAGCTACAGTGAACCATAGACCGTACATATATATACGGCCTATAGTGTGCTAAAAGCTACAGAGAACCATAGACCGTACATATATATACGGCCTATAGTGTGCTAAAAGCTACAGCGAACCATAGACCGTACATATATATACGGCCTATAGTGTGCTAAAAGCTACAGCGAACCATAGACCGTACATATATATACGGCCTATAGTGTGCTAAAAGCTACAGAGAACCATAGACCGTACATATATATACGGCCTATAGTGTGCTAAAAGCTACAGAGAACCATAGACCGTACATATATATACGGCCTATAGTGTGCTAAAAGCTACAGAGAACCATAGACCGTACATATATATATACGGCCTATAGTGTGCTAAAAGCTATAGTGAACCATAGACCGTACATATATATATACGGCCTATAGTGTGCTAAAAGCTACAGAGAACCATAGACCGTACATATATATACGGCCTATAGTGTGCTAAAAGCTACAGAGAACCATAGACCGTACATATATATATACGGCCTATAGTGTGCTAAAAGCTATAGCGAACCATAGACCGTACATATATATACGGCCTATAGTGTGCTAAAAGCTACAGTGAACCATAGACCGTACATATATATACGGCCTATAGTGTGCTAAAAGCTACAGTGAACCATAGACGATTACATATATATACTGCCTATAGTGTGCTAAAAGCTACAGAGAACCATAGACCGTACATATATATATACGGCCTATAGTGTGCTAAAAGCTACAGCGAACCATAGACCGTACATATATATACGGCCTATAGTGTGCTAAAAGCTACAGCGAACCATAGACCGTACATATATATATACGGCCTATAGTGTGCTAAAAGCTACAGAGAACCATAGACCGTACATATATATATACGGCCTATAGTGTGCTAAAAGCTACAGTGAACCATAGACCGTACATATATATACGGCCTATAGTGTGCTAAAAGCTACAGTGAACCATAGACCGTACATATATATACGGCCTATAGTGTGCTAAAAGCTACAGCGAACCATAGACCGTACATATATATACGGCCTATAGTGTGCTAAAAGCTACAGAGAACCATAGACCGTACATATATATATACGGCCTATAGTGTGCTAAAAGCTACAGCGAACCATAGACCGTACATATATATATACGGCCTATAGTGTGCTAAAAGCTACAGAGAACCATAGACCGTACATATATATACGGCCTATAGTGTGCTAAAAGCTACAGAGAACCATAGACCGTACATATATATACGGCCTATAGTGTGCTAAAAGCTATAGCGAACCATAGACCGTACATATATATATACGGCCTATAGTGTGCTAAAAGCTACAGCGAACCATAGACCGTACATATATATACGGCCTATAGTGTGCTAAAAGCTACAGCGAACCATAGACCGTACATATATATACGGCCTATAGTGTGCTAAAAGCTACAGCGAACCATAGACCGTACATATATATACAGCCTATAGTGTGCTAAAAGCTACAGAGAACCATAGACCGTACATATATATACGGCCTATAGTGTGCTAAAAGCTACAGAGAACCATAGACCGTACATGTATATACGGCCTATAGTGTGCTAAAAGCTACAGCGAACCATAGACCGTACATATATATACGGCCTATAGTGTGCTAAAAGCTACAGAGAACCATAGACCGTACATATATATACGGCCTATAGTGTGCTAAAAGCTATAGAGAACCATAGACCGTACATATATATATACGGCCTATGCACTGAACACAAGTGACCTGATGCTTGTAGATATACAAACAACACAATGACAAACTACATTACACATGGCTAATGCTAAAGTCAAAACCATCACATAAACCGCAGCATCATATCAACAATAGTATTTATGGTGATTTTGGTGTTAGTTTTTCTTACCGCATCAGTTGGATAGATTGACGGAAATGATCCTTCTATAAAATGAAGCATTTCTGCAGATCCTTCGCTGTACTGGAGCAGGTTTGTGAAGCGGTCGTCCTTGAAGTGGTTAGCACATACAATAGCGTCTTGGGAACTTTCGCGGGCACATTTCCCCAAAAAATAAAAGTAATCCATGTACTTCTGGACAGTTCTGTGGCTGGAGGGCGGTGTAACGGTGTGTGTTGGTTAATACAACCAACGCTACGGACTTTCCTCATCATGTTGTGCTTGGACTACAAACCAAAAACAAGATGGCGGACCCGAAGTTACTGAACTTGTATTTCCTTTTTAGGAGATTTCCGCTCAAATTCTGTGATGTAACAGATCGCAGACAATGAAAACGGCGTGTCTGGACCGGAACTGAAAGATGTCTAAAAGATATAAAGATATTTTTGCAACTACTGTATGGCTGAAACTGAGTTTTTATGAGTCAGTACACACCATATACACCCAGGAAACACTAGCAAAGAGCTAAAACAGTTGATTTTTTTCATAATATGTGTTCCTGGTCCAGTCCCCGGTCTAGTCCACAATACCTGAGGGTCCACTGCGTCTGGGGGGCCGTGTGGAGCTGGGGGCCGGTGGCAGGGGGGGTCGTCGTTTGGGCGTGGCCCCTTTACGGCGACTGGACGAGGTGTCGTGTCTCATGGCGGCTTGGAGGGTGCTGCAGGTGAAAGACAAATGGCATTAGGAGGAGGCCTGGCACAACAGCACATTTTGAAGCTTGATAAATCACTACAGAAATACTGCGATAAACCAGAATATTCAAACTATTTCAAGAATCCCAGTGAACCAGTAATTGGCCATAGAAGCTTCTACAGCTCAAATGTTATCGTATTCATCAGAAAGAGGCCGAATCTCCCCACTATAGAAAAGAAAAAGTGCACACGATCACTACTGAGCTCCAAAATGCCAAAATGGATAGTTCAGCTTTCATGTGTAGAAGGACAAGTCGATATAGTGAGAGGCCTATTAGAGTCTGGGAAGGACTGTTACCATGGAAACCCTCCATGTTTGTGGCAGTAGTGCAGAACTCTGTCTCTCTCAAAACAACAATCAAAAGTAAACCCGATAAACTGCTGTGTCTAAGTCACTGCTGCCATCAGCACTGACACACCATCTACTGTAATTATGTATTATTATTATTGCTGTTATTTCATTGTATCATATATATATATTTATATATATACACACACACACACACATGTATGTGTATATATACATATATACACATACATGTATATATATACATGTGTATACATTTACATATATATGATACAATGAAATAACAGTTTTTAAATATATATATATATATATATATATATATATATATATATATATATATATATATATATATATATATATATGTGTGTGTGTGTGTGTGTGTATATATATATCAGTTCAGCAGGTGAAGTGTTCCAGATCTGTGAGTGTTTTCAGTTCGGCAGGTGAAGTGTTCCAGATCTGTGAGTGTTTTCAGTTCGGCAGGTGAAGTGTTGCATTGAGCTGGTCTACAGTCCCCATGTGCAGCGCCTCTTGTGGTCACACCTCTGAATCAAGTTACTTAAAATTTCTGGAGCAAGTTTATTTACACATTTAAAATTCAATTTTAGGAAAGAATATTTAATAAAATTATCTAATATTTTTGGACGTAAGGAGAAGCGCATAGGGACAGTTTTGGAATGATTCAAACACAGGCAGTTGTCCTCAACCACTGAGACACTGAGCATTTGCTTCTTTAGGATCTGTTAGTTTTTTGGAGTGTGTTTTGTTGGGTAAAACTCACCAGAGGAAAAAGGCTGGAGACTCTCACTTAACAATAGTGCCTAAGTGCAGCTTTCAGCATGTGAAAATCTCCTCTGGATTCACATGAGGCTCACTGAACATTCTGAGGTGTAATGTCACAAGGCCCTATCCAAAAGGTTAAAGCCACACTTTGGAACTTTCTCCATGTACTGTGGGATATTACAAATGTGATTTGTATTTGCTGCAAAAAAACAAAACAAACAAAAAACATCCAAAACGGAAAAAGAAAAAGCAGTTGTCTATTTTGGCTAAAAGGTTACATGATGGGGCTTTAAATCTGCACCGTGTTGCCTTTGTGGTGGAGGGTCTGCCACCTGCTTGTCTCCGTGGAGATGATGTCGCTTTGCCTTGACTGCTCCTGTAACTCGGCCTGGTGGCATGACTTGCCAGTTACCATGGAAATAGATATGCGTAATGTCATACGGTGGAACATACCAGGCAAAGCAATATCATCTCCATGGAGACGAGCTGAGGTCTCCACAAGAGTTACACAGTGCACCTTAAAACAATACTGCAAGTCATAGGAAAAGTACAGAAGTCCTTTCAAACCACATGAGGCCCTAGAAACTCCGGCTTCTCTTCAGCCAAACGTCCTGTCACATCATTTCTGCACTTTGTACTGACCTCTGGTTCAGAGCAGAGATTTACTTTACTTTATTTACTTTACTATTTGATTTGGACTTGTACATATACAGTCATATAATTATGCCTTATTTTACACCAGTCTCCGGCGATTGTTTTTTCTCTACTTATTTAAAATGTATTATTACCATTTATACGTTTTATAATAATAATAATAATAATAATGCATCAGTTTTATACAGCGCTTTTCAGGACACTCAAAGACGCTTTACAGCTTTATTCATTCACTCCAGACCCGGTGGTGGTAAGCTACTATTGTAGCCACAGCTGCCCTGGGGCAGACTGACGGAAGCGACTCTTTACTCTTTGTTATTATAAAATATTGTGACGCGTGAACTGTGTCCAAATCATTTCCCTTGTGGATCAATAAAGTCTAAATGTGAGTAAAGGTTTGGTTCAGTTTTGCCTGTGAGACAGAGACAAACGCTGTGGTTTATGTGGACAAAGACCATTTAAAATACATGTAAAAATGCATTACATCATTATTAGATTTAGTTTGATACGATACACAGAAGACCTTGTAGTTGTTCTACTTTCTGACACGATCATTTCTTACCTGATTTTTGCATGTCTGTTTTAATTACAGATCAGTTTTGTGGAAATAATGACAATTGAACCATGTTTTTTGATTAGAAATGAGAACACAGCGTCTAGTACCGAGATTAGCAAACGGTCATGTTGAATGTGTGTGTGAGTTATAGGTCGGTATTTCGCTTTTTTAAATGCACAAAAGCATTTTAGTAAACCTTCACTTTTGCGTATCTATATAAAACCCTCTTACCTTCTCCCGGGAGTAAAATGTTTGCCGAAATCCTTAAATTTCGAGTGTAAAAACCTAAAAGTGTCGGAGCAGAGAGCAGAGCGGAACACAAATTCAAACAGCGCTTCTCCGCATCGACCAATCAGCGGCGGCCCTAGAGCACACGTGACCGCAGAGGGGCGTTTGCGATGTGCTACACTGGGCGGGCGGGGTTAAAGGTCTCATTCAAACTCAACCTAAAGGAGTTCAAACGGCTGTTCCCGGTGTAGAGTTCAATCTTACCTTCAGAGTGACGCACAAAATACACGACAGTCGTTTGGATTTTTAAATTCCACATTTATACAAAAAAAAAAGGCACCTTATAAAAGTACAGTTCACATAAAAATAAAATAAATCAAAAAAATAAAATCACATATTAAAAAGGGCAATTTCAAAGTTCTAATTTAAAGGAGTAAATTAAAATCATTCAAAAGAGACATAAGAAAACCAGCCTCAGTTTCAAGTCATTCTACAAGTGTTAAGTGTTATGTTATGTTTGGTTTAACCTAAAAAAAAGCGACATTCTTTTATCATCTATTAAACAGGACAGACGATCACAGGCCAAAGCCATAGATCTATGTCATTATTTATTATAGTTCTTTGGGCAGATTTGAAGAAATATTGTTAGATTATTTTAAAATATTTTAGTGAAGATGTATAGGTCTTTTTTTTTTTTTTTTTTTTTTTTTAGCAATTTACAAATTATCTTCTTATTTCAATAAACTGGCACTAAATTACAGTTAATCTGCGTTTGAGTAAATGTGACCCATTAAACACAGTGGACTAAATGCTGCTGGAATATTTAGCCCAGGTCAACATGTGCTGCTCAGGCTGATTTCACACTGCGACCTGAAGGGCTGTGGTGGACTAAAGAAATGATCTGTGCACTAAACCCATGTCTGCTAAAACAGGGCAAAAAGCTCTGAAAACAGATTTGTATCTATTGTATTTGTATCATCTGTACAGGAGTTAGTGCAAAAACAAATATTTCTGTGGAAAAACAATGGATTTATATAAACAATGGATAAAATGGTGAATCAAGACTTTAGTCTGCAGATAAATATGGAGCTGGGTCGGGTTGGATTCAATCCACGCATCAGTTTGAACTCATGTCAATAGTCAAATATGGGTTTACTTCCTGGTGGAACTGAATGTTTGATTCTTTGAGTTTTCTTCATCCTGTCCTCAGTGTTTGATCATTTTGATTTGTTTTATTTTATTTTAGGTTTAGGTTTTATTCATTTTGCAGGTCTTTCCCAGGGTCTAGGGCTGTGTGTGCAGACAGAACCTGAATGTTATTGTCACATTTCTGTGTTTGAACAGAAGATAATAAACATAAACCACAGCCCGTTTAGTCCTGTCTTCACTACTGAGTTAGTTCAGTGCAGTTGTTTCCAAGAGGTGGAACAAAGTCATTGTTTTGCAGGTAATTCAAGTAAGTGTCAAGTCTTTGACCTCAAGTCCGATTCAAGTCCAAGTCAAGTCAAATATACACTACCAAGTTTGGGGTCACTTAGAAATGTCCTTATTTTTGAAAGAAAAAGTGAAGATAACTTTAAACTAATGAGAAATACACTTATACATTACTACATACATGTGGTCAATGACTATTCTAGCTGCAAATGTCTGGTTTTTGGTGCAGTATCTACAGAGGTGAACAGAGGCCCATTTCACTCCAGTGTCTAATGGTACAATGTGTTTGCTCGTTGTGTCAGAGGCTAATGGATGATCAGAAAACCCTTGTGCAGTCATGTTAGCACAGAGGAAAACAGTTCAGCTGGTTAGAGAAGCTATAAAACTGACCTTCTTTGAGCAGGTTGAGTATCTGGAGCATCACATTTGTGGGGTCGATTAAACGCTCAAAATGGCCAGAAAAAAGAACTTTCATGTGCAAAACCCCAGTGTGAACATCTACAGTGAAGAGGCGACTCCGGGATGCAGCTTCAGGGCAGAGCGGCAAAGGAAAAGCCACATCTGAGACTGACAATAAAAGAAACAGATTAATATGGGCAAAAGACACAGACACTGGACAGAGGAAGAGTGGACAGAAGTGTTCTGGACAGAACCCACTGAGCTGCTGTGGACACAAGTGTTCTGGACAGACCCACTGAGCTGCTGTGGACAGAAGTGTTCTGGACAGAACCCACTGAGCTGCTGTGGACAGAAGTGTTCTGGACAGACCCACTGAGCTGCTGTGGACAGAAGTGTTATGGACAGACCCACTGAGCTGCTGTGGACAGAAGTGTTATGGACAGACCCACTGAGCTGCTGTGGACAGAAGTGTTCTGGACAGACCCACTGAGCTGCTGTGGACAGAAGTGTGATGGACAGAACCCACTGAGCTGCTGTGGACAGAAGTGTTATGGACAGACCCACTGAGCTGCTGTGGACAGAAGTGTTCTGGACAGACCCACTGAGCTGCTGTGGACAGAAGTGTTCTGGACAGACTGAGCTGCTGTGGACAGAAGTGTTATGGACCCACTGAGCTGCTGTGGACAGAAGTGTTATGGACAGAACCCACTGAGCTGCTGTGGACAGAAGTGTTATGGACAGACCCACTGAGCTGCTGTGGACAGAAGTGTCATGGACAGACCCACTGAGCTGCTGTGGACAGAAGTGTTATGGACAGACCCACTGAGCTGCTGTGGACAGAAGTGTCATGGACAGACCCACTGAGCTGCTGTGGACAGAAGTGTTATGGACAGACCCACTGAGCTGCTGTGGACAGAAGTGTTATGGACAGACCCACTGAGCTGCTGTGGACAGAAGTGTCATGGACAGACCCACTGAGCTGCTGTGGACAGAAGTGTTATGGACAGACCCACTGAGCTGCTGTGGACAGAAGTGTCATGGACAGACCCACTGAGCTGTTGTGGACAGAAGTGTTATGGACAGAACCCACTGAGCTGCTGTGGACAGAAGTGTTATGGACAGACCCACTGAGCTGCTGTGGACAGAAGTGTTATGGACAGACCCACTGAGCTGCTGTGGACAGAAGTGTTATGGACAGACCCACTGAGCTGCTGTGGACAGAAGTGTGATGGACAGACCCACTGAGCTGCTGTGGAGCAGTTTGACCGTCTGGTACGTAAGAAGTTTCCATCCAGATAATCCAACCTGTGGGAGAAGCTTCTAGAAGCCTGGAGTGAAATTTCTCCAGATCCTTCAACAAATGAACAGCTGGAGGCCAAAGGTCTGAAGGCTGTGACTGCTGCAAATGGAGGATTCTTTGACCAAAGCAAAGTTTGAAGGAAAAAATTATTATTTCAAATACAAATCATTATTTCTAACCTTATCAATGTCTTGACTATATTTTATATTCATTTTACAGCTCATGGAGGTAAATAAAAGTGACTTTTCATGGAAAACACAAAATTGTCTGGGTGACCCCAAACTTTTGAACGGCCTCCTGGCACTAGCATCTATCACAGAGTGGAGAAAGAAGCTTTACAAACAAACAGGAAGTATTAAGGCTTCTGTTTCCACATGGACCAAAGGCTTCTTCTGTTTCCACATGGACCAAAGGCTTCTTCTGTTTCCACATGGACCAAAGGCTTCCTCTGTTTCCACATGGACCAAAGGCTTCCTCTGTTTCCACATGGACCAAAGGCTTCCTCTGTTTCCACATGGACCAAAGTGCTCCTGAAATCATCTCCTCAGCGTCTACTGCAGCACCACAGACCAACACTGGATGGCAGCAATGCACCACCGTGCGCCCAGCAGTGTGTGGAGCCTGGGTGGAGAAGAAACACAAGATTCTTCTAGTTCTCTGGTGTGGAGGAGCTTCAGGTGGAGGAAGTGTCCAGACCTGATGGAGGACGTCAGACCTGATGGAGGAAGTGTCCAGACCTGATGGAGGACGTCAGACCTGATGGAGGAAGTGTCCAGACCTGATGGAGGATGTTTAATGGGAATATTGTGTTTGTCCTGTGAGCTGAAGTCTCAGGCTAAAAGATCCAAACAAGAAACTGAAACAACAGTCAAAAGAACAGTTTATGTTCAAAGCACCACCCCCTAAACAGCACCACCCATACCAGCAGCACCACCCATAACCGCAGCACCACCCATACCAGCAGCATCACCCATAACCGCAGCACCACCCATAACCGCAGCACCACCCATACCAGCAGCACCACCCGTAACAGCAGCACCACTCGTAACAGCAGCACCACCCGTAACAGCAGCACCACCCCACCTGTACCAGCAGCACCACCCGTACCAGCAGCACCACCTGTACCAGCAGCACCACCTGTACCAGCAGCACCACCCGTAACAGCAGCACCACCTGTACCAGCAGCACCACCCGTAACAGCAGCACCACCTGTACCAGCAGCACCACCCGTAACAGCAGCACCACCCCACCTGTACCAGCAGCACCACCCGTACCAGCAGCACCACCTGTACCAGCAGCACCACCCGTACCAGCAGCACCACCCGTAACAGCAGCACCACCTGTAACAGCAGCACCACCTGTACCAGCAGCACCACCTGTGCCAGCAGCACCACCTGTACCAGCAGCACAATGACAAACGGGGTCCAGTTCGGGGACCACAGGATCTCATCTCTGCTTTTTGGGGATGATGTTGTCCTGTTGGCTCCATCGAACCAGGACCTGCAGCACTGGGGCGGTTTGCAGCCGAGTGTGAAGCGGCCGGGATGAGAATCAGCTGTTCCAAATCCGAGGCCATGGTTCTGGACCGGAAAAAGGTGGATTGCCCTCTCCGGGTGGGTGGGGAGTCTCTGCCTCAAGTGGAGGAGTTCAAGTATCTCGGGGTCTTGTTCACAGTGAGGGGAGGATGGAGCGTGAGATTGACAGGTGGATCGGTGCAGCGTCGGCAGTGATGCAGTCGCTGTATCGGACCGTTGTGGTGAAGAGGAGCTGAGCCGAAAGGCGAAGCTCTCGATTTACCTCAGTCACGTTCCTCCCCTCACCTATGGTCCTGAGCTCTGGGTAGTGACCGAAAGAACGAGATTGCGGATACAAGCGGCCGAAATGAGTTTCCTCCGCAGAGTGGCCGGGTGCTCCCTTAGAGAGAGGGTGAGGAGCTCGGTCACACGGGAGGAGCTCGGAGTAGAGTTGCTGCTCCTCCACGTCGAGAGGAGCAGCTGAGGGGAGGGCATCTGGTCCGGATGCCTCCTGGACGCCTCCCTCGGGAGGTGTTCTGGGCATGTCCCACCGGCAGGAGGCCCCGGGGAAGACCCAGGACACACTGGAGGGACTATGTCTCTGGGCCTGGGAATGACTCGGGGTCCAGGAGGAGCTGGAGGAAGTGTCTGGGGAGAGGAAGCTTGGGAGCCCCTGCTTAGACTGCTGCCCCCGCGACCCGGCCCCGGATAAGTGGAAGAAGATGGATGGATGGATGGATCACACTTAAAATAAGATAAACAACAACTCTATGCACTTAAAATAAAAAACAAACTTAAGAAAAACACTTCTTCAGCTGGTGGATCATTTTATTTGCCAAACTTAATCTACTCAAATTAAGTAAAATGTCCGTAATTTAAAGGTGCATTGTGTAACTCTTCAGGTGGAGGGTCTATTTTATTTATATAATCATGTCTTATTTGACACCTGTCTCTTTGCTTATTTCGAGTTTATTATTACCATTTATATATTTTTTTGCTCTTTGTCTAAATAATTTCTCTTGTGGATCAATAAAGTTCGTTTAAGTCTAAACGCTTTTTGCCATGGAGATGTTATTGCTTTGTCTGTCAGTATGGCATTAAATCTTTCTATCCCCATGGAGACCAAACCAGACCAAGTGACAGGTCTGATCTGTGGAGAGGTGACCCCGCTCACACTCAGAATGCCTGTTTGTCTCGGCATTTTTAAGCCATAAAGACACCTGTAACTTAAAACAAAAAGTATAGTAGAGCTGTTTAATGTCATACTGTGGAACATTCCAGGCAGAGCAGTGGCATATCCGTAGAAACAAGCAGGTGATGGACGGCCAAAGCAAAAAGTTACATCCTGCACTCTCTGGGAGCACCTCCTCGAGCCGTCACCGTGCGCTCGCCTCTTTGTCAGCGCTGATGAGGGCGGGAGGCCATCTTGATTTATCTTCTGCTGTGAGAGACGTGTCCACTCCCTCTGTTTGGGTCTTTGGCTCCGGCTCCATGGTCAATGCCAGCTCCTTCTGCCAAGGCTGCTCTTTAGCGCCTGCTTTCGCTCCATCAGTGATTCACCAGATATGGGTTATGAAAAATGATCGGCGGCTGCAGATTCTCGCCAGCGTGACGTATAATCTGCTTCTGTCTGGATGCAGATAGACCACGTTGCATTTTTCCATCACAAGTATTAATTTAGCAGACAGTCGGATATGAGCTTATTTATTATTCCAGCTTCGATTCATTTGCTTCCCCCAGCTGGACACATCAGATATTGATACTATAATGATTAAGTTCCTCTCGATCCATTGAAACTAACACAAAATGGACCCTTTTGGCCACATCTTTCTCTATCTTCTTTCCCCATCCTCTGCTCCTCCTGTGCTTGTAATTACCTCTGCCACTGGGGCCAGTGTCAGGTAAGATAAATTGGCTCCAGGCTTCATATTAGCACAACAGGCTCTAGCTCAGGGGTGTCAAACTCATGTTGGTCCGGGGGCCGTATGCAGCCTACTTTGATCCCAAAAGGGCCGGATCAGAAAACTCAGTTCTCTCTTCAAGTTATTGTATTTTTCTCCGTGTCTCGTAGTGGTGTTTAAGATTATATTCCTCGAGCAACGCCACTTGTTCCAAACACACTGAGCACAGATTTCCCATTCACCTCTGTCGACAAATAAGAATTAGACTATTTTTCTTGGGAAAACCTGAACTCAGCATCTGCTTTTCTCATTTTTTGACATTTTGCTGATGAGGGTCACGGTCGACAGTCAAAACGATCGTCCTTTAAGAGCGTTTGGAAAGAGGAAAGTCTTCATTTGTGCTGCTCTGGTGGGAGTCGCAACGCACAGAAATGCCGGAGACGCTGCTATGCTAAACGGTGCAGAAAATTAACAAAAAAATCTGAAAATTTTAAGTATTTTAACAGAAAAATCAGCCGAGGGCCAGATTAAAGGTCTTGGAGGGCCGGATCTGGCCCCCGGGCCGCATGTTTGACACATGTGCTCTTGCTGGTCACGTTTAGTGCTGTGACCTCCAGTTCTTACACAGACTATCCAAGAGCTGGAAAACCCCTCTGCTTCTGTACCTCAGCTTTTTCTATCTTCTCTGAATGAGCCCAGTATTGACCGGTCAGGTTCAGTCTGGCCAATGAGAAGAAATATGTGACATTTACGACTTTATGTCTTGTATTGAGAATATTTCAGGTTTTAGGCTTTTGGATTGGTGGATGTGTGGATGGCGTTCTTGCCAGAGTGCCACGTTCAGTAAAAAAAAAAAAAAAATAGAAAGCTCAGTCCTCAGATCGAGTATCAGTATCATTTTGGGCAGCATAAAAGCCCTCAGGACAAAAATGCCCCTCCTCCCTGTCCTGCAGCCGTATAGCAAAGTTGTAGAGGTCAGATCTGTGGAGAGGCAACCTCCCTTACAATGAGTGCTGTCAAATCAAATAAAAATAAATAAAATAGTATCTAGTTCCAGTACTGCTCTAAAGATGCACTGTGTAACTTTTCTGGAGAGGGTCTGCACCCTGTTTGTCTCCATGGAGATGTGAGTGGTTTCGTTTAAAATGTCCACGTTCTGGCATCTTAA
The DNA here is from genome assembly GCA_034769755.1 of Odontamblyopus lacepedii. Classification (NCBI taxonomy): domain Eukaryota; kingdom Metazoa; phylum Chordata; class Actinopteri; order Gobiiformes; family Gobiidae; genus Odontamblyopus; species Odontamblyopus lacepedii. The sequence goes on from CM068347.1 coordinate 45,840,196, forward strand.
AAAACATTCATTCTTACTATCAGTGGGGTCGTCTCTCCACAGCTCTGACCAGTAACTGGGCTTTCAGATTAAGTTTATAGCAATACTGTGGAACATTCTGGGCACATCTCCATGGAGACAAGCAGGTGACGGACCCTCCACTGGACAAGTTACACAGTGCTCCTTTAAGCATTGATGAGTCTCTGGGCATTTGCAGCTTTTCCCAGCGGCACTGAAGAGTCAGAAGGTCAAGTACAAGATTAAACCCCAACCCTTAATAAGAGAACTGCCCCTGCCCCCTGTGGTGTAATAAGAGAACTGCCCCTGCCCCCTGTGGTGTAATAAGAGAACTGCCCCTGCCCCCTGTGGTGTAATAAGAGAACTGCCCCTGCCCCCTGTGGTGTAATAAGAGAACTGCCCCTGCCCCCTGTGGTGTAATAAGAGAACTGCCCCTGCCCCCTGTGGTGTAATAAGAGAACTGCCCCTGCCCCCTGTGGTGTAATAAGAGAACTGCCCCTGGACCCTGTGGTGTAATAAGAGAACTGCCCCTGTACCCTGTGGTGTAATAAGAGAACTGCCCCTGGACCCTGTGGTGTAATAAGAGAACTGCCCCTGGACCCTGTGGTGTAATAAGAGAACTGCCCCTGCCCCCTGTGGTGTAATAAGAGAACTGCCCCTGCCCCCTGTGGTGTAATAAGAGAACTGCCCCCTGTGGTGTAATAAGAGAACTGCCCCTGCCCCCTGTGGTGTAATAAGAGAACTGCCCCTGCCCCCTGTGGTGTAATAAGAGAACTGCCCCTGCCCCCTGTGGTGTAATAAGAGAACTGCCCCTGGACCCTGTGGTGTAATAAGAGAACTGCTCCTGGACCCTGTGGTGTAATAAGAGAACTGCCTCTGCCCCCTGTGGTGTAATAAGAGAACTGCCCCTGTACCCTGTGGTGTAATAAGAGAACTGCCCCTGCCCCCTGTGGTGTAATAAGAGAACTGCCCCTGGACCCTGTGGTGTAATAAGAGAACTGCCCCTGGACCCTGTGGTGTAATAAGAGAACTGCCCCTGGACCCTGTGGTGTAATAAGAGAACTGCCCCTGTACCCTGTGGTGTAATAAGAGAACTGCCCCTGTACCCTGTGGTGTAATAAGAGAACTGCCCCTGTACCCTGTGGTGTAATAAGAGAACTGCCTCTGCCCACTGTGGTGTAATAAGAGAACTGCCCCTGTACCCTGTGGTGTAATAAGAGAACTGCCCCTGTACCCTGTGGTGTAATAAGAGAACTGCCTCTGCCCCCTGTGGTGTAATAAGAGAACTGCCCCTGTACCCTGTGGTGTAATAAGAGAACTGCCCCTGTACCCTGTGGTGTAATAAGAGAACTGCCCCTGTACCCTGTGGTGTAATAAGAGAACTGCCCCTGCCCCCTGTGGTGTAATAAGAGAACTGCCTCTGCCCCCTGTGGTGTAATAAGAGAACTGCCCCTGGACCCTGTGGTGTAATAAGAGAACTGCCCCTGTACCCTGTGGTGTAATAAGAGAACTGCCCCTGGACCCTGTGGTGTAATAAGAGAACTGCCCCTGGACCCTGTGGTGTAATAAGAGAACTGCCCCTGGACCCTGTGGTGTAATAAGAGAACTGCCCCTGCCCCCTGTGGTGTAATGGATATATTAGAGGTTTGCAGGGAATATTATACAGTAGTGGGGTCGCCTCTCCACAGAGCTGACCTGTTACTTGGCTGAAAGGCATTATCTTCCTCTACAAGTTTGCTATACTATAGGACAGGGCGGGGCTTTTGTCCTGAGGGCTGTTACTCTCCTCAAACACCTGACACTGGCTCTGATGACTTCAGTTTGAGTTTTCTCTCGTATTTTACAGCTCACTGTGTTTAAAGCGCCCGTCTGGGACAAATACAGTGATAATGCACAGAGCCGACTCCAAATGATGTCGTTAGAGAACACGAAGAAAAGAGTTCATTTGCTGAAGCTCTGAAAAAATGTGAAAAAAACAGTGACACTAAAAAGAAGGATTCTCCGTCACTAATTAAAACTGTCCACCAAAACCAACCCAGTCACTGAGCCTGAATCACTCTTGTTCATTATGAATTAAGTCTTTGTGCTGTACTAATGAATCAAATCGCTTATGTAAATGCATAAAAACTGTGAAATTAGGTGAAAATATGTAAACAAAAATATATATGTAAACATAAAGAGAAAGAGAAAAGGGAGGGAGAAAGGGAGAGAGGGAGAGAGAAAAGGAGAGAGACTAAGAGAGGGAGAGAAGAAAAAAGAGATGTGTTGTAATGTGTGGATGGACAGACTTCATTTGGTCTGTAGTGTCTGTAGTGCTGGAGCGTCTGTAGTGCTGGAGCGTCTGTAGTGCTGTAGTGTCTGTAGTGCTGTAGTGTCTGTAGTGCTGGAGCGTCTGTAGTGCTGGAGCGTCTGTAGTGCTGTAGTGTCTGTAGTGTCTGTAGTGCTGTAGTGTCTGTAGTGTCTGTAGTGTCTGTAGTGCTGTAGTGCTGTAGTGACTGTAGTGCTGTAGTGTCTGTAGTGCTGTAGTGTCTGTAGTGCTGTAGTGTCTGTAGTGTCTGTAGTGCTGTAGTGTCTGTAGTGTCTGTAGTGCTGTAGTGTCTGTAGTGCTGTAGTGCTGTAGTGACTGTAGTGCTGTAGTGTCTGTAGTGCTGTAGTGACTGTAGTGCTGTAGTGTCTGTAGTGCTGTAGTGTCTGTAGTGCTGTAGTGTCTGTAGTGCTGGAGCGTCTGTAGTGTCTGTAGTGTCTGTAGTGCTGTAGTGTCTGTAGTGCTGGAGCGTCTGTAGTGTCTGTAGTGTCTGTAGTGCTGGAGCGTCTGTAGTGCTGGAGCGTCTGTAGTGCTGGAGCGTCTGTAGTGCTGTAGTGTCTGTAGTGCTGGAGCGTCTGTAGTGCTGGAGCGTCTGTAGTGCTGGAGCGTCTGTAGTGGTGGAGCGTCTGTAGTGCTGTAGTGTCTGTAGTGCTGGAGTGTCTGTAGTGCTGGAGCGTCTGTAGTGCTGTAGTGTCTGTAGTGCTGGAGCGTCTGTAGTGCTGTAGTGTCTGTAGTGCTGTAGTGTCTGTAGTGCTGTAGTGTCTGTAGTGCTGGAGCGTCTGTAGTGCTGTAGTGTCTGTAGTGCTGTAGTGTCTGTAGTGCTGTAGTGTCTGTAGTGCTGGAGCGTCTGTAGTGCTGTAGTGTCTGTAGTGCTGTAGTGTCTGTAGTGCTGTAGTGTCTGTAGTGCTGGAGCGTCTGTAGTGCTGTAGTGTCTGTAGTGCTGGAGCGTCTGTCTGTGGACCCCAGACGGGTGCATTTTGGTGGTTGCCAGAAATCAGCCACGTAAGAATTGCATCATTTTCCAATAAGACACAAAAAGTCAGACTGAGCAAAATGTGGACATGAAAATGTGTTCACTTCAGAAGGTCGACGTTTCCCCAGTGGAACGCGGCGTCTGTAACGCGGCGTCTGTAACGCGGCGTCTGTAACGCGGCGTCTGTAACGCGGCGTCTGTAACGCGGCGTCTGTAACGCGGCGTCTGTAACGCGGCGTCTGTAACGCGGCGTCTGTAACGCGGCGTCTGTTATCTAAGAATGAGACTTTCTGCTGCAGTACACTTTCACAGATGTGTAAAAACCTCATCTTCGCTCTACACCACAGGGGGCAGTTCTCTTATTACACCACAGGGGGCAGCTCTCTTATTACACCACAGGGTACAGGGGCAGCTCTCTTATTACACCACAGGGTACAGGGGCAGTTCTCTTATTACACCACAGGGTACAGGGGCAGTTCTCTGAGCGCAAACAGGCGGCAGACTCTCCTGACCAGAAAGTTACGCAGTGCAGCATTTTGACTAAATTCATTGTTGTGTTACTTTTTTTTTCATAGTTGATGTCCGTTTGTACAGAGCGACACTCAGAGTTTATCCTCCGTCTCTCTCTTTATCCTCCATCTCTCTCTTTATCCTCCGTCTCTCTTTATCCTCCGTCTCTCTCTTTATCCTCCGTCTCTCTCTTTATCCTCCGTCTCTCTCTTTATCCTCCGTCTCTCTCTTTATCCTCCGTCTCTCTCTTTATCCTCCGTCTCTCTCTTTATCCTCCGTCTCTCTCTTTATCCTCCGTCTCTCTCTTTATCCTCCGTCTCTCTTTATCCTCCGTCTCTCTCTTTATCCTCCGTCTCTCTTTATCCTCCGTCTCTCTCTTTATCCTCCGTCTCTCTCTTTATCCTCCGTCTCTCTTTATCCTCCGTCTCTCTCTTTATCCTCCGTCTCTCTTTATCCTCCGTCTCTCTCTTTATCCTCCGTCTCTCTCTTTATCCTCCGTCTCTCTTTATCCTCCGTCTCTCTCTTTATCCTCCGTCTCTCTTTATCCTCCGTCTCTCTCTTTATCCTCCGTCTCTCTCTTTATCCTCCGTCTCTCTCTTTATCCTCCGTCTCTCTTTATCCTCCGTCTCTCTCTTTATCCTCCGTCTCTCTTTATCCTCCGTCTCTCTCTTTATCCTCCGTCTCTCTCTTTATCCTCCGTCTCTCTCTTTATCCTCCGTCTCTCTCTTTATCCTCCGTCTCTCTTTATCCTCCGTCTCTCTCTTTATCCTCCGTCTCTCTCTTTATCCTCCGTCTCTCTCTTTATCCTCCGTCTCTCTCTTTATCCTCCGTCTCTCTTTATCCTCCGTCTCTCTCTTTATCCTCCGTCTCTCTCTTTATCCTCCGTCTCTCTTTATCCTCCGTCTCTCTTTATACTCCGTCTCTCTCTTTATCCTCCATCTCTCTCTTTATCCTCCGTCTCTCTCTTTATCCTCCGTCTCTCTCTTTATCCTCCGTCTCTCTCTTTATCCTCCGTCTCTCTCTTTATCCTCCGTCTCTCTCTTTATCCTCCGTCTCTCTCTTTATCCTCCGTCTCTCTTTATCCTCCGTCTCTCTCTTTATCCTCCGTCTCTCTCTTTATCCTCCGTCTCTCTCTTTATCCTCCGTCTCTCTCTTTATCCTCCGTCTCTCTCTTTATCCTCCGTCTCTCTCTTTATCCTCCGTCTCTCTTTATCCTCCGTCTCTCTTTATCCTCCGTCTCTCTCTTTATCCTCCGTCTCTCTCTTTATCCTCCGTCTCTCTCTTTATCCTCCGTCTCTCTTTATCCTCCGTCTCTCTCTTTATCCTCCGTCTCTCTCTTTATCCTCCATCTCTCTCTTTATCCTCCGTCTCTCTCTTTATCCTCCGTCTCTCTCTTTATCCTCCGTCTCTCTCTTTATCCTCCGTCTCTCTCTTTATCCTCCGTCTCTCTCTTTATCCTCCGTCTCTCTTTATCCTCCGTCTCTCTCTTTATCCTCCGTCTCTCTTTATCCTCCGTCTCTCTTTATCCTCCGTCTCTCTCTTTATCCTCCGTCTCTCTTTATCCTCCGTCTCTCTTTATCCTCCGTCTCTCTTTATCCTCCGTCTCTCTTTATCCTCCGTCTCTCTCTTTATCCTCCGTCTCTCTCTTTATCCTCCGTCTCTCTTTATCCTCCGTCTCTCTCTTTATCCTCCGTCTCTCTCTTTATCCTCCATCTCTCTCTTTATCCTCCGTCTCTCTCTTTATCCTCCGTCTCTCTCTTTATCCTCCGTCTCTCTCTTTATCCTCCGTCTCTCTCTTTATCCTCCGTCTCTCTCTTTATCCTCCGTCTCTCTCTTTATCCTCCGTCTCTCTCTTTATCCTCCGTCTCTCTCTTTATCCTCCATCTCTCTCTTTATCCTCCGTCTCTCTCTTTATCCTCCGTCTCTCTTTATCCTCCATCTCTCTCTTTATCCTCCGTCTCTCTTTATCCTCCGTCTCTCTTTATCCTCCATCTCTCTCTTTATCCTCCGTCTCTCTCTTTATCCTCCGTCTCTCTCTTTATCCTCCGTCTCTCTCTTTATCCTCCGTCTCTCTTTATCCTCCATCTCTCTTTATCCTCCGTCTCTCTCTTTATCCTCCGTCTCTCTCTTTATCCTCCGTCTCTCTCTTTATCCTCCGTCTCTCTCTTTATCCTCCGTCTCTCTTTATCCTCCGTCTCTCTCTTTATCCTCCGTCTCTCTCTTTATCCTCCGTCTCTCTCTTTATCCTCCGTCTCTCTCTCTATCCTCCGTCTCTCTCTCTATCCTCCGTCTCTCTTTATCCTCCGTCTCTCTCTTTATCCTCCGTCTCTCTTTATCCTCCGTCTCTCTCTTTATCCTCCGTCTCTCTTTATCCTCCGTCTCTCTCTTTATCCTCCGTCTCTCTCTTTATCCTCCGTCTCTCTCTTTATCCTCCGTCTCTCTCTTTATCCTCCGTCTCTCTCTTTATCCTCCGTCTCTCTCTTTATCCTCCGTCTCTCTTTATCCTCCATCTCTCTCTTTATCCTCCGTCTCTCTTTATCCTCCGTCTCTCTTTATCCTCCATCTCTCTCTTTATCCTCCGTCTCTCTCTTTATCCTCCGTCTCTCTCTTTATCCTCCGTCTCTCTCTTTATCCTCCGTCTCTCTCTTTATCCTCCGTCTCTCTTTATCCTCCGTCTCTCTCTTTATCCTCCGTCTCTCTCTTTATCCTCCGTCTCTCTCTTTATCCTCCGTCTCTCTCTTTATCCTCCGTCTCTCTCTTTATCCTCCGTCTCTCTTTATCCTCCGTCTCTCTCTTTATCCTCCGCCTCTCTCTTTATCCTCCGTCTCTCTCTTTATCCTCCGTCTCTCTCTCTATCCTCCGTCTCTCTCTCTATCCTCCGTCTCTCTCTCTATCCTCCGTCTCTCTTTATCCTCCGTCTCTCTCTTTATCCTCCGTCTCTCTCTTTATCCTCCGTCTCTCTCTTTATCCTCCGTCTCTCTTTATCCTCCGTCTCTCTCTTTATCCTCCGTCTCTCTCTTTATCCTCCATCTCTCTCTTTATCCTCCGTCTCTCTCTTTATCCTCCGTCTCTCTCTTTATCCTCCGTCTCTCTCTTTATCCTCCGTCTCTCTCTTTATCCTCCGTCTCTCTCTTTATCCTCCGTCTCTCTTTATCCTCCGTCTCTCTCTTTATCCTCCGTCTCTCTTTATCCTCCGTCTCTCTTTATCCTCCGTCTCTCTCTTTATCCTCCGTCTCTCTTTATCCTCCGTCTCTCTTTATCCTCCGTCTCTCTTTATCCTCCGTCTCTCTTTATCCTCCGTCTCTCTCTTTATCCTCCGTCTCTCTCTTTATCCTCCGTCTCTCTTTATCCTCCGTCTCTCTCTTTATCCTCCGTCTCTCTCTTTATCCTCCATCTCTCTCTTTATCCTCCGTCTCTCTCTCTTTATCCTCCGTCTCTCTCTTTATCCTCCGTCTCTCTCTTTATCCTCCATCTCTCTCTTTATCCTCCGTCTCTCTCTTTATCCTCCGTCTCTCTCTTTATCCTCCGTCTCTCTCTTTATCCTCCGTCTCTCTCTTTATCCTCCATCTCTCTCTTTATCCTCCGTCTCTCTCTTTATCCTCCGTCTCTCTTTATCCTCCATCTCTCTCTTTATCCTCCGTCTCTCTTTATCCTCCGTCTCTCTTTATCCTCCATCTCTCTCTTTATCCTCCGTCTCTCTCTTTATCCTCCGTCTCTCTCTTTATCCTCCGTCTCTCTCTTTATCCTCCGTCTCTCTTTATCCTCCATCTCTCTTTATCCTCCGTCTCTCTCTTTATCCTCCGTCTCTCTCTTTATCCTCCGTCTCTCTCTTTATCCTCCGTCTCTCTCTTTATCCTCCGTCTCTCTTTTTATCCTCCGTCTCTCTCTTTATCCTCCGTCTCTCTCTTTATCCTCCGTCTCTCTCTTTATCCTCCGTCTCTCTCTCTATCCTCCGTCTCTCTCTCTATCCTCCGTCTCTCTTTATCCTCCGTCTCTCTCTTTATCCTCCGTCTCTCTTTATCCTCCGTCTCTCTCTTTATCCTCCGTCTCTCTTTATCCTCCGTCTCTCTCTTTATCCTCCGTCTCTCTCTTTATCCTCCGTCTCTCTCTTTATCCTCCGTCTCTCTCTTTATCCTCCGTCTCTCTCTTTATCCTCCGTCTCTCTCTTTATCCTCCGTCTCTCTTTATCCTCCATCTCTCTCTTTATCCTCCGTCTCTCTTTATCCTCCGTCTCTCTTTATCCTCCATCTCTCTCTTTATCCTCCGTCTCTCTCTTTATCCTCCGTCTCTCTCTTTATCCTCCGTCTCTCTCTTTATCCTCCGTCTCTCTTTATCCTCCGTCTCTCTTTATCCTCCGTCTCTCTCTTTATCCTCCGTCTCTCTCTTTATCCTCCGTCTCTCTCTTTATCCTCCGTCTCTCTCTTTATCCTCCGTCTCTCTCTTTATCCTCCGTCTCTCTTTATCCTCCGTCTCTCTCTTTATCCTCCGCCTCTCTCTTTATCCTCCGTCTCTCTCTTTATCCTCCGTCTCTCTCTCTATCCTCCGTCTCTCTCTCTATCCTCCGTCTCTCTCTCTATCCTCCGTCTCTCTTTATCCTCCGTCTCTCTCTTTATCCTCCGTCTCTCTCTTTATCCTCCGTCTTTCTCTTTATCCTCCGTCTCTCTTTATCCTCCGTCTCTCTTTATCCTCCGTCTCTCTCTTTATCCTCCGTCTCTCTTTATCCTCCATCTCTCTTTATCCTCCGTCTCTCTCTTTATCCTCCGTCTCTCTCTTTATCCTCCGTCTCTCTTTATCCTCCGTCTCTCTCTTCATCCTCCGTCTCTCTCTTTATCCTCCGTCTCTCTCTTTATCCTCCGTCTCTCTCTTTATCCTCCGTCTCTCTCTTTATCCTCCGTCTCTCTCTTTATCCTCCGTCTTTCTTTATCCTCCGTCTCTCTCTTTATCCTCCGTCTCTCTCTTTATCCTCTGTCTCTCTCTTTATCCTCCGTCTCTCTCTTTATCCTCCGTCTCTCTCTTTATCCTCCGTCTCTCTCTTTATCCTCCGTCTCTCTCTCTATCCTCCGTCTCTCTCTTTATCCTCCGTCTCTCTCTTTATCCTCCGTCTCTCTCTTTATCCTCCGTCTCTCTTTATCCTCCGTCTCTCTCTTTATCTTCCGTCTCTCTCTTTATCCTCCGTCTCTCTCTTTATCCTCCGTCTCTCTCTTTATCCTCCGTCTCTCTCTTTATCCTCCGTCTTTCTTTATCCTCCGTCTCTCTCTTTATCCTCCGTCTCTCTCTTTATCCTCTGTCTCTCTCTTTATCCTCCGTCTCTCTCTTTATCCTCCGTCTCTCTCTTTATCCTCCGTCTCTCTCTTTATCCTCCGTCTCTCTCTCTATCCTCCGTCTCTCTCTTTATCCTCCGTCTCTCTCTTTATCCTCCGTCTCTCTCTTTATCCTCCGTCTCTCTTTATCCTCCGTCTCTCTCTTTATCCTCCGTTTCTCTCTTTATCCTCCGTCTCTCTCTTTATCCTCCGTCTCTCTCTTTATCCTCCGTCTCTCTCTTTATCCTCCGTCTCTCTTTATCCTCCGTCTCTCTCTTTATCCTCCGTCTCTCTCTTTATCCTCCGTCTCTCTCTTTATCCTCCGTCTCTCTTTATCCTCCGTCTCTCTCTTTATCCTCCGTCTCTCTCTTTATCCTCCGTCTCTCTCTTTATCCTCCGTCTCTCTTTATCCTCCGTCTCTCTTTATCCTCCGTCTCTCTCTTTATCCTCCGTCTCTCTTTATCCTCCATCTCTCTTTATCCTCCGTCTCTCTCTTTATCCTCCGTCTCTCTCTTTATCCTCCGTCTCTCTTTATCCTCCGTCTCTCTCGTCATCCTCCGTCTCTCTCTTTATCCTCCGTCTCTCTCTTTATCCTCCGTCTCTCTCTTTATCCTCCGTCTCTCTCTCTATCCTCCGTCTCTCTCTTTCCCCTGTCTCTCTCTCTATCCCCTCTCTCTCTCTTTATCCTCCGTCTCTCTCTTTATCCTCCGTCTCTCTTTATCCTCCGTCTCTCTTTATCCTCCGTCTCTCTCTTTATCCTCCGTCTCTCTCTTTATCCTCCGTCTCTCTCTTTATCCTCCGTCTCTCTCTTTATCCTCCGTCTCTCTTTATCCTCCGTCTCTCTTTATCCTCCGTCTCTCTCTTTATCCTCCGTCTCTCTCTTTATCCTCCGTCTCTCTCTTTATCCTCCGTCTCTCTCTTTATCCTCCGTCTCTCTCTTTATCCTCCGTCTCTCTTTATCCTCCGTCTCTCTCTTTATCCTCCGTCTCTCTCTTTATCCTCCGTCTCTCTCTTTATCCTCCGTCTCTCTTTATCCTCCGTCTCTCTTTATCCTCCGTCTCTCTCTTTATCCTCCGTCTCTCTCTTTATCCTCCGTCTCTCTTTATCCTCCGTCTCTCTTTATCCTCCGTCTCTCTCTTTATCCTCCGTCTCTCTCTTTATCCTCCGTCTCTCTCTTTATCCTCCGTCTCTCTCTTTATCCTCCGTCTCTCTTTATCCTCCGTCTCTCTCTTTATCCTCCGTCTCTCTCTTTATCCTCCGTCTCTCTTTATCCTCCGTCTCTCTCTTTATCCTCCGTCTCTCTCTTTATCCTCCGTCTCTCTCTTTATCCTCCGTCTCTCTCTTTATCCTCCGTCTCTCTTTATCCTCCGTCTCTCTCTTTATCCTCCGTCTCTCTCTTTATCCTCCGTCTCTCTCTTTATCCTCCGTCTCTCTTTATCCTCCGTCTCTCTTTATCCTCCGTCTCTCTCTTTATCCTCCGTCTCTCTCTTTATCCTCCGTCTCTCTTTATCCTCCGTCTCTCTTTATCCTTCGTCTCTCTTTATCCTCCGTCTCTCTCTTTATCCTCCGTCTCTCTCTTTATCCTCCGTCTCTCTTTATCCTCCGTCTCTCTCTTTATCCTCCGTCTCTCTTTATCCTCCGTCTCTCTCTTTATCCTCCGTCTCTCTCTTTATCCTCCGTCTCTCTCTTTATCCTCCGTCTCTCTCTTTATCCTCCGTCTCTCTCTTTATCCTCCGTCTCTCTCTTTATCCTCCGTCTCTCTTTATCCTCCGTCTCTCTCTTTATCCTCCGTCTCTCTCTTTATCCTCCGTCTCTCTCTTTATCCTCCGTCTCTCTCTTTATCCTCCGTCTCTCTCTTTATCCTCCGTCTCTCTCTTTATCCTCCGTCTCTCTCTTTATCCTCCGTCTCTCTTTATCCTCCGTCTCTCTCTTTATCCTCCGTCTCTCTTTATCCTCCGTCTCTCTTTATCCTCCGTCTCTCTCTTTATCCTCCGTCTCTCTTTATCCTCCGTCTCTCTTTATCCTCCGTCTCTCTTTATCCTCCGTCTCTCTCTTTATCCTCCGTCTCTCTCTTTATCCTCCGTCTCTCTTTATCCTCCGTCTCTCTCTTTATCCTCCGTCTCTCTCTTTATCCTCCATCTCTCTCTTTATCCTCCGTCTCTCTCTTTATCCTCCGTCTCTCTCTTTATCCTCCGTCTCTCTCTTTATCCTCCGTCTCTCTCTTTATCCTCCGTCTCTCTTTATCCTCCGTCTCTCTCTTTATCCTCCGTCTCTCTTTATCCTCTGTCTCTCTTTATCCTCCGTCTCTCTTTTTATCCTCCGTCTCTCTTTATCCTCCGTCTCTCTTTATCCTCCGTCTCTCTTTATCCTCCGTCTCTCTTTATCCTCCGTCTCTCTCTTTATCCTCCGTCTCTCTCTTTATCCTCCGTCTCTCTTTATCCTCCGTCTCTCTCTTTATCCTCCGTCTCTCTCTTTATCCTCCGTCTCTCTCTTTATCCTCCGTCTCTCTCTTTATCCTCCGTCTCTCTTTATCCTCCGTCTCTCTCTTTATCCTCCGTCTCTCTTTATCCTCCGTCTCTCTTTATCCTCCGTCTCTCTCTTTATCCTCCGTCTCTCTTTATCCTCCGTCTCTCTTTATCCTCCGTCTCTCTTTATCCTCCGTCTCTCTTTATCCTCCGTCTCTCTTTATCCTCCGTCTCTCTCTTTATCCTCCGTCTCTCTCTTTATCCTCCGTCTCTCTTTATCCTCCGTCTCTGTCTTTATCCTCCGTCTCTCTCTTTATCCTCCATCTCTCTCTTTATCCTCCGTCTCTCTCTTTATCCTCCGTCTCTCTCTTTATAATCCGTCTCTCTCTTTATCCTCAGTCTCTCTCTCTCTCCACCCTCTCTCTCTCTTTATCCTCCGTCTCTCTCTTTATCCTCCGTCTCTCTCTTTATCCTCCATCTCTCTCTTTATCCTCCGTCTCTCTCTTTATCCTCCGTCTCTCTTTATCCTCCATCTCTCTCTTTATCCTCCGTCTCTCTTTATCCTCCGTCTCTCTTTATCCTCCATCTCTCTCTTTATCCTCCGTCTCTCTCTTTATCCTCCGTCTCTCTCTTTATCCTCCGTCTCTCTCTTTATCCTCCGTCTCTCTTTATCCTCCATCTCTCTTTATCCTCCGTCTCTCTCTTTATCCTCCGTCTCTCTCTTTATCCTCCGTCTCTCTCTTTATCCTCCGTCTCTCTCTTTATCCTCCGTCTCTCTTTATCCTCCGTCTCTCTCTTTATCCTCCGTCTCTCTCTTTATCCTCCGTCTCTCTCTCTATCCTCCGTCTCTCTCTCTATCCTCCGTCTCTCTCTCTATCCTCCGTCTCTCTTTATCCTCCGTCTCTCTCTTTATCCTCCGTCTCTCTTTATCCTCCGTCTCTCTCTTTATCCTCCGTCTCTCTTTATCCTCCGTCTCTCTTTATCCTCCGTCTCTCTCTTTATCCTCCGTCTCTCTCTTTATCCTCCGTCTCTCTTTATCCTCCGTCTCTCTTTATCCTCCGTCTCTCTCTTTATCCTCCGTCTCTCTTTATCCTCCGTCTCTCTCTTTATCCTCCGTCTCTCTCTTTATCCTCCGTCTTTCTTTATCCTCCGTCTCTCTCTTTATCCTCCGTCTCTCTCTTTATCCTCCGTCTCTCTCTTTATCCTCTGTCTCTCTCTTTATCCTCCGTCTCTCTCTTTATCCTCCGTCTCTCTCTTTATCCTCCGTCTCTCTCTTTATCCTCCGTCTCTCTCTCTATCCTCCGTCTCTCTCTTTATCCTCCGTCTCTCTCTTTATCCTCCGTCTCTCTCTTTATCCTCACTCTCTCTTTATCCTCCGTCTCTCTCTTTATCCTCCGTCTCTCTCTTTATCCTCCGTCTCTCTCTTTATCCTCCGTCTCTCTCTTTATCCTCCGTCTCTCTCTTTATCCTCCGTCTCTCTCTTTATCCTCCGTCTCTCTCTTTATCCTCCGTCTCTCTCTTTATCCTCCGTCTCTCTCTTTATCCTCCGTCTCTCTCTCTATCCTCTGTCTCTCTCTTTATCCTCCGTCTCTCTCTTTATCCTCCGTCTCTCTCTTTATCCTCCGTCTCTCTCTTTATCCTCCGTCTCTCTCTCTATCCTCCGTCTCTCTCTTTATCCTCCGTTTCTCTCTTTATCCTCCGTCTCTCTCTTTATCCTCCGTCTCTCTTTATCCTCCGTCTCTCTCTTTATCCTCCGTCTCTCTCTTTATCCTCCGTCTCTCTCTTTATCCTCCGTCTCTCTATGTACTCCGTCTCTCTTTATCCTCCGTCTCTCTCTTTATCCTCCGTCTCTCTCTTTATCCTCCGTCTCTCTCTTTATCCTCCGTCTCTCTTTATCCTCCGTCTCTCTCTTTATCCTCCGTCTCTCTCTTTATCCTCCGTCTCTCTCTTTATCCTCCGTCTCTCTTTATCCTCCGTCTCTCTTTATCCTCCGTCTCTCTCTTTATCCTCCGTCTCTCTTTATCCTCCATCTCTCTTTATCCTCCGTCTCTCTCTTTATCCTCCGTCTCTCTCTTTATCCTCCGTCTCTCTTTATCCTCCGTCTCTCTCGTCATCCTCCGTCTCTCTCTTTATCCTCCGTCTCTCTCTTTATCCTCCGTCTCTCTCTTTATCCTCCGTCTCTCTCTCTATCCTCCGTCTCTCTCTTTATCCTCCGTCTCTCTCTTTATCCTCCGTCTCTCTCTTTATCCTCCGTCTCTCTCTTTATCCTCCGTCTCTCTTTATCCTCCGTCTCTCTTTATCCTCCGTCTCTCTCTTTATCCTCCGTCTCTCTCTTTATCCTCCGTCTCTCTCTTTATCCTCCGTCTCTCTCTTTATCCTCCGTCTCTCTCTTTATCCTCCGTCTCTCTTTATCCTCCGTCTCTCTTTATCCTCCGTCTCTCTCTTTATCCTCCGTCTCTCTCTTTATCCTCCGTCTCTCTCTTTATCCTCCGTCTCTCTCTTTATCCTCCGTCTCTCTCTTTATCCTCCGTCTCTCTTTATCCTCCGTCTCTCTCTTTATCCTCCGTCTCTCTCTTTATCCTCCGTCTCTCTCTTTATCCTCCGTCTCTCTTTATCCTCCGTCTCTCTTTATCCTCCGTCTCTCTCTTTATCCTCCGTCTCTCTCTTTATCCTCCGTCTCTCTTTATCCTCCGTCTCTCTTTATCCTCCGTCTCTCTCTTTATCTTCCGTCTCTCTCTTTATCCTCCGTCTCTCTCTTTATCCTCCGTCTCTCTCTTTATCCTCCGTCTCTCTCTCTATCCTCCGTTTCTCTCTTTATCCTCCGTCTCTCTCTTTATCCTCCGTCTCTCTCTTTATCCTCCGTCTCTCTCTTTATCCTCCGTCTCTCTCTTTATCCTCCGTCTCTCTCTTTATCCTCCGTCTCTCTTTATCCTCCGTCTCTCTCTTTATCCTCCGTCTCTCTCTTTATCCTCCGTCTCTCTCTTTATCCTCCGTCTCTCTCTTTATCCTCCGTCTCTCTCTTTATCCTCCGTCTCTCTCTTTATCCTCCGTCTCTCTCTTTATCCTCCGTCTCTCTTTATCCTCCGTCTCTCTCTTTATCCTCCGTCTCTCTCTTTATCCTCCGTCTCTCTCTTTATCCTCCGTCTCTCTTTATCCTCCGTCTCTCTTTATCCTCCGTCTCTCTCTTTATCCTCCGTCTCTCTCTTTATCCTCCGTCTCTCTTTATCCTCCGTCTCTCTTTATCCTCCGTCTCTCTTTATCCTCCGTCTCTCTCTTTATCCTCCGTCTCTCTCTTTATCCTCCGTCTCTCTTTATCCTCCATCTCTCTTTATCCTCCGTCTCTCTCTTTATCCTCCGCCTCTCTCTTTATCCTCCGTCTCTCTTTATCCTCCGTCTCTCTTTATCCTCCGTCTCTCTTTATCCTCCGTCTCTCTCTTTATCCTCCGTCTCTCTCTTTATCCTCCGTCTCTCTTTATCCTCCGTCTCTCTTTATCCTCCGTCTCTCTCTTTATCCTCCGTCTCTCTCTTTATCCTCCGTCTCTCTTTATCCTCCGTCTCTCTTTATCCTCCGTCTCTCTCTTTATCCTCCGTCTCTCTCTTTATCCTCCGTCTCTCTCTTTATCCTCCGTCTCTCTTTATCCTCCGTCTCTCTCTTTATCCTCCGTCTCTCTCTTTATCCTCCGTCTCTCTCTCTATCCTCCGTCTCTCTTTATCCTCCGCCTCTCTTTATCCTCCGTCTCTCTCTTTATCCTCCGTCTCTCTCTTTATCCTCCGTCTCTCTTTATCCTCCGTCTCTCTTTATCCTCCGTCTCTCTCTTTATCCTCCGTCTCTCTCTTTATCCTCCGTCTCTCTCTTTATCCTCCGTCTCTCTTTATCCTCCGTCTCTCTCTTTATCCTCCGTCTCTCTCTTTATCCTCCATCTCTCTCTTTATCCTCCGTCTCTCTCTTTATCCTCCGTCTCTCTCTTTATCCTCCGTCTCTCTTTATCCTCCATCTCTCTCTTTATCCTCCGTCTCTCTCTTTATCCTCCGTCTCTCTCTTTATCCTCCGTCTCTCTCTTTATCCTCCGTCTCTCTCTTTATCCTCCGTCTCTCTTTATCCTCCGTCTCTCTCTTTATCCTCCGTCTCTCTCTTTATCCTCCGTCTCTCTCTTTATCCTCCGTCTCTCTTTATCCTCCGTCTCTCTCTTTATCCTCCGTCTCTCTTTATCCTCCGTCTCTCTTTATCCTCCGTCTCTCTCTTTATCCTCCGTCTCTCTCTTTATCCTCCGTCTCTCTTTATCCTCCGTCTCTCTTTATCCTCCGTCTCTCTTTATCCTCCGTCTCTCTCTTTATCCTCCGTCTCTCTCTTTATCCTCCGTCTCTCTTTATCCTCCGTCTCTCTTTATCCTCCGTCTCTCTCTTTATCCTCCGTCTCTCTCTTTATCCTCCGTCTCTCTTTATCCTCCATCTCTCTTTATCCTCCGTCTCTCTTTATCCTCCGTCTCTCTCTTTATCCTCCGTCTCTCTCTTTATCCTCCGTCTCTCTTTATCCTCCGTCTCTCTCTTTATCCTCCGTCTCTCTTTATCCTCCGTCTCTCTCTTTATCCTCCGTCTCTCTCTTTATCCTCCATCTCTCTTTATCCTCCGTCTCTCTCTTTATCCTCCGTCTCTCTCTTTATCCTCCGTCTCTCTTTATCCTCCGTCTCTCTTTATCCTCCGTCTCTCTCTTTATCCTCCGTCTCTCTCTTTATCCTCCGTCTCTCTTTATCCTCCGTCTCTCTTTATCCTCCGTCTCTCTCTTTATCCTCCGTCTCTCTCTTTATCCTCCGTCTCTCTTTATCCTCCGTCTCTCTTTATCCTCCGTCTCTCTTTATCCTCCGTCTCTCTTTATCCTCCGTCTCTCTCTTTATCCTCCGTCTCTCTTTATCCTCCGTCTCTCTCTTTATCCTCCGTCTCTCTCTTTATCCTCCGTCTCTCTCTTTATCCTCCGTCTCTCTTTATCCTCCGTCTCTCTTTATCCTCCGTCTCTCTCTTTATCCTCCGTCTCTCTCTTTATCCTCCGTCTCTCTCTTTATCCTCCGTCTCTCTCTTTATCCTCCGTCTCTCTCTTTATCCTCCGTCTCTCTCTTTATCCTCCGTCTCTCTTTATCCTCCGTCTCTCTCTTTATCCTCCGTCTCTCTCTTTATCCTCCGTCTCTCTCTTTATCCTCCGTCTCTCTCTTTATCCTCCGTCTCTCTCTTTATCCTCCGTCTCTCTCTTTATCCTCCGTCTCTCTTTATCCTCCGTCTCTCTCTTTATCCTCCGTCTCTCTCTTTATCCTCCGTCTCTCTTTATCCTCCGTCTCTCTCTTTATCCTCCGTCTCTCTCTTTATCCTCCGTCTCTCTCTTTATCCTCCGTCTCTCTCTTTATCCTCCGTCTCTCTCTTTATCCTCCGTCTCTCTCTTTATCCTCCGTCTCTCTCTTTATCCTCCGTCTCTCTTTATCCTCCGTCTCTCTCTTTATCCTCCGTCTCTCTCTTTATCCTCCGTCTCTCTCTTTATCCTCCGTCTCTCTCTTTATCCTCCGTCTCTCTTTATCCTCCGTCTCTCTCTTTATCCTCCGTCTCTCTCTTTATCCTCCGTCTCTCTCTTTATCCTCCGTCTCTCTCTTTATCCTCCGTCTCTCTCTTTATCCTCCGTCTCTCTCTTTATCCTCCGTCTCTCTTTATCCTCCGTCTCTCTCTTTATCCTCCGTCTCTCTCTTTATCCTCCGTCTCTCTCTTTATCCTCCGTCTCTCTCTTTATCCTCCGTCTCTCTTTATCCTCCGTCTCTCTCTTTATCCTCCGTCTCTCTCTTTATCCTCCGTCTCTCTCTTTATCCTCCGTCTCTCTCTTTATCCTCCGTCTCTCTCTTTATCCTCCGTCTCTCTTTATCCTCCGTCTCTCTTTATCCTCCGTCTCTCTTTATCCTCCGTCTCTCTCTTTATCCTCCGTCTCTCTCTTTATCCTCCGTCTCTCTTTATCCTCCGTCTCTCTCTTTATCCTCCGTCTCTCTTTATCCTCCGTCTCTCTCTTTATCCTCCGTCTCTCTCTTTATCCTCCGTCTCTCTTTATCCTCCGTTTCTCTCTTTATCCTCCGTCTCTCTCTTTATCCTCCGTCTCTCTTTATCCTCCGTCTCTCTTTATCCTCCGTCTCTCTTTATCCTCCGTCTCTCTCTTTATCCTCCGTCTCTCTTTATCCTCCGTCTCTCTTTATCCTCCGTCTCTCTCTTTATCCTCCGTCTCTCTCTTTATCCTCCGTCTCTCTTTATCCTCCGTCTCTCTTTATCCTCCGTCTCTCTTTATCCTCCGTCTCTCTCTTTATCCTCCGTCTCTCTCTTTATCCTCCGTCTCTCTTTATCCTCCGTCTCTCTCTTTATCCTCCGTCTCTCTCTTTATCCTCCGTCTCTCTCTTTATCCTCCGTCTCTCTCTTTATCCTCCGTCTCTCTCTTTATCCTCCGTCTCTCTCTTTATCCTCCGTCTCTCTCTTTATCCTCCGTCTCTCTTTATCCTCCGTCTCTCTCTTTATCCTCCGTCTCTCTCTTTATCCTCCGTCTCTCTCTTTATCCTCCGTCTCTCTCTTTATCCTCCGTCTCTCTCTTTATCCTCCGTCTCTCTCTTTATCCTCCGTCTCTCTCTTTATCCTCCGTCTCTCTCTTTATCCTCCGTCTCTCTTTATCCTCCGTCTCTCTCTTTATCCTCCGTCTCTCTCTTTATCCTCCGTCTCTCTCTTTATCCTCCGTCTCTCTCTTTATCCTCCGTCTCTCTTTATCCTCCGTCTCTCTCTTTATCCTCCGTCTCTCTCTTTATCCTCCGTCTCTCTCTTTATCCTCCGTCTCTCTCTTTATCCTCCGTCTCTCTCTTTATCCTCCGTCTCTCTCTTTATCCTCCGTCTCTCTCTTTATCCTCCGTCTCTCTTTATCCTCCGTCTCTCTCTTTATCCTCCGTCTCTCTTTTATCCTCCGTCTCTCTCTTTATCCTCCGTCTCTCTTTATCCTCCGTCTCTCTTTATCCTCCGTCTCTCTCTTTATCCTCCGTCTCTCTCTTTATCCTCCGTCTCTCTTTATCCTCCGTCTCTCTTTATCCTCCGTCTCTCTTTATCCTCCGTCTCTCTTTATCCTCCGTCTCTCTCTTTATCCTCCGTCTCTCTTTATCCTCCGTCTCTCTTTATCCTCCGTCTCTCTCTTTATCCTCCGTCTCTCTCTTTATCCTCCGTCTCTCTCTTTATCCTCCGTCTCTCTCTTTATCCTCCGTCTCTCTCTTTATCCTCCGTCTCTCTCTTTATCCTCCGTCTCTCTCTTTATCCTCCGTCTCTCTCTTTATCCTCCGTCTCTCTCTTTATCCTCCGTCTCTCTCTTTATCCTCCGTCTCTCTCTTTATCCTCCGTCTCTCTTTATCCTCCGTCTCTCTCTTTATCCTCCGTCTCTCTCTTTATCCTCCGTCTCTCTCTTTATCCTCCGTCTCTCTCTTTATCCTCCGTCTCTCTCTTTATCCTCCGTCTCTCTCTTTATCCTCCGTCTCTCTTTATCCTCCGTCTCTCTCTTTATCCTCCGTCTCTCTCTTTATCCTCCGTCTCTCTTTATCCTCCGTCTCTCTCTTTATCCTCCGTCTCTCTCTTTATCCTCCGTCTCTCTCTTTATCCTCCGTCTCTCTCTTTATCCTCCGTCTCTCTCTTTATCCTCCGTCTCTCTCTTTATCCTCCGTCTCTCTCTTTATCCTCCGTCTCTCTCTTTATCCTCCGTCTCTCTCTTTATCCTCCGTCTCTCTCTTTATCCTCCGTCTCTCTCTTTATCCTCCGTCTCTCTCTTTATCCTCCGTCTCTCTCTCTTTATCCTCCGTCTCTCTCTTTATCCTCCGTCTCTCTTTATCCTCCGTCTCTCTCTTTATCCTCCGTCTCTCTCTTTATCCTCCGTCTCTCTCTTTATCCTCCGTCTCTCTCTTTATCCTCCGTCTCTCTCTTTATCCTCCGTCTCTCTTTATCCTCCGTCTCTCTCTTTATCCTCCGTCTCTCTCTTTATCCTCCGTCTCTCTCTTTATCCTCCGTCTCTCTCTTTATCCTCCGTCTCTCTTTATCCTCCGTCTCTCTCTTTATCCTCCGTCTCTCTCTTTATCCTCCGTCTCTCTCTTTATCCTCCGTCTCTCTCTTTATCCTCCGTCTCTCTTTATCCTCCGTCTCTCTCTTTATCCTCCGTCTCTCTCTTTATCCTCCGTCTCTCTCTTTATCCTCCGTCAGATCAGCAGAGCCATTACTGTCAGACAGACGGTGCTGCACAGGGGATTTCCTCAGGGGAGAAGGACGGGAAGAGGAGGAGAAAATGGAAGAGGAATAGAAAGAGAAAAAGATGGAGGAGAGAGAGAGGAGGAATAGGAGAGAGTGGAGAGAGATGAGAAGGAGAAAGTGGAAGAAATAGAAAGAGAAAAAGGCAGAGGAGAGATAGGAGGAAGAGGAGAAAAAGAAGAGAGATGAGGAGGAGAAAGTGGAAGAGGAATAGAAAGAGAAAAGGCAGAGGAGAGGAGAAAGAGGAGGAGGAGAGAGAGGAGTAAGAAGAGAGAGATGAGGAGAAAGTGGAAGAGGAATAGAAAGAGAAAAGGCAGAGGAGAGGAGAAAGAGGAGGAGGAGAGAGAGGAGTAAGAAGAGAGAGATGAGGAGAAAGTGGAAGAGGAATAGAAAGAGAAAAGGCAGAGGAGAGGAGAAAGAGGAGGAGGAGAGAGAGGAGTAAGAAGAGAGAGATGAAGAGGAGAAAGTGGAAGAGGAATAGAAAGAGAAAAGGCAGAGGAGAGGAGAAAGAGGAGGAGGAGAGAGAGAGGAGTAAGAAGAGAGAGATGAGGAGAAAGTGGAAGAGGAATAGAAAGAGAAAAGGCAGAGGAGAGGAGAAAGAGGAGGCGGAGAGAGAGAGGAGTAAGAAGAGAGAGATGAGGAGAAAGTGGAAGAGAATAGAAGAGAAAGGCAGAGGAGAGGAGAAGAGGAGGCGGAAGAAGAGGAGTAAGAAGAGAGAGATGAGGAAGAAAGTGGAAGAGGAATAGAAGAGAAAGGCAGAGGAGAGGAGAAAGAGGAGGAGGAGAGAGAGGAGTAAGAAGAGAGAGATGAGGAGAAAGTGGAAGAGGAATAGAAAGAGAAAAGGCAGAGGAGAGGAGAAAGAGGAGGAGGAGAGAGAGGAGTAAGAAGAGAGAGATGAGGAGAAAGTGGAAGAGGAATAGAAAGAGAAAAGGCAGAGGAGAGGAGAAAGAGGAGGCGGAGAGAGAGAGGAATAAGAAGAGAGAGATGAAGAGGAGAAAGTGGAAGAGGAATAGAAAGAGAAAAGGCAGAGGAGAGGAGAAAGAGGAGGAGGAGAGAGAGGAGTAAGAAGAGAGAGATGAGGAGAAAGTGGAAGAGGAATAGAAAGAGAAAAGGCAGAGGAGAGGAGAAAGAGGAGGCGGAGAGAGAGAGGAATAAGAAGAGAGAGATGAAGAGGAGAAAGTGGAAGAGGAATAGAAAGAGAAAAGGCAGAGGAGAGGAGAAAGAGGAGGCGGAGAGAGAGAGGAGTAAGAAGAGAGAGATGAGGAGAAAGTGGAAGAGGAATAGAAAGAGAAAAGGCAGAGGAGAGGAGAAAGAGGAGGCGGAGAGAGAGAGGAGTAAGAAGAGAGAGATGAGGAGAAAGTGGAAGAGGAATAGAAAGAGAAAAACGCAGAGGAGAGGAGAAAGTGACGAGAGATGAAGAGGAGAAAGTGGAAGAGGAATAGAAAAAGAAAGATGAGGAGGAAGAGCAGGAGGAGAGAGATGAGGAGAAAGAGGAGGAGGAAAAGAAAGAGGAGAAAAAGAAGAAAGATGATGAGGAGGAGAAAGTGGAAAAGGAATAGAAAGAGAAAGAGGAGGAGGAATAGGAGGAGGAGAGAGATGAGGAGAAGGAGGAGGAGGAAAAGAAAGGGAAGGAGGAGAAAGATGAAGGAGGAAGAAAAAGAGAAGGAGAAAGAGAAGAAAGATGGGAGGAGAGAGATGAGGAGAAGGAGGAGGAGAAAGTGGATGAGGAATAGAAAAATAAAAAGGAGGAGAGAGATGAGGAAGAGGAGAGAGATGAGGAGAATGAGGAGGAGGTAGAGAAAGAAGAAAAGGAGGAAGAAGGGGAAGAGAAAGAGGAGAGAAGAAGAAACAGAAGGAGGAAATGGAGGAGAAAGAAGAGGAAGAGAGAAGGAGGAGGACAAGGCTTGTGTGGAGGATAAGAGGCTGAGGAAGAGCGGCGATGGAGGTGTGAAGAGCTCGTCGTAAGTGTGGAGGGAAAACTCAACAAAAAAAGAAAGAAAAGAATGTAAATATGAAGGTAAAGAAGCCGAGCGCCGTGTGGAGGAAAAACCAAAGGGATTTGTGGGCCGAGGAACAACAATAATGTACAAAAAAGACTTTATTTACACAAGACGCCGAGCAAATGAGACGGCACAAACTGTCTTTTTGTTTGCTTTTATTTATGTAGTTAGACCAACATCTTATCTTAGCAAATACAGCACAGGTGTCAGACATGCGGCCCGGGGGCCAGATCCGGCCCTCCAAGACCTTTAATCTGGCCCTCGGCTGATTTTTCTATTAAACTATTAAAAATGTTCAGATTTTTCTGGTAATTTTCTGCGCAGCTTAGCATAGCAGCGTCTCCAGTGCTTCTGTGTGTGGCGCCTCCACCAGACAAATGAAGACTCACCTCTTTCCAAACGCTCTTAAAGGACCATCGTTTTGACTGTTGACCGTGACCCTCATCAGCAAAATGTCAAAAATAAGAAAAGTGGAGCTGAGTGCAGGATTTTCCAAGAAAAATGGACTAATTCTTATTTGTTCACGGAGGTGAATGGGAAACCTGTGCTCGGTGTGTTTGCAACAAGTGGCGGCGCTCAAGGAATATGATCTTAAACACCACTACGAGACACTGCGAAAAATACAATAACTTGAACAGAGAATTGAGAAGACAGAAGATAAAGGAATTATTGCTGAAACTGAAGAAACAGACGTCTGTTTTCACCCAGGGGCCAAGAGGCTCGTGATGCTACTGTGAAAGCACCTGACCTAGCATAATATTATAATATTTTGTAAAATAAAATCAAATAAAAAGGATTTCTGTAATAGATTTGTGTTTCTCTGCACAAATATCTGGACTCATCACTATTTTTGGGGTATATTTGCCATGAGTTTTCTGATCCGGCCCCTTGGAGTCAAAGTTGGTTGTATACGGCCCCAGGACCAAAATGAGTTTGACGCCCCTGATATACAGTACAGTGAAAACCTACTCACATTCACTCTCTAACCTAAAGTTCGGTGGTTCAGTTCCCACTACTGATGCTGTGACATTGTGTCCATGGGCAAGACACATCACCCAGCTTAAGTATGTATGAATGTGTTTGTAGTTTTGCGAGCAACAAATTGCATGGCAGTGGTCTTCAGTGTACTATTGCAAATGCAGTTTTCAAGAAAATCTAAATTAGATGATCAAGAATCATGATTGTCTATAGACCCTGTGAGGGCGGAAGTGCATTTTGGCAACGGAAGAGGCATTATTCTCCATTCATTCTGATTCATTCAGACTGAACACGGACAGAAGACGACGGAGATAAAAACATTTACAGCACCAAAATGTCTGGGTGTTGAGTGTGTGATTGTCAGAATCGATATTCTGCCGGCGGACTGACGTTTTAAAGTTTCACTCACTGATTGCACAAGGATCTGGCACTTGGACACAGTTTGTCAAAGCTCGTTGGGAAAATATTCACGATCTTTTGACGCTAATCCTTTGGCAGAGCTCGACAAGTCGCTGAGTTCTGCTGTACTTCTGTTGCTAAAATGCGTGTGCAACCGAGCCTATGTCATCACACTTTAGTCACACTAAAAGGGTCTATAGTAAAAGCTGTTTGAAAAAGGCCGGCAAAAAGATGAGGTTAAATGCAAAACAAACTAAATATGCCGTAAGGGAAATTCAATTCAATTTATTTTTGTAGCGCCCAAAATCACAACAACAGTTTCCTCTAAGGCCGTTCCAAGATATGGATGAGTAAAACATACACACAGACATATCAGAACAGGAATAAACAACATTCATGTAAAGCAGCAAATGAAACATGGTCCAGTCATCCCCTGTCCTTAGACCCTCCTTCTCAGCAAGGAAAAACTCCAAAAAACCCAGAGTCCTGGGAAAAAGAAGAAACCTCGGGGAGAACTACAGTGAAGGAGAGATCCACTCCCATGGACGGACAGGCTATAGATGTCCAGGCCCGTGGGCCAGTTCAGTATGACCACAGCTACCCAGGTGGGGAAGGAGCCGGGCGAGGAGGAGCCGGGCCAGGAGGAGGAGGAGCCGGGCGAGGAGGAGGAGAGGGGCGAGGAGGAGGAGAGGGGCGAGGAGGAGGAGCCGGGCGAGGAGGAGGAGGCCGGGCGAGGAGGAGGAGAGGGGTGAGGAGGAGGAGAGGGGTCCAGCTGCCATCAGGCGTCTGAAAGAGTTCCACTCCACAGGGGCAGTGGGACAGGGGACAACATGTGAATAGCAATGAACAAACTACAGATGAGAACATAGTGAGTGATGCTGGTGAGAAAATAGGAGGAAACAGAGGACAGTGCTCAGGTTGCCACACTTCCCCCAGCTTGTTATCTCCTGCAGCAGCTTATCTTAGTGACATCAACTAAGTAACCTGGTCATAAGCTATTCCGAAGAGGAAGGTTTTAAGCCTGGTCTTAAATAAAGAGACTGTGGAGCCTGTTTAACATCAACAGGGAGTTGATTCCATAACACAGGAGCTTGGTAACTGAAGGCTCTCCCCCCCACTGTACTTTTAGACACTCTAGGAACCACTAATAATCCTGCATTCTGAGAGCGAAGTGCTCTATTTGGCTGATAGGGGACAATGGCATCCTGAAGATATGATGGGGCCATATTGTTTAAGGCTTTGTATGTCAGGAGGAGAACTTTGAATTTAATTCTAAACTCGACAGGAAGCCAGTGAAGTGATTTTAACACAGGACTGATGTGATCACGTCTTTTAGTTCCTGTTAGGACTCTGGCCGCTGCATTTTGGACCAACTGGAAGCTTCTTAAAGTACCTTTAGTGCAGACGGTGAGCAGAGAATTACAGTAATCTAGTCTGGATGTAACAAATGCAGGGATAAGTTTTTCAGCACCATTTTTAGGCAAAATATTTCTGATTGTAGTTATGTTTCGCAGGTGAAAATATGCAGTTTTACAAGCTTGGTTTATATGAGCTGTGAATGAGAGATTTTGGTCAAATACGACTCCACTGCCTGAGTGTTTTGGTGGAGTAAACTGTGGGGGGCTCTGTGTATCTTCCAATAGATGTGTTGCAATGTATGTGAGTAGAAATTAGGCCACTGGGACAGTTATGCCACTCAGTTCATCAAGTTTAAAACGGCAAACGCCCAACGTGGGGCTCGAACCCACGACCCTGAGATTAAGAGTCTCATGCTCTACCGACTGAGCTAGCCGGGCACTTGTCCAGAGCTCCGTACAATACTGTGATTCAGGATATGTAAGATATATTTATAACTGAACTGTGTATAAGAGGGCTTCAGGTCATCCATAGCATACAAAATGTTTGACTGAGGCTGAAGGTTATGCATGGAGACACATTTGTTTCTGAAGCACATTACTTAGAGTGCAGACACAAAGTACTTCACAAAACAGACATTCAATACAAGGATATATAAAGTAGATGACAGAGCAAAACAATATCAGTCATTCAAAGCTGACTTTGGAGAAGGTAAGCAGTGCTTTAGGCCAATACATATGCCTTTGCAGACTTCCACCATCACATCACATCCATGTTTTGAATAAAACACATGAACTCTGTCTGAGTGAACATCAAAAGCTTTCATTTTGGAGATGCCATGTGTTTCATTGTGTTGTCACACTGGTGTGATTTTAATCCAGTCAAAATGACCTACAGTTCAAAAAGGATTATCTGCAGAACAGAAATGTCAGGAGAAGGATTTGAACCTACACCTCCTGTCAGACACCAGAAGCCCCTGTGCTGATGAAGGTGCTAAACTTGTGGCTGGTGCTGTAGACCGCTGGGTCCTCCTGACAGCCTGCTGCCTGCCGGTCTTGGTGTCGCTGCCAGTATGTAGGCCATTATCACTGGCTTTACTAGCACACATGACTATGCTTGTACTCTTTGTTGGCTTGGAACCAAGCACATATAACAAGTGCTTTGTTTAAAGGTTCTTTGAAACTAAGATGCCATTTGACAGCTGCAGCAATAGTAGTGTATCCTAGAAGATTAGCAGAAGCACTGTAGGTAACCAATATTGAACCCTGAGTAAAGCAGCCATTGAGGCTGTCTACATTCTTACAACCTGCTCAAAACACAAGATAAGACAAACAAATTTCTTAAAGTGGAATTTATTCCACGTCTCCATTCCAGATCAAATGGGCCTCAGGAAGGAGTCTACCTTAAGGCTGATGCCTTGGATGTCTGAGCTGTTTTGACATCTCCCTTACTTCCACTTGAGGATCATATTTCTGATTTCAGGCCAAACTTAATTCTTTGGTTCTCCAACAGGCTTATACAAATTTTCGCACCCTTTCAGTATTCAGACAGAGGTCGTGCTTAAATCATGTGAAACACACTTTGGAAGCATGGGTGCTAATCACAATGCTGTAGAACTATTAGACAGACTTGTGTTGGTTTTCGATCTGCTCCATTGCATCTGTAGTGAGATAAGTTTGTCAGTGGCTGTTCTCATTATCAGTTCAACAAGTTCAAAATGGTCATTGCACAACATTGTGCTCAAACTCAGGACCCCAAGATTCAGAGTTCAGGGTCCTACTGCCTGAGTGTTTTGGTGGAGTAAACTGTGGGGGGCTCTGTGTATCTTCCAATAGATGTGTTGCAATGTATGTGTGTAGAAATTAGGCCACCGGGACAGTTATGCCACTCAGTTCATCAAGTTTAAAATGGCAAACGCCCAACGTGGGGCTCGAACCCACGACCCTGAGATTAAGAGTCTCATGCTCTACCGACTGAGCTAGCCGGGCACTTGTCCAGAGCTCCGTACAATACTGTGATTCAGGATATGTAAGATATATTTATAACTGAACTGTGTATAAGAGGGCTTCAGGTCATCCATAACATACAAAATGTTTGATACACACAGACATATCAAAACAGGAATAAACAACATTCATGTAAAGCAGCAAATGAAACATGGTCCAGTCATCCCCTGTCCTTAGACCCTCCTTCTCAGCAAGGAAAAACTCCAAAAAACCCAGGGTCCTGGAAAAAGAAGAAACCTCGGGGAGAACTACAGTGAAGGAGGGATCCACTCCCATGGACGGACAGGCTATAGATGTCCAGGCCCGTGGGACAGTTCAGTATGACCACAGCTACCCAGGTGGGGAAGGAGGAGGAGCCGGGCGAGGAGGAGGAGCCGGGTCCAGCTGCCATCAGGCGCCTGAAAGAGTTCCACTCCACAGGGGCAGTGGGACAGGGGACAACATGTGAATAGCAATGAACGAGCTACAGATGAGAACATAGTGAGTGATGCTGGTGAGAAAATAGGAGGAAACAGAGGACAGTGCTCAGGTTGCCACACTTCCCCCAGCTTGTTATCTCCTGCAGCAGCTTATCTTAGTGACATCAACTAAGTAACCTGGTCATAAGCTATTCCGAAGAGGAAGGTTTTAAGCCTGGTCTTAAATAAAGAGACTGTGGAGCCTGTTTAACACCAACAGGGAGTTGATTCCATAACACAGGAGCTTGGTAACTGAAGGCTCTCCCCCCCACTGTACTTTTAGACACTCTAGGAACCACTAATAATCCTGCATTCTGAGAGTGAAGTGCTCTATTTGGCTGATAGGGGACAATGGCATCCTGAAGATATGATGGGGCCATATTGTTTAAGGCTTTGTATGTCAGGAGGAGAACTTTGAATTTAATTCTAAACTCGACAGGAAGCCAGTGAAGTGATTTTAACACAGGACTGATGTGATCACGTCTTTTAGTTCCTGTTAGGACTCTGGCCGCTGCATTTTGGACCAACTGGAAGCTTCTTAAAGTACCTTTAGTGCAGACGGTGAGCAGAGAATTACAGTAATCTAGTCTGGATGTAACAAATGCATGGATAAGTTTTTCAGCACCATTTTTAGGCAAAATATTTCTGATTCTAGTTATGTTTCGCAGGTGAAAATATGCAGTTTTACAAGCTTGGTTTATATGAGCTGTGAATGAGAGATTTTGGTCAAATACGACTCCACTGCCTGAGTGTTTTGGTGGAGTAAACTGTGGGGGGCTCTGTGTATCTTCCAATAGATGTGTTGCAATGTATGTGTGTAGAAATTAGGCCACCGGGACAGTTATGCCACTCAGTTCATCAAGTTTAAAATGGCAAACGCCCAACGTGGGGCTCGAACCCACGACCCTGAGATTAAGAGTCTCATGCTCTACCGACTGAGCTAGCCGGGCACTTGTCCAGAACTCCGTACAATACTGTGATTCAGGATATGTAAGATATATTTATAACTGAACTGTGTATAAGAGGGCTTCAGGTCATCCATAGCATACAAAATGTTTGATACACACAGACATATCAAAACAGGAATAAACAACATTCATGTAAAGCAGCAAATGAAACATGGTCCAGTCATCCCCTGTCCTTAGACCCTCCTTCTCAGCAAGGAAAAACTCCAAAAAACCCAGGGTCCTGGGAAAAAGAAGAAACCTCGGGGAGAACTACAGTGAAGGAGAGATCCACTCCCTTGGACGGACAGGCTATAAATGTCCAGGCCCGTGGGCCAGTTCGGTATGACCACAGCTACCCAGGTGGGGAAGGAGCCGGGGAGGAGGAGGAGGAGGACGGGCGAAGAGGAGGAGGAGACCTGTTCTTGCCAGGTGTCTTGTGTTTTTAGCAGACTCCGTCGATTTCTTCTGAGTACTTGACCATCTTCCGTTTTGACATTGTAAGATCTTGGACTCACTTCCTCAAGAACTGTTGCTTTTTTGCTCCAGGTGTTGGAGTCGTATCACGGTGTCATGCCTGGCCAGTGGTACTAAGCTTTTTGTTGACTTGTCGTAATTTGCTTTTTGTCTCTTTTGAAGCCGTTTTTGTGTTTGTTTCACTTCCTTTTGTTTCTGTTCTGAGGTGTATGGAAGTGTGGTGCGTAGTCTGCGTCCCATCAGAATTTCTGCAGGGGACAGGCCATGCTCAAGAGGCGAAGCTCG
The DNA here is from genome assembly GCA_034769755.1 of Odontamblyopus lacepedii. NCBI lineage: Eukaryota > Metazoa > Chordata > Actinopteri > Gobiiformes > Gobiidae > Odontamblyopus > Odontamblyopus lacepedii. The sequence goes on from CM068347.1 coordinate 45,868,929, forward strand.
ATAACTCAACAGAGCTAAGTATGGATCTGAATGACTTTCTTGCGCTTTCTTGAGCAGCTGCTTGACTATGTGCACACCTTTCTCTGCCTTTCCGTTTGATTGGGCATACAGGGGACTAGAGGTCACATGACGAAAGTCGTATTCTTGTGCAAAATCTTGGAATTCTTTGCAGCTATAGGATGGGCCATTGTCACTGTAGACAACTTGAGGAATCCCGTGCCTGGCAAAGATAGATTTCATGTGCTTAATCACACAGGCCGCTGACATATTGGGGAGCAGTGCAATCTCTGGATAGTTGGATAGGTAGTCGATTACCAGCAGATAATTCTTTCCACCCAAGTAGAATAAATCAGTCCCAATTTTCTGCCAGGGCTCATCAGGTATCTCTGTGATTACCATGGGCTCTTTTGGCTGCTTTGCTTGGTGTTTTAGACATGTGGCACATCTTGACACCATCCTGTCGATATCAGCATTTATGCTTGGCCAATACACTGCTGTTCTAGCCCTTCTTTTGCACTTTTCCATGCCTAGATGCCCTTCATGTAATCTTTTAAGCATGTCTGGTCTCAGAGACTGAGGAATGATTACTCTGTTCGTTCGCAACAGCAGTCCATTGACAAAACTCAGCTCTCCTCTAATGTTGTAGTATTGTTGACACACACCCCGTGGCCAATCTTCATTCATCAGCTGGATGACTCTCTGCAGGACGACATCCTTCTTTGTTTCATCAGCGATCAGCCTGGATTTCATGTCCGATATGGGCAGTGTCTCAGTGATCAGGTTGACATGAAGATTCACTTCATTTTCAGTGGAACACTCGGCCTGCTCTTCGCACTGTGTGGTTGCCCTAGACAGAGCGTCAGCCAGCACTATGTGCTTTCCAGGTGTGTACATCAGGTCGAAATCATAGCGTTGTAGTTTCTTCATGAGCCTTTGTATGCGTGGTGACATTTCACTGAGGTTTTTCTTGATGATGGCTATTAACGGTTTGTGGCCTGTCTCCGCTACAAACTTTGGCAGGCCATACACATAGCCATGGAACTTCTGGAAACCATACACCAGTCCCAAACACTCTTTTTCAATCTGAGCGTAGCGGCACTCTGCACTTGTCATTGTCCTCGATGTATAGGCAACCGGCTTCCAGTCTTCACCACTTGCCTGTAGCAGAACCGCTCCAATGCCATCCTTTGATGAGTCGGTGGATATCTTTATCCTTTTTGATGGATCGAAAAACGTCAGCACTGGCTCTGTGGTGAGAGTTGTTTTCAAACGGGACCATTCTGCCTCATGTTCAGATGTCCACTTGAACTCACACCTGTCACGCAGTAGCTCTCTTAAGTGCATTGTCTTGGAGGATAAGTTTGGTATGAATTTTCCAATGAAATTGATCATGCCTAGTGCACGCAACACACCTTTTTTGTCTTCAGGTTTTGGCATGTCCAGTATTGCTTTGATTTTGCTTCTGTCAGGTTCAACACCTGCTGCTGACAACTTATCACCAAGAAAGGTGATCTCGTTCACACCAAACTGACACTTGGATCTGTTCAGCTTCAGCTGGTACTTCTGGACTCTCTGAAGCACTTTGATGAGCCTTTCATTGTGTTGCCCAAGAGTAGATCCCCATAAGATCAGATCATCGACATACACACGTACACCTTCAATGCCCTCTATGATGTGCTCCATCGTTCTGTGGAATACTTCTGGAGCGGAGCATATACCAAAAGGCATTCTCTGGAAGCAGTAGCGTCCGTACGGTGTATTGAAAGTGCAGTACTTTGTACTGTCCTCATGCAGTTTTAACTGCCAGAAGCCTTGAGAAGCGTCCAATTTACTGAAGTATTTGGCACCAGCCATCTCACTCGTTATCTCATCTCTGGTAGGTATTTGATCATGTTCTCTTTTTATGTTGTTGTTCAGATCTTTTGGATCCATGCACACACGCAGTTCTCCATTTGATTTTCTGACACACACCATCGAATTCACCCATTCCGTGGGCTCTTCCACTTTCTTTATCACGCCCAGTGACCGCATTCTATCCAGTTCTTGTTTCAGCTTTTCTCGTAGGGGAGCTGGAACGCGCCTGGGAGCATGGACGACTGGCTGTGCGTCATCTCTCAGTTGTATCTTGTAGGTGAATGGTAAGACGCCAAAGCCCTTGAAGATGTCTGGGTATTGGTTCAGTATTGACTCCACGCTGGTCTGGCTATTAACTTTGTTAATGCAGTAAACCCTCTTCACTAAGCCTAAATTTTCACATGCAGTATCACCTAATAATGAGTCATGTCCAGCCGGAACAACTACGAACCTAAGGTGATGCTCTTTTCCTTTAATTTTCACTTTTAATTTGCATGTGCCTTTTGTGTCAATGCTGTGTCCATTGTAGGCTTTGAGCTTCACTGAGCTGGGATGGATGCGTGGTTTCACCATCATTGCCCTGATGTCGCACTCACTGATTAAATTGGCCTTTGCCCCTGTGTCTAATTTCAGTGGTATGACTCCCCCGTTTATTTCCAGTGGCACAATCCATTTGTCCTTTCCGACACATGTTGCACGTTTGCACTGTTCAATGTCCTTTGGCTGTGCTGGCATGCTATCTTCAGCCTGCGCTACCATGCCGCAAAGAACGAATCAGCAAGCCCCGTTTCCTCCACTGTGTGGACTCGATCACTGCCACTCTGTTTCCCTTTGGAAAAGCATTGCTTAGCAAAGTGATTTTTACCTTTACATTTGCTACATGTTTTGCCAAATGCTGGGCATTGTTTTGGTCCATGCTGATTGCCACATCTTTTGCATGAAAACGTCTCCGTGTCTTTCTGTTGTTTACTCGTTTTTTTCATTTGCTTATGTACTGCAGCCACGGGCACCGTTGCACTCTCCTGATCCTTCTGCCCACTGAACGTTTTAGCATGCTGCTTAGCCAGTTCGCTGGCGTTGCCAATTTTAATTGCTTCAGCAAGCTTTAGCTCTGGCTCTCTCAGTAGCCTCTCTCTCACTTTTTTGTCGTGCACTCCGAACACAATTTGGTCACGAATCATCGAGTCCTTCAGTTCCCCGAAGTTACACGTCCTTGCTTTCAATTTCAAGTCCGTCACAAAAGCATCAAAACTTTCTGTTTGCAATTGCATGCAAGATCGAAACACATACCGCTCGAAGGTGTCGTTCTTCTTTGGCGAACAGTGTTGATCAAACTTTTCCACGACTTTCTCGTACTGTTTCTGGTGATCCCTCTCAGCAAAAACGAATGTATTAAATACCTCCACAGCCTGCGGTCCCGCAACGGTGAGAAGCAGTGCTATTTTCCGCGCGTCCGACTTGTTGTCCAGACCCAGTGCTCGTAGGTACAAATTGAAACGTTGCTTGAACGTACGACACTCACAGTCCACATTTCCAGTCCAATTCAGAGGTTCAGGCGGCTTCACACTTTCCATGACTTCTGGTGGACCACTCCTGGTACCATGTAATGTTTCTATATTTTAAAGAAGAAACTTGGGTTCTTCTCTAAATATATTTATTAGCATAAAGAGTCAGGAGCAACAGGTACACGTGATGTAGGCTATCAATTGTCCATCATCATCTACCGGCTCGCCACTTGCGCACACAGACACACATTCAGGGGTACATCATATCTGAGGACATCTTGTGGCAGGGAGTATAACTGCAACTCTTTTACTTATCATGACAAACTGGAAGCTTCTTAAAGTACCTTTAGCGCAGACGGTGAGCAGAGAATTACAGTAATCTAGTCTGGATGTAACAAATGCATGGATAAGTTTTTCAGCCAAAATATTTCTGATTTTAGTTATGTTTCGCAGGTGAAAATATGCAGTTTTACAGGCTTGGTTTATATGAGCTGTGAATGAGAGATTTTGGTCAAATACGACTCCACTGCCTGAGTGTTTTGGTGGAGTAAACTGTGGGGGGCTCTGTGTATCTTCCAATAGATGTGTTGCAATGTATGTCTGTAGAAATTAGGCCACCGGGACAGTTATGCCACTCAGTTCATCAAGTTTAAAATGGCAAACGCCCAACGTGGGGCTCGAACCCACGACCCTGAGATTAAGAGTCTCATGCTCTACCGACTGAGCTAGCCGGGCACTTGTCCAGAGCTCCGTACAATACTGTGATTCAGGATATGTAAGATATATTTATAACTGAACTGTGTATAAGAGGGCTTCAGGTCATCCATAGCATACAAAATGTTTGACTGAGGCTGAAGGTTATGCATGGAGACACATTTGTTTCTGAAGCACATTACTTAGAGTGCAGACACAAAGTACTTCAAAAACAGACATGAAGGCCCAAATGATACATAAATATAAAAATAAAGGTCAGACCTGAGGGTGATCGGCGTGGCATGACTCGGGACGCCTGCGAATATTCTGAGATCTCATTCTGTAACATTTAGGCAAGGAGTTATGTGCAGCAGCGTTAAGAATCAACAACAAACATTCACAGGGCTGACTACGAGAGAGTTTATACAGACGGATGAAAGTGAATCAGAAACAAATGGATCAAACTCAGCACTTATCTCATATGTCTATCTTGCATTTATTTAAACAATTCTAACTCTCATAAATATGTGGAACATGCCGGGCAAAGCAAGAACATCTGCACTGGCGAACTCTCCACCAGAATAGTCCCACAGTTCTGTTCATTAAAGTGCACTGTGTAACTTTAGTGGTGGAGGGATGCCACGTGCCTGCTCCCATGGATATGTTATTGCTTTGATTAAACGTCACTGTTCTATCAGTCCTTGTGGGCAAAAATACTTAGAAAAGCAGACATTTTAGAGATGATCTGTTCATTAAGACAGAGTGTGAAATGGCTTTGAATCTTATTAACATATTATTATTTATTTTTAATTATTAGTCATGTTGTTTTGCTTGTGTATTTAACTTTGAATATGGTCCATAAACAAATTAACGTCCATGTGAGTAGGTGGGATTCTTTATTTAATGTTCTGTGTTCCTCAGGGCTGCGTGTGATACGGGAGGACTGTGATACGGGAGGACTGTGATACGGGAGGACTGTGATACGGGAGGACTGTTTGGAGCAGTTGCAGTCGGCCTGAACCACCAGCATCAGCAGGTGAGTGTCCGGGACCTGCTGGACCACAAACATCCTGCAGGAGGAAGCAAAGACAGTACAGTGAGCTCAGACAGATCTATAGACAAAGAAACAAAGAAGTAAAGAGTGTTGATTAATCCCGATATGTCCCGTGATAAATTATGTATAGGCTCCTTTATGAGAATTAGATCCAAACAGGACTGAAACTCTTTACTAGATGGCAGCAAAAGACAGGAAACAGTATCTGCATGAATATTAAAAGTGGTGGTAGGACACAACAATCATCACTCTCTTGGAAAAAAGAACGCAAACAAACAAACAAACAAACAAAATAAACACAAAACAAATAGAACAGCTGAAGGTGAGTAGAATGGACTAAAATATTGTAGGATATACATTCATTAAGAGTGGGACGGGGCAATTTTCCTGAAAATAAATATAAACCATAACTTTATCTATTAATATATATTTACCTTCAGAACTGTTAAAAATGTTTCAGAAATGGTAGAAAACACAGATAAAAGGCTGAATTACTGAATTGTTGGTGACCATTCTATCATGGTTTGAGTGTGGTTGAGGACCCCAAAGCAGAGACAGAGGCGCAGGTAGATGTTTAACAGGTTTATTGCCGGGAATGAAGGATGTGGTGATGGAAACAGGCTGGAGACATAGACAGAGGGAAGACACTGGGGTAGACTCACAGGTACAGACTGGACAACAAGGTCAGGCAGGACGACGTGGACAAGCAGGAGATGGACGTGAACAAGGGATAGAGAAGGAATGAACTGACAAAGAACAAAGGATGAGGACAGAACTAAGTAGTGGGGCTGATTAGACAATGAGCTGCAGGTGAACCACCGAGCAGGTGATCCACACTGCAGCATTAGCCCAGCCACACCCCCGACAGGAGCAGACAGACACAGAAGGGAGGGGGGACACATAACAAACACCAAACCCTGACAGTACCCCCCCCTCAAGGGACAGCTCTCAGATGTCCCAAACAGCAACACAAACACGGGAGGGTGGAGGGGGCCTGGACGGAGGGACACAGGTAAACTGGCACCCAGGATGGAGAGGAGCGACCAGCAGCAGCCCAGGAAAGGACACAGCCACCCCGGACGGAAACGAGTGTCCAGCAGTGGCCGAAGAAGGGATACGGCCACCCCAGACGGAGACAAGTGTCCAGCGGCAGCCCAGGAAGGGAATCGACCACCCCAGATGGAGAACAGTGTCCAGCTGTGGCCCAGGAAGGGAGTTGACGACCCTGGATGGAGAACAGTGTCCAGCGGTGGTCCAAGAAGGGAATCTACCACCCTGGACGGAGAACAAAGTCCAGCGGTGGTCCAGGAAGGGATTCTGCCACCCCAGACGGAGAACAGTGTCCAGCGGCGGCCGACGAAGAGAGTTGACCACCCCAGACAGAGAACAGTGTCCAGCGACGGCCCAGGAAGGGAGTTGACCACCCCAGATGGAGAACAGTGTCCAGCGGTGGTCCAAGAAGGGAATCTACCACCCTGGACGGAGAACAATGTCCAGTGATGGTCCAGGAAGAGAATCGACCACCCCGGACAGAGAACAATGTCCAGCGGCGGTCCAGGAAGGGAATCGACCACCCCGGACGGAGAACAATGTCCAGCGGTGGTCCAGGAAGGGAGTTGACCACCCCACACGGAGAACAAAGTCCAGCGGTGGTCCAAGAAGGGAATCGACCACCCCAGACGGAGAACAGTGTCCACTTGAAATCCACTCGCCTCTCATGAGGGTTTCACTGTTGAAGTCGTTCGTACAGTGTGAGAACACTCTTCGCCTGGCTCCTCCTCCTCCTCACCCGGCTCCTCCTCCTCCTCGCCCGGCTCCTCCTCCTCCTCGCCCGGCTCCTCCTCCTCTTCGCCCGGCTCCTCCTCCTCGCCCCTCTCCTCCTCCTCCTCGCCCTGCTCTTCCCCACCTGGGTAGCTGTGGTCATACTGAACTGGCCCACGGGCCTGGACATCTATAGCCTGTCCGTCCATGGGAGTGGATCCCTCCTTCACTGTAGTTCTCCCCGAGGTTTCTTCTTTTTCCAGGACCCTGGGTTTTTTGGAGTTTTTCCTTGCTGAGAAGGAGGGTCTAAGGACAGGGGATGACTGGACCATGTTTCATTTGCTGCTTTACATGAATGTTGTTTATTCCTGTTCTGATATGTCTGTGTGTATCAAACATTTTGTATGCTATGGATGACCTGAAGCCTCTTATACACAGTTCAGTTATAAATATATCTTACATATCCTGAATCACAGTATTGTACGGAGCTCTGGACAAGTGCCCGGCTAGCTCAGTCGGTAGAGCATGAGACTCTTAATCTCAGGGTCGTGGGTTCGAGCCCCACGTTGGGCGTTTGCCATTTTAAACTTGATGAACTGAGTGGCATAACTGTCCCGGTGGCCTCATTTCTACACACATACATTGCAACACATCTATTGGAAGATACACAGAGCCCCCCACAGTTTACTCCACCAAAACACTCAGGCAGTAGGACCCTGAACTCTGAATCTTGGGGTCCTGAGTTCGAGCACAATGTTGTGCAATGACCATTTTCAACTTGTTGAACTGATAATGAGAACAGCCACTGACAAACTTATCTCACTACACAATCAATGGAGCAGATCGAAAACCAACACAAGTCTGTCTAATAGTTTGAGCTCCGCATTCGGCATCTGCCATTTTAAACTTGATGAACTGAGTGGCATAACTGTCCCAGTGGCCTAATTTCTACTCACATACATTGCAACACATCTATTGGAAGATACACAGAGCCCCCCACAGTTTACTCCACCAAAACACTCAGGCAGTGGAGTCGTATTTGACCAAAATCTCTCATTCACAGCTCATATAAACCAAGCTTGTAAAACTGCATATTTTCACCTGCGAAACATAACTAAAATCAGAAATATTTTGCCTAAAAATGGTGCTGAAAAACTTATCCATGCATTTGTTCCATCCAGACTAGATTACTGTAATTCTCTGCTCACCGTCTGCACTAAAGGTACTTTAAGAAGGTTCCAGTTGGTCCAAAATGCAGCGGCCAGAGTCCTAACAGGAACTAAAAGACGTGATCACATCAGTCCTGTGTTAAAATCACTGCACTGGCTTCCTGTCGAGTTTAGAATTAAATTCAAAGTTCTCCTCCTGACATACAAAGCCTTAAACAATATGGCCCCATCATATCTTCAGGATGCCATTGTCCCCTATCAGCCAAATAGAGCACTTCGCTCTCAGAATGCAGGATTATTAGTGGTTCCTAGAGTGTCTAAAAGTACAGTGGGGGGGAGAGCCTTCAGTTACCAAGCTCCTGTGTTATGGAATCAACTCCCTGTTGGTGTTAAACAGGCTCCACAGTCTCTTTATTTAAGACCAGGCTTAAAACCTTCCTCTTCGGAATAGCTTATGACCAGGTTACTTAGTTGATGTCACTAAGATAAGCTGCTGCAGGAGATAACAAGCTGGGGGAAGTGTGGCAACCTGAGCACTGTCCTCTGTTTCCTCCTTTTTTCTCATCAGCATCACTCACTATGTTCTCATCTGTAGCTCGTTCATTGCTATTCACATGTTGTCCCCTGTCCCACTCCCCCTGTGGAGTGGCACTCTTTCAGACGCCTGATGGCAGCTGGACCCCTCTCCTCCTCCTCGCCCGGCTCCTCCTCCTCCTCGTCCGGCTCCTCCTCCTCGCCCGGCTCCTCCTCCTCCTCCTCCCCGGCTCCTTCCCCACCTGGGTAGCTGTGGCCATACTGAACTGGCCCACGGGCCTGGACATCTTTAGCCTGTCCGTCCATGGGAGTGGATCTCTCCTTCACTGTAGTTCTCCCCGAGGTTTCTTCTTTTTCCAGGACCCTGGGTTTTTTGGAGTTTTTCCTTGCTGAGAAGGAGGGTCTAAGGACAGGGGATGACTGGACCATGTTTCATTTGCTGCTTTACATGAATGTTGTTTATTCCTGTTTTGATATGTCTGTGTGTATCAAACATTTTGTATGCTATGGATGACCTGAAGCCCTCTTATACACAGTTCAGTTATAAATATATCTTACATATCCTGAATCACAGTATTGTACAAAGCTCTGGACAAGTGCCCGGCTAGCTCAGTCGGTAGAGCATGAGACTCTTAATCTCAGGGTCGTGGGTTCGAGCCCCACGTTGGGCATTTGCCATTTTAAACTTGATGAACTGAGTGGCATAACTGTCCCGGTGGCCTCATTTCTACTCACATACATTGCAACACATCTATTGGAAGATACACAGAGCCCCCCACAGTTTACTCCACCAAAACACTCAGGCAGTAGGACCCTGAACTCTGAATCTTGGGGTCCTGAGTTTGAGCACAATGTTGTGCAATGACCATTTTGAACTTGTTGAACTGATAATGAGAACAGCCACTGACAAACTTATCTCACTACAGATGCAATGGAGCAGATCGAAAACCAACGCAAGTCTCTCTAAAAGTTCGAGCTCCGCATTCGGCGTTTGCCATTTTCAACTTGATGAAATGAGTGGCATAACTGTCCCGCTAACTGTGATAAGATTTAATGTTGTATCTCGATTTATCAAAATGTAATGATAATGCTATCGAAGTAAAAAATGTTTTGTGCTGACCAGATTGTGAAACACGCCCTGCATTAGTAATGTGTAATCATGGAGATATGTAAATATTTTGATGACTCATATTGTGAATAAAAGGCACAGAGAGACGGTGGTCGGAGAGAGAGTCCCAGTACCCAGCAGTGTACTGGCGTGGGACGAGCTGTAGCGAGCGCCACGTCTCTCCCGTGCACGTAAAATCCAAGACTTGTCTCGGCTATTTCTTCTGAACCTTGGTGATTTAATCCACAATTGGTTGGAGGTTTATTTTGATAATAACTGTTAATTCTACGCTGTTTGTGTAAAATTCCCCAACAATATGTAAGATATATTTATAACTGAACTGTGTATAAGAGGGCTTCAGGTCATCCATAGCATACAAAATGTTTGACTGAGGCTGAAGGTTATGCATGGAGACACATTTGTTTCTGAAGCACATTACTTAGAGTGCAGACACAAAGTACTTCACAAAAACAGACATGAAGGCCCAAATGATACATAAATATAAAAATAATGGTCAGACCTGAGGGTGATCGGCGTGGCATGACTCGGGACGCCTGCGAATATTCTGAGATCTCATTCTGTAACATTTAGGCAAGGAGTTATGTGCAGCAGCGTTAAGAATCAACAACAAACATTCTCAGGGCTGACTACGGGAGAGTTTATACAGACGGATGAAAGTGAATTAGAAACAAATGGATCAAACTCAGCACTTATCTTATATGTCTATCTTGCATTTATTTAAACAATTCTAACTCTCATAAATATGTGGAACATGCCGGGCAAAGCAAGAACATCTGCACTGGTGAACTCTCCACCAGAATAGTCCCACAGTTCTGTTCATTAAAGTGCACTGTGTAACTTTAGTGGTGGAGGGGTGCCACGTGCCTGCTCCCATGGATATGTTATTGCTTTGATTAAACGTCACTGTTCTATCAGTCCTTGTGGGCAAAAATACTTAGAAAAGCAGACATTTTAGAGATGATCTGTTCATTAAGACAGAGTGTGAAATGGCTTTGAATCTTATTAACATATTATTATTTATTTTTAATTATTAGTCATGTTGTTTTGCTTGTGTATTTAACTCTGAATATGGTCCATAAACAAATGAACGTCCATGTAAGTAGGTGGGATTCTTTATTTAATGTTCTGTGTTCCTCAGGGCTGCGTGTGATACTGTTTGGCGCAGTTGCAGTCGGCCTGAACCACCAGCATCAGCAGGTTAGTGTCCGGGACCTGCTGGACCACAAACATCCTGCAGGAGGAAGCAAAGACAGTACAGTGAGCTCAGATAGATCTATAGACAAAGAAACAAAGAAGTAAAGAGTGTTGATTAATCCTGATATGTCCCGTGATAAATTATGTATAGGCTCCTTTATGAGAATTAGATCCAAACAGGACTGAAACTCTTTACTAGATGGCAGCAAAAGACAGGAAACAGTATCTGCATGAATATTACAAGTGGTGGTAGGACACAACAATCATCACTCTCTTGAAAAAAAGAACGCAAACAAACAAACAAACAAACAAAATAAACACAAAACAAATAGAACAGCTGAAGGTGAGTAGAATGGACTAAAATATTGTAGGATATACATTCATTAAGAGTGGGACGGGGAAATTTTCCTTAAAATAAATATAAACCATAACTTTATCTATTAATATATATTTACCTTCAGAACTGTTAAAAATGTTTCAGAAATGGTAGAAAACACAGATAAAAGGCTGAATTACTGAATTGTTGGTGACCATTCTATCATGGTTTGAGTGTGGTTGAGGACCCCAAAGCAGAGACAGAGGCGCAGGTAGATGTTTAACAGGTTTATTGCCGGGAATGAAGGATGTGGTGATGGAAACAGGCTGGAGACATAGACAGAGGGAAGACACTGGGGTAGACTCACAGGTACAGACTGGACAACAAGGTCAGGCAGGACGACGTGGACAAGCAGGAGATGGACGTGAACAAGGGATAGAGAAGGAATGAACTGACAAAGAACAAAGGATGAGGACAGAACTAAGTAGTGGGGCTGATTAGACAATGAGCTGCAGGTGAACCACCGAGCAGGTGATCCACACTGCAGCATTAGCCCAGCCACACCCCCGACAGGAGCAGACAGACACAGAAGGGAGGGGGGACACATAACAAACACCAAACCCTGACAGTACCCCCCCCTCAAGGGACAGCTCTCAGATGTCCCAAACACCACCACAACCCCGGGTGGGTGGTGGGGGCCTGGACGGCGGGACACAGGTAAACTGGCACCCAGGATGGAGAGGAGCGACCAGCAGCAGCCCAGGAAAGGACACAGCCACCCCGGACGGAAACGAGTGTCCAGCAGTGGCCGAAGAAGGGATACGGCCACCCCAGACGGAGACAAGTGTCCAGCGGCAGCCCAGGAAGGGAATCGACCACCCCAGATGGAGAACAGTGTCCAGCTGTGGCCCAGGAAGGGAGTTGACGACCCTGGATGGAGAACAGTGTCCAGCGGTGGTCCAAGAAGGGAATCTACCACCCTGGACGGAGAACAAAGTCCAGCGGTGGTCCAGGAAGGGATTCTGCCACCCCAGACGGAGAACAGTGTCCAGCGGCGGCCGAGGAAGAGAGTTGACCACCCCAGACAGAGAACAGTGTCCAGCGACGGCCCAGGAAGGGAGTTGACCACCCCAGATGGAGAACAGTGTCCAGCGGTGGTCCAAGAAGGGAATCTACCACCCTGGACGGAGAACAATGTCCAGTGATGGTCCAGGAAGAGAATCGACCACCCCGGACAGAGAACAATGTCCAGCGGCGGTCCAGGAAGGGAATCGACCACCCCGGACGGAGAACAATGTCCAGCGGTGGTCCAGGAAGGGAGTTGACCACCCCACACGGAGAACAAAGTCCAGCGGTGGTCCAAGAAGGGAATCGACCACCCCAGACGGAGAACAGTGTCCACTTGAAATCCACTCGCCTCTCATGAGGGTTTCACTGTTGAAGTCGTTCGTACAGTGTGAGAACACTCTTCGCCTGGCTCCTCCTCCTCCTCACCCGGCTCCTCCTCCTCCTCGCCCGGCTCCTCCTCCTCCTCGCCCGGCTCCTCCTCCTCTTCGCCCGGCTCCTCCTCCTCCTCCTCCTCCTCCTCCTCCTCGCCCGGCTCTTCCCCACCTGGGTAGCTGTGGTCATACTGAACTGGCCCACGGGCCTGGACATCTTTAGCCTGTCCGTCCATGGGAGTGGATCCCTCCTTCACTGTAGTTCTCCCCGAGGTTTCTTCTTTTTCCCAGGACCCTGGGTTTTTTGGAGTTTTTCCTTGCTGAGAAGGAGGGTCTAAGGACAGGGGATGACTGGACCATGTTTCATTTGCTGCTTTACATGAATGTTGTTTATTCCTGTTTTGATATGTCTGTGTGTATCAAACATTTTGTATGCTATGGATGACCTGAAGCCCTCTTATACACAGTTCAGTTATAAATATATCTTACATATCCTGAATCACAGTATTGTACGGAGCTCTGGACAAGTGCCCGGCTAGCTCAGTCGGTAGAGCATGAGACTCTTAATCTCAGGGTCGTGGGTTCGAGCCCCACGTTGGGCATTTGCCATTTTAAACTTGATGAACTGAGTGGCATAACTGTCCCGGTGGCCTAATTTCTACACACATACATTGCAACACATCTATTGGAAGATACACAGAGCCCCCCACAGTTTACTCCACCAAAACACTCAGGCAGTAGGACCCTGAACTCTGAATCTTGGGGTCCTGAGTTCGAGCACAATGTTGTGCAATGACCATTTTCAACTTGTTGAACTGATAATGAGAACAGCCACTGACAAACTTATCTCACTACACAATCAATGGAGCAGATCGAAAACCAACGCAAGTCTCTCTAATAGTTTGAGCTCCGCATTCGGCATCTGCCATTTTAAACTTGATGAACTGAGTGGCATAACTGTCCCGGTGGCCTAATTTCTACTCACATACATTGCAACACATCTATTGGAAGATACACAGAGCCCCCCACAGTTTACTCCACCAAAACACTCAGGCAGTGGAGTCGTATTTGACCAAAATCTCTCATTCACAGCTCATATAAACCAAGCTTGTAAAACTGCATATTTTCACCTGCGAAACATAACTAAAATCAGAAATATTTTGCCTAAAAATGGTGCTGAAAAACTTATCCATGCATTTGTTCCATCCAGACTAGATTACTGTAATTCTCTGCTCACCGTCTGCACTAAAGGTACTTTAAGAAGGTTCCAGTTGGTCCAAAATGCAGCGGCCAGAGTCCTAACAGGAACTAAAAGACGTGATCACATCAGTCCTGTGTTAAAATCACTGCACTGGCTTCCTGTCGAGTTTAGAATTAAATTCAAAGTTCTCCTCCTGACATACAAAGCCTTAAACAATATGGCCCCATCATATCTTCAGGATGCCATTGTCCCCTATCAGCCAAATAGAGCACTTCGCTCTCAGAATGCAGGATTATTAGTGGTTCCTAGAGTGTCTAAAAGTACAGTGGGGGGGAGAGCCTTCAGTTACCAAGCTCCTGTGTTATGGAATCAACTCCCTGTTGGTGTTAAACAGGCTCCACAGTCTCTTTATTTAAGACCAGGCTTAAAACCTTCCTCTTCGGAATAGCTTATGACCAGGTTACTTAGTTGATGTCACTAAGATAAGCTGCTGCAGGAGATAACAAGCTGGGGGAAGTGTGGCAACCTGAGCACTGTCCTCTGTTTCCTCCTTTTTTCTCATCAGCATCACTCACTATGTTCTCATCTGTAGCTCGTTCATTGCTATTCACATGTTGTCCCCTGTCCCACTCCCCCTGTGGAGTGGCACTCTTTCAGACGCCTGATGGCAGCTGGACCTCTCTCCTCCTCCTCGCCCGGCTCCTCCTCCTCCTCGTCCGGCTCCTCCTCCTCGCCCGGCTCCTCCTCCTCCTCCTCCCCGGCTCCTTCCCCACCTGGGTAGCTGTGGCCATACTGAACTGGCCCACGGGCCTGGACATCTATAGCCTGTCCGTCCATGGGAGTGGATCCCTCCTTCACTGTAGTTCTCCCCGAGGTTTCTTCTTTTTCCAGGACCCTGGGTTTTTTGGAGTTTTTCCTTGCTGAGAAGGAGGGTCTAAGGACAGGGGATGACTGGACCATGTTTCATTTGCTGCTTTACATGAATGTTGTTTATTCCTGTTTTGATATGTCTGTGTGTATCAAACATTTTGTATGCTATGGATGACCTGAAGCCCTCTTATACACAGTTCAGTTATAAATATATCTTACATATCCTGAATCACAGTATTGTACGGAGCTCTGGACAAGTGCCCGGCTAGCTCAGTCGGTAGAGCATGAGACTCTTAATCTCAGGGTCGTGGGTTCGAGCCCCACGTTGGGCATTTGCCATTTTAAACTTGATGAACTGAGTGGCATAACTGTCCCGGTGGCCGAATTTCTACACACATACATTGCAACACATCTATTGGAAGATACACAGAGCCCCCCACAGTTTACTCCACCAAAACACTCAGGCAGTAGGACCCTGAACTCTGAATCTTGGGGTCCTGAGTTTGAGCACAATGTTGTGCAATGACCATTTTGAACTTGTTGAACTGATAATGAGAACAGCCACTGACAAACTTATCTCACTACAGATGCAATGGAGCAGATCGAAAACCAACGCAAGTCTCTCTAAAAGTTCGAGCTCCGCATTCGGCGTTTGCCATTTTCAACTTGATGAAATGAGTGGCATAACTGTCCCGCTAACTGTGATAAGATTTAATGTTGTATCTCGATTTATCAAAATGTAATGATAATGCTATCGAAGTAAAAATGTTTTGTGCTGACCAGATTGTGAAACACGCCCTGCATTAGTAATGTGTAATCATGGAGATATGTAAATATTTTGATGACTCATATTGTGAATAAAAGGCACAGAGAGACGGTGGTCGGAGAGAGAGTCCCAGTACCCAGCAGTGTACTGGCGTGGGACGAGCTGTAGCGAGCGCCACGTCTCTCCCGTGCACGTAAAATCCAAGACTTGTCTCGGCTATTTCTTCTGAACCTTGGTGATTTAATCCACAATTGGTTGGAGGTTTATTTTGATAATAACTGTTAATTCTACGCTGTTTGTGTAAAATTCCCCAACAATATGTAAGATATATTTATAACTGAACTGTGTATAAGAGGGCTTCAGGTCATCCATAGCATACAAAATGTTTGACTGAGGCTGAAGGTTATGCATGGAGACACATTTGTTTCTGAAGCACATTACTTAGAGTGCAGACACAAAGTACTTCACAAAAACAGACATGAAGGCCCAAATGATACATAAATATAAAAATAATGGTCAGACCTGAGGGTGATCGGCGTGGCATGACTCGGGACGCCTGCGAATATTCTGAGATCTCATTCTGTAACATTTAGGCAAGGCGTTATGTGCAGCAGCGTTAAGAATCAACAACAAACATTCTCAGGGCTGACTACGAGAGGGTTTATACAGACGGATGAAAGTGAATCAGAAACAAATGGATCAAACTCAGCACTTATCTTATATGTCTATCTTGCATTTATTTAAACAATTCTAACTCTCATAAATATGTGGAACATGCCGGGCAAAGCAAGAACATCTGCACTGGCGAACTCTCCACCAGAATAGTCCCACAGTTCTGCTCATTAAAGTGCACTGTGTAACTTTAGTGGTGGAGGGGTGCCACGTGCCTGCTCCCATGGATATGTTATTGCTTTGATTAAACGTCACTGTTCTATCAGTCCCTGTGGGCAAAAATACTTCGAAAAGCAGACATTTTAGAGATGATCTGTTCATTAAGACAGAGTGTGAAATGGCTTTGAATCTTATTAACATATTATTATTTCTTTTTAATTATTAGTCATGTTGTTTTGCTTGTGTATTTAACTTTGAATATGGTCCATAAACAAATGAACGTCCATGTAAGTAGGTGGGATTCTTTATTTAATGTTCTGTGTTCCTCAGGGCTGCGTGTGATACGGGAGGACTGTGATACGGGAGGACTGTGATACGGGAGGACTGTGATACGGGAGGACTGTGATACGGGAGGACTGTGATACGGGAGGACTGTGATACGGGAGGACTGTGATACGGAGGGAGGACTGTGATACGGGAGGACTGTGATACGGGAGGACTGTGATACGGGAGGACTGTGATACGGGAGGACTGTGATACGGGAGGACTGTGATACGGGAGGACTGTGATACGGGAGGACTGTGATACGGGAGGACTGTGATACGGGAGGACTGTGATACGGGAGGACTGTGATACGGGAGGACTGTGATACGGGAGGACTGTGATACGGGAGGACTGTTTGGCGCAGTTGCAGTCGGCCTGAACCACCAGCATCAGCAGGTGAGTGTCCGGGACCTGCTGGACCACAAACATCCTGCAGGAGGAAGCAAAGACAGTACAGTGAGCTCAGATAGATCTATAGACAAAGAAACAAAGAAGTAAAGAGTGTTGATTAATCCTGATGTGTCCCGTGATAAATTATGTATAGGCTCCTTTATGAGAATTAGATCCAAACAGGACTGAAACTCTTTACTAGATGGCAGCAAAAGACAGGAAACAGTATCTGCATGAATATTACAGTTTTTTCCAATTGTTTACACACAATTTTGAAAACAGGGCTCTTTTTTTCTAAACTCCTCACACAATTAACCAAAGTACACACCCAATTAGCAGAACACAACAGAACACTCAGCAAAATGGAATATTTCAGTCAAAACTATAAACAAGTTGATAAAAACCTTATAATGTTCTCAAAACACAAACACATTATTTCAGTGATTCTACACCGTCTACATCTTATACACACGAACACAAGACATTCAAAATACATCTGTAAAAACCCTTTTACATTATATGAATCTTTTTCAAAAATATTTGAGAGCATTAGGATAATTTAGATCACAAAATATTTTGACGAACCTTCTTCATGAGGACTATAAGATATACAGAGAAAATGTACAATGAAGCAATGCACACAACTGCTGCAGGCTGAAAAGTATTTTATGTACTTTACCATATGTTCAGTTACAGGTCAGTCAATAGGGACAAAGACTAAATTGTAGTTCTTACAACTATAAATTGTAGATACTGTAAATAAAAATCTGTCGACAAATAAAAAGTCCATCCTGTACACTTACAGTGATGAAGAAAAACTAAAGCAACAATACAACAACACAATACAATACAATAATACTCTAAGCATCTCTACGTCTGGCTGGATCAGGCCACAAGATTTGGTCTACGTCACAGGCGATGTCTTCATTAGCAAGGCACCGTTGGAAGAAACGCCTTGTGTGGTGAATCCATCCTTGCACAGAGGCTGCTTCAGTAAGGTCACAGGCCTGGTCCATGGCCTCAATAAGGGGTACACGGTCATATGGCTGAAGGTCGTATACCTTCCACCGCCAAGCAGAAAAACACTCCTCGATTGGGTTGAGGAAGGGGGAGTATGGTGGAAGGTATAGGACAGCAAAATTAGGGTGGTCTTGGAACCAATTTTGGACCAGAGCAGATCGGTGAAATGAAACATTGTCCCAAACGACAATGTGCCGCATCTGGTCCTCTTGGTTTAAATCTGTGATCTCGTGGATTCTGTCAAGAAATGCCAGTATTAGATTGGTGTTATAGGGTCCCAGATGAGCATGGCGGTGGAGGACTCCATTTTGGGTAATAGCAGCACAGAGGGTGATGTTACCCCCTCTCTGCCCAGGGACATTGGTGATTGCCCTGTGTCCAATTACATTTCTCCCTCTTCTTCTTGTCTTTGAGAGGTTAAATCCTGCCTCATCCACATATATAAATTCATGTTGGACGGCCTCTGCGTCAATCTGCAAGACTCTCTGAAACACCGTAAAAAACACAGTAATTTTACATGTAAAAAGGATGTGTGCACACAAACACACAGAGTACAATGCCACACCATAGTAAGTTTTAGTCCACATACACATTACGCAGGTGTTTCACCCTCTCAGAATTTCGGTTAAATGGTACTTTATACAACTGTTTCATGTGTACTTGTTTTTTTTTAAGATCCGAGCTGTTGACAGAGACACTGCATGAATGTGATTGAAAACTGTGTCATTATTGATTCTACTGGCTTGTATCTCTCGGAGCCTGATGCAGTTGTTGGCCAAAACCATGTTCACAATGGCCATCTCTTGTGCCTTCCACCTCGGGGCCCTAGACCCGCAGTCCTACATTAGACAGAATCATTAGATTGTTCTGTATGTAGACAAAAAATCACATGTAGTTTACTGTAAAATGTTCCAGGAAAGGATAGTAATAGTGATGAAACTGTAATACAGTCAGCAGTTTCAATGTACAGTGAGTTAGTTTACCTGTTTTCTTGACGAAATGTTCGAATGACTGATGCCACTGTCTGTCTGCTCAGGTTTGGCTGGACTCTAAGTCCTGCTTCCCTCATTGTAAGTCCACGGTTTATAACGTGGTCGATGACTGTTGCCCGGACATCTGCATTTATATTTGGTCCTCTTCTTTGTTCTGGTTCTGGTGCTCTTACTCTCACTTGACCTCTGCCTCTGCCTCTTCCTCTTCCTTCTCCTCCTCTTTGAGCATTTATACTTTACCTGAGTGCTGCATTTTCAATTAAGCACTTAAGTGTTTCCACACCTGGTGGATGTAATTGGCCACTTTGTTCATTAGTGTAGTCACTGGCAGCCAGAACTTTGTAATGAGAAGGAAGTCACCTCACAATCTTTATCTGTGTCTAAAGTGTGAAAATGTGTTTTAAGTTTGGAAAATCAGTGTGTGCAGTGTTTTGCAAAAAGTTTGAAGCTGAATTTGTGCTGACTGTTTTGCTACTCTGGACAGGTGTTTTGCTTCTTGAGTGTTAAGATTTGTTAACCATCTGAAAATTTAAATTTTAGTGTGTAAACAAGTGGTGGTAGGACACAACAATCATCACTCTCAATTCAATTCAATTCAATTTATTTTGTAGCGCCCAAAATCGCAACAACAGTTGCCTCTAAGGGCGTTCCAAGATATGGATGAGTAAAACATACACACAGACATATCAAAACAGGAATAAACAACATTCATGTAAAGCAGCAAATGAAACATGGTCCAGTCATCCCCTGTCCTTAGACCCTCCTTCTCAGCAAGGAAAAACTCCAAAAAACCCAGAGTCCTGGGAAAAAGAAGAAACCTCGGGGAGAACTACAGTGAAGGAGGGATCCACTCCCATGGACGGACAGGCTATAGATGTCCAGGCCCGTGGGCCAGTTCAGTATGACCACAGCTACCCAGGTGGGGAAGGAGCCGGGCGAGGAGGAGGAGAAGAGGGGCGAGGAGGAGGAGCCGGGCGAGGAGGAGGAGCCAGGCGAGGAGGAGGAGAGAGGTCCAGCTGCCATCAGGCGTCTGAAAGAGTTCCACTCCACAGGGGGAGTGGGACAGGGGACAACATGTGAATAGCAATGAACAAACTACAGATGAGAACATAGTGAGTGATGCTGATGAGAAAATAGGAGGAAACAGAGGACAGTGCTCAGGGTGCCACACTTCCCCCAGCTTGTTATCTCCTGCGGCAGCTTATCTTAGTGACATCAACTAAGTAACCTGGTCATAAGCTATTCCGAAGAGGAAGGTTTTAAGCCTGGTCTTAAATAAAGAGACTGTGGAGCCTGTTTAACATCAACAGGGAGTTGATTCCATAACACAGGAGCTTGGTAACTGAAGGCTCTCCCCCCCACTGTACTTTTAGACACTCTAGGAACCACTAATAATCCTGCATTCTGAGAGCGAAGTGCTCTATTTGGCTGATAGGGGACAATGGCATCCTGAAGATATGATGGGGCCATATTGTTTAAGGCTTTGTATGTCAGGAGGAGAACTTTGAATTTAATTCTAAACTCGACAGGAAGCCAGTGAAGTGATTTTAACACAGGACTGATGTGATCACGTCTTTTAGTTCCTGTTAGGACTCTGGCCGCTGCATTTTGGACCAACTGGAAGCTTCTTAAAGTACCTTTAGTGCAGACGGTGAGCAGAGAATTACAGTAATCTAGTCTGGATGTAACAAATGCATGGATAAGTTTTTCAGCACCATTTTTAGGCAAAATATTTCTGATTTTAGTTATGTTTCGCAGGTGAAAATATGCAGTTTTACAAGCTTGGTTTATATGAGCTGTGAATGAGAGATTTTGGTCAAATACGACTCCACTGCTTGAGTGTTTTGGTAGAGTATACTGTGGGGGTCAAACGCCCAACGTGGGGCTCAAACCCACGACCCTGAGATTAAGAGTCTCATGCTCTACCGACTGAGCTAGCCGGGCACTTGTCCAGAGCTCCGTACAATACTGTGATTCAGGATATGTAAGATATATTTATAACTGAACTGTGTATAAGAGGGCTTCAGGTCATCCATAGCATACAAAATGTTTGACTGAGGCTGAAGGTTATGCATGGAGACACATTTGTTTCTGAAGCACATTACTTAGAGTGCAGACACAAAGTACTTCACAAAACAGACATTCAATACAAGGATATATAAAGTAGATGACAGAGCAAAACAATATCAGTCATTCAAAGCTAACTTTGGAGAAGGTAAGCAGTGCTTTCAGAATCAGAATCAGAATCAGAATTATTTTTATTCATCCCCGAGGGGAAATTTTCTTTGTTACAGATGCAACTGACCAAGAGCATGTACATCGAACAAGTTACAAAATAAGCTAAATACAATAAGATAAAAAGATAAAATAGCTCTCTCTGGGAAACTATTTACATCATTGACATCTTTATGACTATATACATGTGTGATAAGGGAAGAGGATATTACAGTAGTTTGTGATTTAAAGTGCAGCGTTCAACAGTTTGATGGCGACAGGACAGATTTCCTGTGTCTCTCAGTGGAGCAGCGGCAGCCGCAGTCTATGGCTGAAACAGCTCCTCTGATTGGCCAGCACCTTGTGGAGGGGGTGGGAGGGAGAGTCCAGAATAGTCCAGATTTTGTCCAGCATTCTCCTGTCCAACACCACCGCCAGAGAGTCCAGCTCCTCCCCCACAACATGTCCAGCCTTCCTAATGATCTTCTCGAGTCTATTAGTGTCCCTCACGTGCAGACTGCTGCCCCAGCAGACTACAGCGTACATGATGCACTGGCCTCCATAGACTCGTAGAACATCCTGAGCATTGTCCTGCAGATGTCAAAGGACCTCAGCCTCCTCAGGAAATAGAGGCGGCTCTGGCCCTTCTTGTAAACCGCGTCCACGTTCCTGCTCCAGTCCAGTTTATTGTCCAAGTTCACCCCCAGGTACTTGTACTCCTCCACCACGTCCACACTGACCCCCCGGATGGAGATGGGGGTCACAGCAGCTTTGGTCCTCCTAAGGTCCACCACCAGTTCCTTTGTCTTCATCACGTTGAGCTGGAGGTGGTTCTCCTCACTCCAAGTGACAAAGTTGTCCACTACAGTCCTGTACTCCTCCTCGTCACCACCGCTGATGCATCCACCACTGCAGAGTCGTCAGAAAACTTCTGAAGGAGGCAAGACTCACTGCAGTAGTTGAAGTCTGTGGTGTAGAGGGTGAAGAGGAAGGGAGACAGGATTGTCCCCTGTGGAGCCCCAGTGTTGCTGACCACCCTGTCCGACACACAGCACTGCAAACGCACATACTGTGGTCTTCCAGTGAGGTTATCCACAATCCAGGACACGAAGGAGGCTCCACCTGCATCACCTCCAGCTTCTCAGCCAGCAGAGCCGGCCTGATGGTGTTGAACGCACTGGAGAAGTCAAAAAACATGATCCTCACAGTGGCAGCCGGCTTGTCCAGGTGGGAGTAGACTCTGTGGAGTAGGGTCAGGATGGCGTCATCTACTCCAAGGTGGGGCTGGTAGGCAAACTGGAGAGGGTCTTGCAGATGTTGGACCATAGGCCTCAGCTGCTGCAGGACGAGTTGTTCCAGAGTCTTCATGATGTGGGAGGTCAGTGCCACGGGCCTGTAGTCCTTAGGGTCGCTGGGGCGCGGCGTCTTCGGGACAGGGACGAGGCACGATGTCTTCCATAGCAGGGGGACTCTCTGAAGACTCAGGCTCAGGCTGAAGATCTGGTGCAGGACACCACTGAGCTGGGGAGCACAGCCCTTCAGGACTCTGGGGCTCACTCCATCAGGTCCTGGTGCTTTCCCGGCCTTCAGTCTCTGCAGTTGACACCTCACCTGCTCCTCAGTGACAGTCAGTGTGGAGGTGTCGGGAGGGGGAGGGGTGGTGTCATCTGAGGTGTGAGCTGGGTCTTCCACAGGAGACGGGGGAGGGAGGGGTAGGGGGGTGACTGCTGCTGGCTGGAGGTGCACAGTTCCTGCAGTGTCAAAGCGATTGAAGAAGATGTTGAACTCATTAGCTGTGTTCACGTCTCCCTCAACGCTTCCCCCTCGGGTCGGCTTGTGTCCCATGATGGTCCTCATGCCGCTCCACACTTCCCTCATGTTGTTCTGCTGAAGTTTCCACTCCAGCTTCCTCCCATGTCTCTGTCTGGCCTGGCTCAGCTGCACCTTCAGTTTCTTCTGAGCAGCCCGGGCCTCCTCCTTGTTTCCCGAGCTGCAGGCCTTCCTCTTCCCAATGAGTGTGGCTTTAATGTCCTTGGTTATCCATGGCTTGTTGTTTGGATAACAGCTCACAGTCTTTGTTGGGACAACTGAGTCCACACAGAAGTTTATGTAGCTGGTGATGCAGTCAGTCAGCCCGTCGAGGTCATCTCCATGGGGCTCAGTGAGTGCAGCCCAGTCTGTCACCTCAAAGCAGCTCTGTAACACCTCCAGAGACTCATCTGTCCACCTCCTCACAGACCGGGGGGAGGGGGGAAGGCGCTTCACCAGAGGTGTGTAAGATGTCCTGAGGAACACCAGGGTGTGGTCTGAACGGCCAAGTGGGGGCAGGGGAGCCGCCAGGTATGCGCCACGAACATTAGCATAGAGGTGGTCTAATGTTTTTCCCTCCCTGGTGGGGCAGTTCACAAACTGGGAGAAAGTGGGGAGAGTTTTGGCCAAACTGACATGATTGAAGTCCCCGGAGATGGCGATGAAGGCTGTAGGGTGAGCGTTCTGAATCCGGGCTACCGCAGCGTGGATAGAGTCACAGGCGCTGTGGGTGTTGGCTGACGGAGGCACGTAGACAGCAACAAACACAACATGCGAGAACTCCCTCGGTAGATAATAAGGCCGTAGTCCGACAGTACATAGTTCCACATCAGGGCTGCAGATCCGTTCCTTGACGGTGATGTGCGATGGATGGCACCAGCGGTGGTTGACGAGCACCGATAGCCCGCCGCCTCTGCTCTTCCCGCAGCTGGCGCGCTCTCTGTCGGCCCGTACAGTGGAGAAGCCCGCGATAGAAACGTAGTCATCAGGCACATCTTCATGCAGCCATGTCTCGGAGAAACACATTAAACTGCACTCCCGATATTCCTTCTGACTCTGGGCTAGCGCTGTCAGTTCGTCCATCTTATTTACGAGGGATCTCACGTTACCCATCACAATAGAGGGGAGACACGGCTTGTACATAAGTCTCTGTTGTTTTGCTGCTATCCTCCTCCGTCGCAGTTTTTTATTTCCTCTGCAGCCCCTGTGTGTCCTTCTCCTGCAGTCCGCGGGGATGTCAGGTGAGCTCCCGGTGGTTCCTATAGCAGCCGCTCCAGTGTCTCTCAGCGCTATCAGCTGTTCCCGAGTGTATTGTAACCCCGTTTCAGTCAGAAACAGTCCTAAGGGTCACTCAAAGTCGCCAAAAAAAACCTCCCTCGGCTGACTCTAGTGTTGTTAAGAACTATTTCAAAAAGTGTGCTCAAATAGAAAGGTAAAAAGTGCAAAAAAGCAAGAAAAGCGAAGAAAGGAATCGGAGCTCTGTAAACAGGCTGCACACGCGAACTCGCGCATGCGCACAAGATGGCCAATACATATGCCTTTGCAGACTTCCACCATCACATCACATCCATGTTTTGAATAAAACACATGAACTCTGTCTGAGTGAACATCAAAAGCTTTCATTTTGGAGATGCCATGTGTTTCATTGTGTTGTCACACTGGTGTGATTTTAATCCAGTCAAAATGACCTACAGCTCAAAAAGGATTATCTGCAGAACAGAAATGTCAGGAGAAGGATTTGAACCTACACCTCCTGTCAGACACCAGAAGCCCCTGTGCTGATGAAGGTGCTAAACTTGTGGCTGGTGCTGTAGACCGCTGGGTCCTCCTGACAGCCTGCTGCCTGCCGGTCTTGGTGTCGCTGCCAGTATGTAGGCCATTATCACTGGCTTTACTAGCACACATGACTGTGCTTGTACTCTTTGTTGGCTTGGAACCAAGCACATATAACAAGTGCTTTGTTTAAAGGTTCTTTGAAACTAAGATGCCATTTGACAGCTGCAGCAATAGTAGTGTATCCTAGAGGATTAGCAGAAGCACTGTGGGTAACCAATATTGAACCCTGAGTAAAGCAGCCATTGAGGCTGTCTACATTCTTACAACCTGCTCAAAACACAAGATAAGACAAACAAATTTCCCAAAGTGGAATTTATTCCACGTCTCCATTCCAGATCAAATGGGCCTCAGGAAGGAGTCTACCTTAAGGCTGATGCCTTGGATGTCTGAGCCGTTTTCACATCTCCCTTACTTCCACTTGAGGATCATATTTCTGATTTCAGGCCAAACTTAATTCTTTGGTACTCCAACAGGCTTATACAAATTTTCGCACCCTTTCAGTATTCAGACAGAGGTCGTGCTTAAATCATGTGAAACACACTTTGGAAGCATGGGTGCTAATCACAATGCCGTAGAACTATTAGACAGACTTGTGTTGGTTTTCGATCTGCTCCATTGATTGTGTAGTGAGATAAGTTTGTCAGTGGCTGTTCTCATTATCAGTTCAACAAGTTGAAAATGGTCATTGCACAACATTGTGCTCGAACTCAGGACCCCAAGATTCAGAGTTCAGGGTCCTACTGCCTGAGTGTTTTGGTGGAGTAAACTGTGGGGGGCTCTGTGTATCTTCCAATAGATGTGTTGCAATGTATGTGAGTAGAAATTAGGCCACCGGGACAGTTATGCCACTCAGTTCATCAAGTTTAAAATGGGAAACGCCCAACGTGGGGCTCGAACCCACGACCCTGAGATTAAGAGTCTCATGCTCTACCGACTGAGCTAGCCGGGCACTTGTCCAGAGCTCCGTACAATACTGTGATTCAGGATATGTAAGATATATTTATAACTGAACTGTGTATAAGAGGGCTTCAGGTCATCCATAGCATACAAAATGTTTGATACACACAGACATATCAAAACAGGAATAAACAACATTCATGTAAAGCAGCAAATGAAACATGGTCCAGTCATCCCCTGTCCTTAGACCCTCCTTCTCAGCAAGGAAAAACTCCAAAAAACCCAGGGTCCTGGGAAAAAGAAGAAACCTCGGGGAGAACTACAGTGAAGGAGAGATCCACTCCCATGGACGGACAGGCTATAGATGTCCAGGCCCGTGGGCCAGTTCGGTATGACCACAGCTACCCAGGTGGGGAAGGAGCCGGGGAGGAGGAGGAGGAGCCGGGGAGGAGGAGGAGGAGCCGGGCAAGGAGGAGGAGACCGGGCGAGGAGGAGGAGGAGCCGGGCGAGGAGGAGGAGGAGCCAGGCGAAGAGGAGTGTTCTCACACTGTACAAACGACTTCAACAGTGAAACCCTCATGAGAGGCGAGTGGATTTCAAGTGGACACTGTTCTCCGTCTGGGGTGGTCGATTCCCTTCTTGGACCACTGCTGGACTTTGTTCTCCGTGTGGGGTGGTCAACTCCCTTCCTGGACCACCGCTGGACATTGTTCTCCATCCAGGGTCGTCAACTCCCTTCCTAACCCTAACCCTAACCCTGGTCTTAAATAAAGAGACTGTGGAGCCTGTTTAACACCAACAGGGAGTTGATTCCATAACACAGGAGCTTGGTAACTGAAGGCTCTCCCCCTCACTGTACTTTTAGACACTCTAGGAACCACTAATAATCCTGCATTCTGAGAGCGAAGTGCTCTATTTGGCTGATAGGGGACAATGGCATCCTGAAGATATGATGGGGCCATATTGTTTAAGGCTTTGTATGTCAGGAGGAGAACTTTGAATTTAATTCTAAACTCGACAGGAAGCCAGTGCAGTGATTTTAACACAGGACTGATGTGATCACGTCTTTTAGTTCCTGTTAGGACTCTGGCCGCAGCTTTGGTCCTCCTAAGGTCCACCACCAGTTCCTTTGTCTTCATCACGTTGAGCTGGAGGTGGTTCTCCTCACTCCAAGTGACAAAGTTGTCCACTACAGTCCTGTACTCCTCCTCGTCACCACCGCTGATGCATCCACCACTGCAGAGTCGTCAGAAAACTTCTGAAGGTGGCAAGACTCACTGCAGTAGTTGAAGTCCGTGGTGTAGAGGGTGAAGAGGAAGGGAGACAGGATTGTCCCCTGTGGAGCCCCAGTGTTGCTGACCACCCTGTCCGACACACAGCTCTGCAAACGCACATACTGTGGTCTTCCAGTGAGGTTATCCACAATCCAGGACACGAAGGAGGCTCCACCTGCATCACCTCCAGCTTCTCAGCCAGCAGAGCCGGCCTGATGGTGTTGAACGCACTGGAGAAGTCAAAAAACATGATCCTCACAGTGGCAGCCGGCTTGTCCAGGTGGGAGTAGACTCTGTGGAGTAGGGTCAGGATGGCGTCATCTACTCCAAGGTGGGGCTGGTAGGCAAACTGGAGAGGGTCTTGCAGATGTTGGACCATAGGCCTCAGCTGCTGCAGGACGAGTTGTTCCAGAGTCTTCATGATGTGGGAGGTCAGTGCCACGGGCCTGTAGTCCTTAGGGTCGCTGGGGCGCGGCGTCTTCGGGACAGGGACGAGGCACGATGTCTTCCATAGCAGGGGGACTCTCTGAAGACTCAGGCTCAGGCTGAAGATCTGGTGCAGGACACCACTGAGCTGGGGAGCACAGCCCTTCAGGACTCTGGGGCTCACTCCATCAGGTCCTGGTGCTTTCCCGGCCTTCAGTCTCTGCAGTTGACACCTCACCTGCTCCTCAGTGACAGTCAGTGTGGAGGTGTCGGGAGGGGGAGGGGTGGTGTCATCTGAGGTGTGAGCTGGGTCTTCCACAGGAGACGGGGAGGGAGGGTAGGGGGTGACTGCTGCTGGCTGGAGCTGGACAGTTCCTGCAGTGTCAAAGCGATTGAAGAAGATGTTGAACTCATTAGCTGTGTTCACGTCTCCCTCAACGCTTCCCCCTCGGGTCGGCTTGTGTCCCATGATGGTCCTCATGCCGCTCCACACTTCCCTCATGTTGTTCTGCTGAAGTTTCCACTCCAGCTTCCTCCCATGTCTCTGTCTGGCCTGGCTCAGCTGCACCTTCAGTTTCTTCTGAGCAGCCCGGGCCTCCTCCTTGTTTCCCGAGCTGCAGGCCTTCCTCTTCCCAATGAGTGTGGCTTTAATGTCCTTGGTTATCCATGGCTTGTTGTTTGGATAACAGCTCACAGTCTTTGTTGGGACAACTGAGTCCACACAGAAGTTTATGTAGCTGGTGATGCAGTCAGTCAGCCCGTCGAGGTCATCTCCATGGGGCTCAGTGAGTGCAGCCCAGTCTGTCACCTCAAAGCAGCTCTGTAACACCTCCAGAGACTCATCTGTCCACCTCCTCACAGACCGGGGGGAGGGGGGAAGGCGCTTCACCAGAGGTGTGTAAGATGTCCTGAGGAACACCAGGGTGTGGTCTGAACGGCCAAGTGGGGGCAGGGGAGCCGCCAGGTATGCACCACGAACATTAGCATAGAGATGGTCTAATGTTTTTCCCTCCCTGGTGGGGCAGTTCACAAACTGGGAGAAAGTGGGGAGAGTTTTGGCCAAACTGACATGATTGAAGTCCCCGGAGATGGCGATGAAGGCTGTAGGGTGAGCGTTCTGAATCCGGGCTACCGCAGCGTGGATAGAGTCACAGGCGCTGTGGGCGTTGGCTGACGGAGGCACGTAGACAGCAACAAACACAACATGCGAGAACTCCCTCGGTAGATAATAAGGCCGTAGTCCGACAGTACATAGTTCCACATCAGGGCTGCAGATCCGTTCCTTGACGGTGATGTGCGATGGATGGCACCAGCGGTGGCTAACGAGCACCGCTACCCCGCCGCCTCTGCTCTTCCCGCAGCTGGCGCGCTCTCTGTCGGCCCGTACAGTGGAGAAGCCCGCGATAGAAACGTAGTCATCAGGCACATCTTCATGCAGCCATGTCTCGGAGAAACACATTAAACTGCACTCCCGATATTCCTTCTGACTCTGGGCTAGCGCTGTCAGTTCATCCATCTTATTTACGAGGGATCTCACGTTACCCATCACAATAGAGGGGAGACACGGCTTGAACTTAAGTCTCTGTTGTTTTGCTGCTATCCTCTTCTGTCGCAGTTTTTTATTTCCTCTGCAGCCCCTGTGTGTCCTTCTCCTGCAGTCCGCGGGGATGTCAGGTGAGCTCCCGGTGGTTCCCATAGCAGCCGCTCCAGTGTCTCTCAGCGCTATCAGCTGTTCCCGAGTGTATTGTAACCCCGTTTCAGTCAGAAACAGTCCTAAGGGTCACTCAAAGTCGCCAAAAAAAAACTCCCTCGGCTGACTCTAGTGTTGTTAAGAACTATTTCAAAAAGTGTGCTCAAATAGAAAGGTAAAAAGTGCAAAAAAGCAAGAAAAGCGAAGAAAGGAATCGGAGCTCTGTAAACAGGCTGCACACGCGAACTCGCGCATGCGCACAAGATGGCCAGTACATATGCCTTTGCAGACTTCCACCATCACATCACATCCATGTTTTGAATAAAACACATGAATTCTGTCTGAGTGAACATCAAAAGCTTTCATTTTGGAGATGCCATGTGTTTCATTGTGTTGTCACACTGGTGTGATTTTAATCCAGTCAAAATGACCTACAGTTCAAAAAGGATTATCTGCAGAACAGAAATGTCAGGAGAAGGAGTTGAACCTACACCTCCTGTCAGACACCAGAAGCCCCTGTGCTGATGAAGGTGCTAAACTTGTGGCTGGTGCTGTAGACCGCTGGGTCCTCCTGACAGCCTGCTGCCTGCCGGTCTTGGTGTCGCTGCCAGTATGTAGGCCATTATCACTGGCTTTACTAGCACACATGACTGTGCTTGTACTCTTTGTTGGCTTGGAACCAAGCACATATAACAAGTGCTTTGTTTAAAGGTTCTTTGAAACTAAGATGCCATTTGACAGCTGCAGCAATAGTAGTGTATCCTAGAGGATTAGCAGAAGCACTGTAGGTAACCAATATTGAACCCTGAGTAAAGCAGCCATTGAGGCTGTCTACATTCTTACAACCTGCTCAAAACACAAGATAAGACAAACAAATTTCCCAAAGTGGAATTTATTCCACGTCTCCATTCCAGATCAAATGGGCCTCAGGAAGGAGTCTACCTTAAGGCTGATGCCTTGGATGTCTGAGCCGTTTTGACATCTCCCTTACGACTTCAACAGTGAAACCCTCATGAGAGGCGAGTGGATTTCAAACAGGTTTGATATTCTTGTGACTTATGATCGCCAGTCGGGAGCTGGTCATGAGATATTCATCGGTTCTCGTTACCCTATGTATACAACACAAAACAAGACGCACGAGTGAAAAATTGTCTCAAAAAAGGCCAAAAATCACACAGTGTATCCCCAGTGATACTTGGGAATTTACAACCATGCTGCAATACTACATTACAATGAAATATGGTAATGGTCACCAACAATTCAGTAATTCAGCCTTTTATCTGTGTTTTCTACCATTTCTGAAACATTTTTAACAGTTCTGAAGGTAAATATATATTAATAGATAAAGTTATGGTTTATATTTATTTTAAGGAAAATTTCCCCGTCCCACTCTTAATTAATGTATATCCTACAATATTTTAGTCCATTCTACTCACCTTCAGCTGTTCTATTTGTTTTGTGTTTATTTTGTTTGTTTGTTTGTTTGTTTGCTTTCTTTTTTTCAAGAGAGTGATGATTGTTGTGTCCTACCACCACTTTTACAGTTTTTTCCAATTGTTTACACACTAAAATTTAAATTTTCAGATGGTTAACAAATCTTAACACTCAAGAAGCAAAACACCTGTCCAGAGTAGCAAAACAGTCAGCACAAATTCAGCTTCAAACTTTTTGCAAAACACTGCACACACTGATTTTCCAAACTTAAAACACATTTTCACACTTTAGACACAGATAAAGATTGTGAGGTGACTTCCTTCTCATTACAAAGTTCTGGCTGCCAGTGACTACACTAATGAACAAAGTGGCCAATTACATCCACCAGGTGTGGAAACACATAAGTGCTTAATTGAAAATGCAGCACTCAGGTAAAGTATAAATGCTCAAAGAGGAGGAGAAGGAAGAGGAAGAGGCAGAGGCAGAGGTCAAGTGAGAGTAAGAGCACCAGAACCAGAACAAAGAAGAGGACCAAATATAAATGCAGATGTCCGGGCAACACTCAGACCACGTTATAAACCATGGACTTACAATGAGGGAAGCAGGACTTAGAGTCCAGCCAAACCTGAGCAGACAGACAGTGGCATCAGTCATTAGAACATTTCGTCAAGAAAACAGGTAAACTAACTCACTGTACATTGAAACTGCTTCCTGTATTACAGTTTCATCACTTTTACTATCCTTTCCTGGAACATTTTACAGTAAACTACATGTGATTTCTGTCTACATACAGTACAATCTAATGATTTTGTCTAATGAAGAATTGCGGGTCTAGGGCACCGAGGTGGAAGGGGCCGTTTATTCACTGAGGCACAAGAGATGGCCATCGTGAACATGGTTTTGGCCAACAACTGCATCAGGCTCCGAGAGATACAAGCCAGTAGAATCAATAATGACACAGTTTTCAATAACATTCATGCAGTGTCTCTGTCAACAGCTCGGATCTTAAAAAAAAAACAAGTACACATGAAACAGTTGTATAAAGTACCATTTAACCGAAATTCTGAGAGGGTGAAACACCTGCGTAATGTGTAT
Organism: Odontamblyopus lacepedii; assembly: GCA_034769755.1. Taxonomy (NCBI): domain Eukaryota; kingdom Metazoa; phylum Chordata; class Actinopteri; order Gobiiformes; family Gobiidae; genus Odontamblyopus; species Odontamblyopus lacepedii. The sequence goes on from CM068347.1 coordinate 45,900,646, forward strand.
GTGGAGGTATTTTACAGTAAAACTTACTATGGTGTGGCATTGTACTCTGTGTGTACTCTGTGTGTTTGTGTGCACACAACCTTTTTACATGTAAAATCACTGTGTTTTTTACGGTGTTTCAGAGAGTCTTGCAGATTGATGCAGAGGCCGTCCAACATGAATTTATATATGTGGATGAGGCAGGATTTAACCTCTCAAAGACAAGAAGAAGAGGGAGAAATGTAATTGGACACAGGGCAATCACCAATGTCCCTGGGCAGAGAGGGGGTAACATCACCCTCTGCACTGCTATTACCCAAAATGGAGTCCTCCACCGCCATGCTCATCTGGGACCCTATAACACCAATCTAATACTGGCATTTCTTGACAGAATCCACGAGATCACAGATTTAAACCAAGAGGACCAGATGCGGTACATTGTCGTTTGGGACAATGTTTCATTTCACCGATCTGCTCTGGTCCAAAATTGGTTCCAAGACCACCCTAATTTTGCTGTCCTATACCTTCCACCATACTCCCCCTTCCTCAACCCAGTCGAGGAGTTTTTTTCTGCTTGGCGGTGGAAGGTATACGACCTTCAGCCATATGACCGTGTCCCCCTTATTGAGGCCATGGACCAGGCCTGTGACCTTACTGAAGCAGCCTCTGTGCAAGGATGGATTCACCACACAAGGCGTTTCCTCCAGCGGTGCCTTGCTAATGAAGACATCGCCTGTGACGTAGACCAAATTTTGTGGCCTGATCCAGCCGGACGTAGAGATGCTTAGAGTATTATTGTATTGTATTGTGTTGTATTGTATTGTGTTGTTGTATTGTTGCTTTAGTTTTTCTTCATCACTGTAAGTGTACAGGATGGACTTTTTATTTGTCGACAGATTTTTATTTACAGTATCTACAATTTATAGTTGTAAGAACTACAATTTAGTCTTTGTCCCTATTGATTGACATGTAACTGAACATATGGTAAAGCACATAAATACTGTTCAGCCTGCAGCAGTTGTGTGCATTGCTTCATTGTACATTTTCTCTGTATATCTTATAGTCCTCATGAAGAAGGTTCGTCAAAATATTTTGTGATCTAAATTATCCTAATGCTCTCAAATATTTTTGAAAAAGATTCATATAATGTAAAAGGGTTTTTACAGATGTATTTTGAATGTCTTGTGTTCGTGTGTATAAGATGTAGACGGTGTAGAATCACTGAAATAATGTGTTTGTGTTAGGAGAACATTATAAGGTTTTTATCAACTTGTTTATAGTTTTGACTGAAATATTCCATTTTGCTGAGTGTTCTGTTGTGTTCTGCTAATTGGGTGTGTACTTTGGTTAAATGTGTGAGGAGTTTAGAAAAAAAGAGCCCTGTTTTCAAAATTGTGTGTAAACAATTGGAAAAAACTGTAATATTCATGCAGATACTGTTTCCTGTCTTTTGCTGCCATCTAGTAAAGAGTTTCAGTCCTGTTTGGATCTAATTCTCATAAAGGAGCCTATACATAATTTATCACGGGACATATCAGGATTAATCAACACTCTTTACTTCTTTGTTTCTTTGTCTATAGATCTATCTGAGCTCACTGTACTGTCTTTGCTTCCTCCTGCAGGATGTTTGTGGTCCAGCAGGTCCCGGACACTCACCTGCTGATGCTGGTGGTTCAGGCCGACTGCAACTGCTCCAAACAGTCCTCCCGTATCACAGTCCTCCCGTATCACAGTCCTCCCGTATCACAGTCCTCCCGTATCACAGTCCTCCCGTATCACAGTCCTCCCGTATCACAGTCCTCCCGTATCACAGTCCTCCCGTATCACACGCAGCCCTGAGGAACACAGAACATTCAATAAAGAATCCCACCTACTCACATGGACGTTCATTTGTTTATGGACCATATTCAAAGTTAAATACACAAGCAAAACAACATGACTAATAATTAAAAATAAATAATAATATGTTAATAAGATTCAAAGCCATTTCACACTCTGTCTTAATGAACAGATCATCTCTAAAATGTCTGCTTTTCTAAGTATTTTTGCCCACAAGGACTGATAGAACAGTGACGTTTAATCAAAGCAATAACATATCCATGGGAGCAGGCACGTGGCACCCCTCCACCACTAAAGTTACACAGTGCACTTTAATGAACAGAACTGTGGGACTATTCTGGTGGAGAGTTCGCCAGTGCAGATGTTCTTGCTTTGCCCGGCATGTTCCACATATTTATGAGAGTTAGAATTGTTTAAATAAATGCAAGATAGACATATGAGATAAGTGCTGAGTTTGATACGTTTGTTTCTGATTCACTTTCATCCGTAGTCAGTCCTGTGAATGTTTGTTGTTGATTCTTAACGCTGCTGCACATAACTCCTTGCCTAAATGTTACAGAATGAGATCTCAGAATATTCGCAGGTGTCCCGAGTCATGCCACGCCGATCACCCTCAGGTCTGACCATTATTCTTATATTTATGTATCATTTGGGCCTTCATGTCTGTTTTTGTGAAGTACTTTGTGTCTGCACTCTAAGTAATGTGCTTCAGAAACAAATGTGTCTCCATGCATAACCTTCAGCCTCAGTCAAACATTTTGTATGCTATGGATGACCTGAAGCCCTCTTATACACAGTTCAGTTATAAATATATCTTACATATCCTGAATCACAGTATTGTACGGAGCTCTGGACAAGTGCCCGGCTAGCTCAGTCGGTAGAGCATGAGACTCTTAATCTCAGGGTCGTGGGTTCGAGCCCCACGTTGGGCGTTTGCCATTTTAAACTTGATGAACTGAGTGGCATAACTGTCCCGGTGGCCTAATTTCTACTCACATACATTGCAACACATCTATTGGAAGATACACAGAGCCCCCCACAGTTTACTCCACCAAAACACTCAGGCAGTAGGACCTTGAACTCTGAATCTTGGGGTCCTGAGTTTGAGCACAATGTTGTGCAATGACCATTTTCAACTTGTTGAACTGATAATGAGAACAGACACTGACAAACTTATCTCACTACAGATGCAATGGAGCAGATCGAAAACCAACGCACGTCTGTCTAATAGTTCTACTGCATTGTGATTAGCACCCATGCTTCCAAAGTGTGTTTCACATGATTTAAGCACGACCTCTGTCTGAATACTGAAAGGGTGCGAAAATTTGTATAAGCCTGTTGGAGCACCAAAGAATTAAGTTTGGCCTGAAATCAGAAATATGATCCTCAAGTGGAAGTAAGGGAGATGTGAAAACAGCTCAGACATCCAAGGCATCAGCCTTAAGGTAGACTCCTTCCTGAGGCCCATTTCATCTGGAATGGAGACGTGGAATAAATTCCACTTTAAAATGTGTTTGTCTTATCTTGTGTTTTGAGCAGGTTGTAAGAATGTAGACAGCCTCAATGGCTGCTTTACTCAGGGTTCAATATTGGTTACCTACAGTGCTTCTGCTCATCTTCTAGGATACACTACTATTGCTGCAGCTGTCAAATGGCATCTTAGTTTCAAAGAACGTTTAAACAAAGCACTTGTTATATGTGCTTGGTTCCAAGCCAACAAAGAGTACAAGCACAGTCATGTGTGCTAGTAAAGCCAGTGATAATGGCCTACATACTGGCAGCGACACCAAGACCGGCAGGCAGCAGGCTGTCAGGAGGACCCAGCGGTCTACAGCACCAGCCACAAGTTTAGCACCTTCATCAGCACAGGGGCTTCTGGTGTCTGACAGGAGGTGTAGGTTCAAATCCTTCTCCTGACATTTCTGTTCTGCAGATAATCCTTTTTGAACTGTAGGTCATTTTGACTGGATTAAAATCACACCAGTGTGACAACACAATGAAACACATGGCATCTCCAAAATGAAAGCTTTTGATGTTCACTCAGACAGAGTTCATGTGTTTTATTCAAAACATGGATGTGATGTGATGGTGGAAGTCTGCAAAGGCATATGTATTGGCCTAAAGCACTGCTTACTGTCATAAAATAAAATCACAACCAGTGAAAGCACTTGACAATTTATAAATGCCAATCTCCTAATTGAGGATTAAATCACCTGAGCCAGCTTCAAAAATAGGCCCTTGACAAGTCGAGAGCAAACGGCGCTTGCCCAGAGCACGTCCCACTGGTCCCTGACCGTCTCTCTCCAAGATCATCTCTCTCCCCCAGCTATTTATTGAAGGCATTGTGTCATCAAAATACATCATGGTCAGGATACATCATGTGTTAGGTTTACAAAATACTGCATCTGTTGGCCAGGCACCAGTGGAGGCAAAAGACCTGAGCCGCGAGACCCACTCACTGTCATCCATGGCCTTGTGGCTTTTGGAATGATTAGACATGTTTCTAGAATGAAAGATTGGTATAAATTCCTTATGATTATATTAGGACATCTGAATAATTAGAAGTTTCCCCATTGCTAAAGGAAACAATGGTGGTTCCTCACAGTTTAGAATTCTCCAGCATCTTAACTTGGACTATACACTGACATATCAAGGCATTGTTACTCATCACAAAGCTATAAAATGACTCTACTGATTAGAAACAACTGCATAAAGATTCTATAAAGCCAACAATTGATACTCCACTAACTGTATAAAATTGAATTGTCCAAAAAAGCCTATTTGTGCCACAAACTTAACGCCAAAACTAGACTGGCACTTGACTGCTATTGCTAAAGTTGACGTCATCTATGTGTGCTCTTTGTTTTCTGTCATCAACATTAGCGGCAATAGAGTAGAGAAGTTAATTTTATTCTTCAGCTAAAATGTGATATAGGCACAGTGAAAGTCCTTACCTCGATAGAAAACGACGAGACCGCACAGCACAGCAGAAGACAGAAGACCCGCACTCGGACAGACGACGAGACCGCACCGCACAGCAGAAGACAGAAGACCCGCACTCGGACAGACGACGAGACCGCACCGCACAGCAGAAGACAGAAGACCCGCACTCGGACAGACGACGAGACCGCACCGCACAGCAGAAGACAGAAGACCCGCACTCGGACAGACGACGAGACCGCACCGCACAGCAGAAGACAGAAGACCCGCACTCGGACAGACGACGAGACCGCACCGCACAGCAGAAGACAGAAGACCCGCACTTTTCGGCCAGAGGAAGAGACCGCACCGCACAGCAGAAGACAGAAGACCCGCACTCGGACAGACGACGAGACCGCACCGCACAGCAGAAGACAGAAGACCCGCACTCGGACAGACGACGAGACCGCACCGCACAGCAGAAGACAGAAGACCCGCACTCGGACAGACGACGAGACCGCACCGCACAGCAGAAGACAGAAGACCCGCACTCGGACAGACGACGAGACCGCACCGCACAGCAGAAGACAGAAGACCCGCACTCGGACAGACGACGAGACCGCACCGCACAGCAGAAGACAGAAGACCCGCACTCGGACAGACGACGAGACCGCACCGCACAGCAGAAGACAGAAGACCCGCACTTCGGACAGGCAGCGAGACCGCACCGCACAGCAGAAGACAGAAGACCCGCACTCGGACAGACGACGAGACCGCACCGCACAGCAGAAGACAGAAGACCCGCACTCGGACAGACGACGAGACCGCACCGCACAGCAGAAGACAGAAGACCCGCACTCGGACAGACGACGAGACCGCACCGCACAGCAGAAGACAGAAGACCCGCACTCGGACAGACGACGAGACCGCACCGCACAGCAGAAGACCCGCACTCGGACAGACGACGAACCGCACCGCACAGCAGAAGACAGAAGACCCGCACTCGGACAGACGACGAGACCGCACCGCACAGCAGAAGACAGAAGACCCGCACTCGGACAGACGACGAGACCGCACCGCACAGCAGAAGACAGAAGACCCGCACTCGGACAGACGACGAGACCGCACCGCACAGCAGAAGACAGAAGACCCGCACTCGGACAGACGACGAGACCGCACCGCACAGCAGAAGAGCCGCACTCGGACAGACGACGAGACCGCACCGCACAGCAGAAGAGCCGCACTCGGACAGAGCATCCGCCTGTCAACAGGACTTTAAATGCCCGCGCCGTGGAGGCGGGACATATACGGAAGGACGGAAGCTCGGGCTGTAATTGGCCAGTCAAATAATTGAATGGATTATTTTGATTGACTCTAGAAATAATGATGCCGTCTCGGCGATTGGCTGGCAAATAATAAACGTGACCGCTTGAGTGGTCAGGGAAAGACCAACCTGCCCGCCTGATTGGCGAGGGAAAGATCAACCCGCGGACACCATTGGTCCTCATATACAGTCGAGTGACCGTCGGGTGCCGCCAGCCGGGCCCTTGTCCAGCTCTTTTTGAACTGTAGGTCATTTTGACTGGATTAAAATCACACCAGTGTGACAACACAATGAAACACATGGCATCTCCAAAATGAAAGCTTTTGATGTTCACTCAGACAGAGTTCATGTGTTTTATTCAAAACATGGATGTGATGTGATGGTGGAAGTCTGCAAAGGCATATGTATTGGCCTAAAGCACTGCTTACTGTCATAAAATAAAATCACAACCAGTGAAAGTACTTGACAATTTATAAATGCCAATCTCCTAATTGAGGATTAAATCACCTGAGCCAGCTTCAAAAATAGGCCCTTGACAAGTCGAGAGCAAACGGCGCTTGCCCAGAGCACGTCCCACTGGTCCCTGACCGTCTCTCTCCAAGATCATCTCTCTCCCCCAGCTATTTATTGAAGGCATTGTGTCATCAAAATACATCATGGTCAGGATACATCATGTGTTAGGTTTACAAAATACAGCATGGTCAAAGTATATCCTGCGTTAGGTTTACATTTCATCAGATAAGCACAGATATATGGCCTGAGGAGTCACCCTGGACCCTCAGCAACAGAGTTCAAAAGTTCAAACATCTGGTTTTAGCAGATATAGTGCTGTCATGCCACACAGATTCTTAACAAAGGCTCATTCATCCACTGAGCCTGGTTTATATCATTCCTTGATACTGCCTCTTAGCTTTATGTACATTTTTAATAACTTCATCATTATAAGCATTTTATTCTAACACTTACATTCTCCAAAGTCAGCTTTGAATGACTGATATTGTTTTGCTCTGTCATCTACTTTATATATCCTTGTATTGAATGTCTGTTTTGTGAAGTACTTTGTGTCTGCACTCTAAGTAATGTGCTTCAGAAACAAATGTGTCTCCATGCATAACCTTCAGCCTCAGTCAAACATTTTGTATGCTATGGATGACCTGAAGCCCTCTTATACACAGTTCAGTTATAAATATATCTTACATATCCTGAATCACAGTATTGTACGGAGCTCTGGACAAGTGCCCGGCTAGCTCAGTCGGTAGAGCATGAGACTCTTAATCTCAGGGTCGTGGGTTCGAGCCCCACGTTGGGCGTTTGGCATTTTAAACTTGATGAACTGAGTGGCATAACTGTCCCGGTGGCCTAATTTCTACTCACATACATTGCAACACATCTATTGGAAGATACACAGAGCCCCCCACAGTTTACTCCACCAAAACACTCAGGCAGTGGAGTCGTATTTGACCAAAATCTCTCATTCACAGCTCATATAAACCAAGCTTGTAAAACTGCATATTTTCACCTGCGAAACATAACTAAAATCAGAAATATTTTGCCTAAAAATGATGCTGAAAAACTTATCCCTGCATTTGTTACATCCAGACTAGATTACTGTAATTCTCTGCTCACCGTCTGCACTAAAGGTACTTTAAGAAGCTTCCAGTTGGTCCAAAATGCAGCGGCCAGGGTCCTAACAGGAACTAAAAGACCTGATCACATCAGTCCTGTGTTAAAATCACTTCACTGGCTTCCTGTCGAGTTTAGAATTAAATTCAAAGTTCTCCTCCTGACATACAAAGCCTTAAACAATATGGCCCCATCATATCTTCAGGATGCCATTGTCCCCTATCAGCCAAATAGAGCACTTCGCTCTCAGAATGCAGGATTATTAGTGGTTCCTAGAGTGTCTAAAAGTACAGTGGGGGGGAGAGCCTTCAGTTACCAAGCTCCTGTGTTATGGAATCAACTCCCTGTTGGTGTTAAACAGGCTCCACAGTCTCTTTATTTAAGACCAGGCTTAAAACCTTCCTCTTCGGAATAGCTTATGACCAGGTTACTTAGTTGATGTCACTAAGATAAGCTGCTGCAGGAGATAACAAGCTGGGGGAAGTGTGGCAACCTGAGCACTGTCCTCTGTTTCCTCCTATTTTCTCACCAGCATCACTCACTATGTTCTCATCTGTAGTTTGTTCATTGCTATTCACATGTTGTCCCCTGTCCCACTCCCCCTGTGGAGTGGAACTCTTTCAGACGCCTGATGGCAGCTGGACCCCTCTCCTCCTCCTCGCCCGGCTCCTCCTCCTCCTCGCCCGGCTCCTCCTCCTCCTCCTCCCTGGCTCCTCCTCCTCCTCGCCCGGCTCTTCCCCACCTGGGTAGCTGTGGTCATACTGAACTGGCCCACGGGCCTGGACATCTATAGCCTGTCCGTCCATGGGAGTGGATCTCTCCTTCACTGTAGTTCTCCCCGAGGTTTCTTCTTTTTCCCAGGACCCTGGGTTTTTTGGAGTTTTTCCTTGCTGAGAAGGAGGGTCTAAGGACAGGGGATGACTGGACCATGTTTCATTTGCTGCTTTACATGAATGTTGTTTATTCCTGTTTTGATATGTCTGTGTGTATCAAACATTTTGTATGCTATGGATGACCTGAAGCCCTCTTATACACAGTTCAGTTATAAATATATCTTACATATCCTGAATCACAGTATTGTACGGAGCTCTGGACAAGTGCCCGGCTAGCTCAGTCGGTAGAGCATGAGACTCTTAATCTCAGGGTCGTGGGTTCGAGCCCCACGTTGGGCGTTTGCCATTTTAAACTTGATGAACTGAGTGGCATAACTGTCCCGGTGGCCTAATTTCTACACACATACATTGCAACACATCTATTGGAAGATACACAGAGCCCCCCACAGTTTACTCCACCAAAACACTCAGGCAGTAGGACCTTGAACTCTGAATCTTGGGGTCCTGAGTTCGAGCACAATGTTGTGCAATGACCATTTTGAACTTGTTGAACTGATAATGAGAACAGCCACTGACAAACTTATCTCACTACACAATCAATGGAGCAGATCGAAAACCAACACAAGTCTGTCTAATAGTTCTACAGCATTGTGATTAGCACCCATGCTTCCAAAGTGTGTTTCACATGATTTAAGCACGACCTCTGTCTGAATACTGAAAGGGTGCGAAAATTTGTATAAGCCTGTTGGAGAACCAAAGAATTAAGTTTGGCCTGAAATCAGAAATATGATCCTCAAGTGGAAGTAAGGGAGATGTGAAAACGGCTCAGACATCCAAGGCATCAGCCTTAAGGTAGACTCCTTCCTGAGGCCCATTTGATCTGGAATGGAGCCTCTGCTCAAACTCGTGGATGAAGTAGCGTCTCTGAAAACTGTGATGAGGGAAAAGGACAGAATGATTACTTCTTTGGACAAAATTGAGCAGTACACATGGCGAGACGACTTGATTATTTCTGGGCTGGAGACTCGACACTGGACCTTTGCCATCATACAGCATGTCATCATATAAAATGGGCAACTTCTGAGCAATAGTAATTGCTTAACTTTTGATTTTAAACAATAAATGCTGTATGCCAAACAAGAGAAGTCCATTCAGGAGGAGCTAGTGTCCTTTGCGTAGCTTCAAAGGATGGAAATTTTGGCGAGATTTAATACATTTCATTATTAACATTAAAATAGGCCATTTCTGATCAGACTAGTTACTATTTACTACACTGCTACATCCAACAACCTCGCTCACTCTTCTCCAAGCAAGGTTCTTTTTATTCCTGTTTCTGTACTGGCTCATGTTGGTATCGTATGAGACCGGCTCGTTCCCCATGGCAACAATGAGCTTCTCCTCCATGATGAATGAAAGTTCATGTCTGCCTCAGCATTACACAGATGTTACGTCACCTTCATAACACGTCTCCCGATTGGTTTACGAGACGCAAATATTTGCAGAAAGTTCAAGTTTTTCAACTTTGGCGAAATTCGCGAGCCCCTCCCCTTTTGGGCATTTACACGTCAAACGCACGAATCTGGACAACCGCTTAATCCACACCGCTGAAATGTATTTGCCTTTACATGGAGTGAACATGTACCATTCACCGTGTGAGCACCTCTTTATAATGACAGTACATCAGAATCTTATAACGACAGTAGATCACTGTTAATAAATTCAATTCAGTTTTATTTCTATAGCCCAGTATCACAACAAGAGTTGCCCCAATGAGCTTCACAGTGAAAAACATGGAAACATAACCTGACATAGACATCAGCAAACACATGAGTAGATCACACTCTTATAATCTCTCTCTCATTGTAAGTCTGATCTACTCTCATCACACTCTCATAATGAGAGTAGATCAGATTCTTATAATGAGAGTAGATCAGATTCTTATAATGAGAGTAGATCAGATTCTTATAATGAGAGTAGATCAGATTCTTATAATGAGAGTAGATCAGACTTATAATGAGAGTAGATCAGATTCTTATAATGAGAGTAGATCAGATTCTTATAATGAGAGTAGATCAGATTCTTATAATGAGAGTAGATCAGATTCTTATAATGAGAGTAGATCAGATTCTTATAATGAGAGTAGATCAGATTCTTATAATGAGAGTAGATCAGATTCTTATAATGAGTAGATCAGACTTATAATGAGAGTAGATCAGATTCTTATAATGAGAGTACATCACCATTGTGGATTTTGAAATCTGAGAAGAATAAAAACTGGAGAGAAGTTGTCTTCAATCAAAGAGTCTGGATTTTTTAAAGCAATTGTGCACAATTACAGAGAAAATGAAAAAGAAACCTTCAGTCCCTCCCGCCAGGTCCGTCTCTCCCTGATCTGAATGAACAGCAAAAACAGGCTCTTCTACAGTCGACAAACATTATAACATCAACATGAGGTAAAACAAACTACAATATATCTAAACTGTTCTCAAAAGAAGACAGTTTATCTGGGTTAAACTGGGGCATCGATTAGATGAACTCAAGTGGACCAATAATTCTAAATTATGAGAACGAATAAAACAACAACCTGTTGTTTTAACCCTGATAGAAAAGGACTGAACATAATGTCCTGTCAGATACAGGAGATTCCCCCACTGCAGTGACCATGAACACAGAGATACTTTAGCACTTTGTGAGTTAGGAGTTCTCTAAACCCAAACAATACATTCTTTAGCTTAAATAGATCACAACAGAAAGCAAAGGAAAAGTTTTCCACCACAATCACACTCTTATAATGAGAGCAGATCAGACTCATGATGAGAGTCAATCACACTCTTTTAATGAGAGTCGATCACACTCTTATAATGAGAGTCAATCAGACTCTTATAATCACAGTACATCAAACTTTTATGAGAGCAGATCAGACTCTTACCCCTATGAACTAACATCAAGGACCATGTTGTCCACCCTCCTGTGGCTCCACTCACAGAGGGGTTCAGAGGGGGTCAGGTGCTGTGAGGATTGGGCAGCAAACTGCCCCTGTGACCCAGCTGGATTAAGCAGGAGAAGATGGATGGATATCAGACTGTTATAATGAGAGGAACTCAATTATTTTATAATGCTCATGAACGACTCACTCAGGATCAACAAATACAAAGGCTGATCCAAAATTGCATAGTTTTATTCTTTTAAAGCAAATCTTCTCAACTCTCAATGTAATTTGAATATAGGTAGTATTATTTTACATTTGACCATCAAATTTGAGTGTCCCCAGATGTGAGGTAGGCATAGTCAAATCAAATAAATCATTTACTGATAATTGTAATGCTAATTTATTATAAGTGAGACTACAAACACCTAAAATCTGCCCACAACCACATTTCAAATGGAGCTGCTAAAGGGGAGAGTGAGGGGGGAGTAATGGTCTGCAGGTGTATCCACACTTCAAACTCCTCAGTCCTGAGGGCAGAAAGCAGCAAGTTTGCCCAGTTTACCCTTAAATTGGATCTAGGAACAGTGTTCAAACACTATATACGCCCCTTTGTGCTTTTCTCTTCTGACTCTTGGTGAGGGTGGACGCTTTTTCCCTCCTCTCCTGCCCCTGATCTTTCCTGCTTTGTTTCTCTGTCTCGTCTTGTTTAATGTGTCTTATTCTTCGAGAGACTCTCTTTCCTCTTTTCTCCAAAACTAAATTAACTATAGATTTGGTAAATTGGTATTGGTTGATGGTTGAGGGTGTCAACAGATAATTAAAGTTGGATCGATGCATCCCAAAGTTGGGTTGCCAGTTTCAATGCTGAAATCCAGTTGCAATTGGAGTTCTCTGATTTCTCAGTCATTATCAGTTCAAGAACTCTCACACTTATTGTTGGGGTTGAGTCAAAAACACAGCTGTTCCGGTCTGTGGGTTCACCAGGATTTGGACCAGGTTTAGAGGATTCTGGACTGGATTCTGGCTCTGGGCTGGACTGAGCAGGACCTGAGCTGGACGCCCTTGGACCTGGGCAGGTCTTGGATGGACTGAGGACTGGGCAAACAGGTTTGGAGAAGATGCCTGAGCTGCATTCTCTTTCTTGCGACACAAATGTCCTTCATAAACTGTTTTTGTGTTGAACCTGATTGTACATTTTGAACATGTCATGGCCTCCTCTGTGATGTGACTTCCGCTTTTCATGTGCTGCTCCAAACTCGAAGCTTCTGGGAACGACTTTTTGCAAACCCAGCAGCGAAAAGCATGAGTGTCCATGTGCTTCCTGAGGAGATCCGGATACTGAAAACTGCTACTGCAAACTGAACAGCTGTAAGGCCTAATCCCGTGAGTTCTTATGTGTTTCTTTAGATTAATCCTGGTTTGAAAAGTCATGGGACAAAAAGGACATGTCGGTGGTTTCTCCTTTTTGTGGCTTTTTTCGTGTTTCTTTAGCGTCATCTTTGTAGTAAAAACCTGGTCACAGTTCGAACATTCATATCTCTTCTGTATAGTGTGAGTTTTCATGTGCTCCTTGAGAACTCCCGTTTTTGCAAAAGATTTGGCACAAACGGAACACTGGTACGGCTTCTCTCCAGTGTGATTTCGAAGATGGATTTTGAGCAATGCATTTTTTGGGAATCCTTTCAAACAGAATGGACATTTGAACGGTTTTTCGCCCATGTGTATCATAATATGGCGCTCTAAATAACCCTCTGATTCAAACGTCTTCTCACAAACTGAACAGCTGAAAGGTTTGGCACGCGTGTGGGTTTTCATGTGTCTGTGCATGTTACACTTCTGTGAAAAACCCTTAGCACAAACTGGACATCTGAAAGGTCTTTCCCCAGTGTGAGTCCTCATGTGTTTCTTTAGATCAGCTTTTTGGGTGAACTCCACAGCACAAACTGAACAGCTGAATGGTTTGTCTCCAGTGTGGATCTGTACATGTCTCTTTAACCCTTGGACAGACACAAATGCCTTCCCACATTCAGAGCATTTGTGAGTTTTGTTTTTGGGACTCTCAGCTGTCCAGTCCTTAGAATCATCGGTGTCAGAGGAGTTCTCATAGTTTTCTTCGCTCTCTGACTGTTCCTCTAAACTTGCGGCTTTGTCGCTGTCCTGGTCATCCTCCTCTCTCTCCTCTTCCTCCTGCTCTTCCTCATCTTTCACAATGACACAGATAAATGGGTCGTCTTGTAGCGGTGCCTGTTCTATGCTCACGTCCTCTGGTTCTTCTTTAACACTGAGAAAATCTGGACCCTCTGAGCGCTGGACACCTGCAGGAAACAGAACACACACATTCTTTCACTTAGTGGAAGTAAGAGCTAAGTAAACATTGTTTTTTTATTTTTTTTGCTGTACATTGTGTTTTAATAGCATTGTCTACAGTTTGTAGTCCTTTTTGGCAATTTCAGTGCAGAATAGGTACACTGGGTATTATTCTTCTATGGCATCTTAACACACTACATATTAAGACAATCATGTTACCTTTATTGTTTTCAATATGCTATATTGGCCAAAAACAACATATTAACATGTTCAGCAGAGTTTTTGTTTCATTTTTGATGCTATTATTTATGGAGAATTGTTGCAAGGGATCATGGGTGATGTAGGCTTGTGGGCGGAGCTTTGTACAGAATCTTACTGCAAACTGAAAGAAGGGTTTGAACTAGATCGCTAGATTACTCAAACATGCATGGATGACGTCTAAAACCTCTTCAGGCAGGTTTTTGATAAGGGGACATTAGATCATGGTAGAAATTTCCATAACATTAATTTTGCGTAATAACCCTTGTTTGAAGTGCTGATACCTGTTAGATCACTCACACTGTTCCTTATCTAAAGACCCTGGTCCTGGTGGACCCCCATCACTGTCCCTAAAGACCCTGGTACTTCTCCCTCGCTCTAAACTGTTAGCAGTTCAAGTGTAAAGTGCTGCAAAAACAGAACACACAAACACAGAAAAGATTTGTATAAAAAAGGGAGTTGATAAGAGGCACTTACAAACTTTTTTTAGTCCATAAATGTCACTTGTACAAAAAAATGTTTTGTTTTTTTCCAAAATAATAAAAACAAAACCTCATAAATCCAGGTGTTATGATCTGATCCATCAGATATCAGATATTGTCCTGGTATTCCCTGTTTAAGGCACCTCTACACTCAATGACCATTTATCAGAGCCACGCCCACCCACTACTCCCATTGGTCAGCCTCTGAGTCAAAGGTGGATTTATCCAATCACAGAGAAGTGAAAATGCCAGATATTTTGCTTTGACCACCACAGCCCATTTCAGTCGATTTCCATTCTAGAAGGACCTGAAACGTGTTGATTGCAAAAACTGTCCTGATATCCACTGCTGAAACTTTCCCTACAGTTAAGTGTGAATTCTCAGATGGTTGCCACTCAGCCACCGTGCCGCCAAATTCAGGATCATGTAGAACGGGTTCATACAAACATTTTAAAACGAAAATGACGAGGCCACAGCAGCAGATACAGAGAGAGGAGCGATAAGATCTCAGTGTAAGTGAATGGGAAAAAGGGAGAGAAGGAGCCGGAAGAGCCTCCTGGAGCACTTCCTGTTAAAGCTAGCGCTTTAACTATGTCCACTCATATATACAGTGAATGAAGACTTTTTTTTGGCACAACCCCACTCCTGATAAGAACTCAGAACTGCACTAGAACAAGATCTTAACTCCTCAGTGTCAAAGGTAAAGAGCGATGAGGCCAAATCAATGTTCAATAAAAGCTCGAAACAAGAGTTTGGCTTCATCAAAAACATCGTTTCTCAGAATCTCCTTTTAAACAAATAACACAGTACACGAGGCCAAGTGGTGTTTGACACGATCATATTCTGAGGTTCATCCTGACTGTGTTTACAAAGTGCCAATCCAGAGTGGAGCTAAAGTTCTAAAGGATCTAAAGATAGAACATTTTAAACACTTTTATCACAGTTTACAGTTTCACAGTAACAGGTCAAGGATCAAAAATAAAAAGGCGACGATGTTCCTACTCCAAAGAGAGGGGAAAAAGTATGTATCAGGGTGCGATTTGTCATTGTGTAAAAACATTTGTTTAGGCTATTAGTCTGTTAAATATGGTCATGGTGTTTTTTTAGCCCAACTGCAGCTCCTTTCCAGCTCCTCCTTTGCACATGTAAAGAGTGTGCAGACAGTAATGCATCTGTGCTGCAGTCAGACATGAGCACCAAACTTTCCTCCTCACGCACAGACACAACCGTACAGTGAGTGAGTCAGCCACTCATACAGATGCCCCAGCAGAGGTGTGTGGGTGCCATCCATGGTCATTTTGTTTTATCCCCCCAAGAATAGGGAGGGACAGGGAAAACAGAAGCAGAGACAAACCCCACATCTTCCAGCAAATCACTCACACCCTGTAAAAAAAATCTGTTTCAGGTCATTTTAGCTCATTCCCCTGAAAATTGCTCAGTGCAGTTCTGTTCTGTTTGAGGTTCAGTCCACAGAGCTCTAACTGACACTCAGAGGTGTGACCACAGGATCAAACTGTTGGCACCGACTCTCTAGCGCCCCCTCTTTAGTCGAGGCCGGCCTCGTGTGGACCTCCCCGAGTGGCAGATGGAGGTGACAGGTGCGTGTCAGGGCCTCTGGCCTCCACCAGGCGTCCAGAGTCGAGGCGATCTGGTTCAGAGGCAGTAACCAGTAACACTGCTCCACAGTGTTAGAGAGCCACCTGGTGGTGTGTCTCAGTCCCTGCAGCTCTCGCTCCGCCCTGTTGAAGCCCCTCTTCTGCAGCTGGAGGAAGGGGTGGTGCTCTGGGGGGAGGTGTGAGGGGTCTGGGTCTGTGTTGGCCTCTGCTGCAAAAAGTTATGATATATATTAACTAACAGTTCATTTGGCATCAGCGACGATGGCTTTATATTCAGGGTTAAGACTTTTCATTTGAACTGTTAAATGATGCTTACTTGCGATTCCCTTTTGCAGTCCCCCAAAGCCGCCCACTGTCTGTATACAGAGGGTGTGCAGGGTGGAAGTGGGGGTGAGGGTTGGCGTCAGACTGGGCCTCCCAGATGCTGTGAGGGGCTCTGTGATGTGCTGCTGTACACTGTCCTTCTG
Source organism: Odontamblyopus lacepedii (assembly GCA_034769755.1). Classification (NCBI taxonomy): domain Eukaryota; kingdom Metazoa; phylum Chordata; class Actinopteri; order Gobiiformes; family Gobiidae; genus Odontamblyopus; species Odontamblyopus lacepedii. The sequence continues at coordinate 45,917,222 of CM068347.1, forward strand.
ATAATGGTAAACTTCTGGGTTCGTCTCCTCACATCACTGTAGTGTTGTCTGCACTGGGTCAGGGTCCAGCCCAAACCTGAGGAGGAGGAGGCCTGAGCAGAGATCTCCTCCCAGGCTTCTCCTGAGGAGACAAAAGGGTCAGAGGCTCACACAGATATAGATCTTTATATAGAATCTGTATACTTGTCCAGTGGAAAGTTTGTACACAGTTTACTTTCTACATCTTAGATACACACAGAAGATGTCAAATATATGAAGCAAAATATATGGAATTATGTAGTAATATACTCAACTCAATATTTGTTATATTTTATATTCAAATGCTCAGCATCTCCACCCTTTGCTTTGGTGACAGCTCTGCACACTCTTGGCCTTCTCTTAATGAGCTTCATGATGCAGTCCCTGAAATGGTTTTCACTTAACAGGTTCAAAAGTGTAAAGCAGTGATCAAAGCAAAGAGTCATTATTTCTAAAAATCTAAAACTATTTTGTTTGTTCATTTTTATTTTCTACCTTCCATATGGGTCATAGTTTTAATGCCTTCTTCAAAACAGAAGAGACCTACATGAAAAAGTCGTGTGTATATGTATATATATGTATCTGTGTATATTATGTATATATATGTATCTGTGTATATTATGTATATATATGTATCTATGTATATTATGTATGGACATACATGTCAGACGTATGTGAAGCTGACCTCTGACATTGGGGGCCGTGTTCTTTTCTCCGTAAATAGTTTTCTGCTTTCTCCTGCTCCACGAGGAGCCGTCTGGTCGTCTCTGAGGAGTCGCTGTGGTCTTTGCTGAGGAGTCGCCGTGGTCTTTGCTGGGGAGTCGCTGTGGTCTTTGCTGGGGAGTCACTGTGGTCTTTGCTGGGGAGTCGCTGTGGTCTTTGCTGGGGAGTCGCTGTGGTCTTTGCTGGGGAGTCGCTGTGGTCTTTGCTGGGGAGTCGCTGTGGTCTTTGCTGAGGAGTCACTGTGGTCTTTGCTGAGGAGTCGCGGTGGTCTTTGCTGGGGAGTCGCCGTGGTCTTTGCTGGGGAGTCGCGGTGGTCTTTGCTGGGGAGTCGCTGTGGTCTTTGCTGGGGAGTCGCTGTGGTCTTTGCTGAGGAGTCACTGTGGTCTTTGCTGAGGAGTCGCGGTGGTCTTTGCTGGGGAGTCGCCGTGGTCTTTGCTGGGGAGTCGCCGTGGTCTTTGCAGGGGAGTCGCTGTGGTCTTTGCTGGGGAGTCGCGGTGGTCTTTGCTGGGGAGTCGCTGTGGTCTTTGCTGGGGAGTCGCTGTGGTCTTTGCTGGGGAGTCGCTGTGGTCTTTGCTGGGGAGTCGCTGTGGTCTTTGCTGGGGAGTCGCGGTGGTCTTTGCTGGGGAGTCGCGGTGGTCTTTGCTGGGGAGTCGCTGTGGTCTTTGCTGGGGAGTCGCTGTGGTCTTTGCTGGGGAGTCGCTGTGGTCTTTGCTGGGGAGTCGCTGTGGTCTTTGCTGGGGAGTCGCTGTGGTCTTTGCTGGGGAGTCGCTGTGGGCTTTGCTGGGGAGTCGCTGTGGTCTTTGCTGGGGAGTCGCTGTGGTCTTTGCTGGGGAGTCGCTGTGGTGACGGGGTAAATGTGGGTGGGGACGGGGTAAATGTGGGTGGGGACGGGGTAAATGTGGGTGGGGACAGGTTGTTTTTGTTGGCACCTGGGCACATGGCTCTGATTGGTTAAGTGCTCCCAACTACCAGCACGGACACCTCTCCTTTAAAGACCTCAGCTCAGACCATTAGAACTCTGTGCAGACCTTCAGTTACTGCTGATACTTTGCAGTTGACCAACATTCCCTGGGGGTGTGATGGTAACTGTATGCACTGCTCTGTCTGAAGCTTTGTGCTAATCATAGGCTGTATAAAGAAACTGTCATGACCTGGCTCAGGGAAATGACAAATAGACGGCAGACAACAAAATATACCAAAATTAGTTCAATTTATTTAAATTAAGATGAACCGAAATAAAGAAAATGATATAACAATGAGATGTGGCTGTCTGTAGTGTCAGTGGAAGAGGGGTGAATGAGTGAGGGGTCATAGTGTATGAAATGTAAAACTAAAATAGAAGGCTAACAAAGGACTAAGGCGGTGCAGCACAGGTGGGGCCAGGGACAGAGAACCCGGCAGGAGGCGCAGTGCGTTTGGCCCAGACGCACCGGCAGCGCTAGGGGTGGGCGATATCTCAATATTTAAAATATATCGACTCAATATGAGTTAGGACATATCGATATATCACTATAATGCTTATGTTTACTTCTGGTTTCACCGCTCCGCTTGCTTAGCCTTCTCTGTGCTGAGCTCGCCCGCACCTCCTCCCTTTTGTCCCCCCAGAGCTCCTCCGCGGAGCCCGGAGCTGGACTCAGACTAAACCAGGACTAGGACTAAACCAGGACTAGGACTAAACCAGGACTAGGACCAGGGCTCTCCAGTGCGCCCATTTCACTCACATTTGCGAGCAAATATTTCGGCGTACGAACGAGGAAAACAGGCGAGTGCTTCTGCAGCCACAATAAGGAGCTGCGCACGGACGCAACGTGATGAGTTAAACGTTCTAAATGCACGCGTGCCCAGCGCGAGCGTAACTGAATCGTGCTCAGGCACGAGCCCATCGACCGCGCACGACTCCAGCATACGAGCTCCGCGTGTGGCCGATATCACTCATACAAATAAACACACCCACACCCCTTAAACGAGGAGCGCCCTGCAGCAGGACCCACACCTGTCCCACACTCACAGACACCCCCACACCGCTGGACTTCCTGCTCCGCCAAAGCCGGAGCTTTGTCTCGGTCTCGGACTCGAGCGCAGCCGCTGCTGCCACCAATAAACTCATACCGGCGTGCGGGGGCGTGCGGGGCGTCACGGGGGTTGCGGGCGTCTGGGGCGTGCGGGGCTTGCGGGGCGTCGCGGGGCGTCGCGAGGCTTATGGGGCTTGCGGGGGCGTGCGGGGGCGTGCGGGGGCTTGCGGGGGCGTGCGGGGGCGTGCGGGGGCGTGCGGGGGCTTGCGGGGCTTCTCTTTGCAGCCTGTGCGCTGGAGCCCGTGGACGTATAGCGCACTGAGGCCCCTCCTCAATGAGCGCTGATTAGAAGAGCAGGACGAAACCCGAATCTAAAACTAATTTTATGTCCGTGTCCGCACAGAGCAGAGCTACGGCACAGAGCAGAGCTACGGCACAGAGCAGAGCTACAGCACAGAGCAGAGCTACGGCACAGAGCAGAGCTACGGCACAGAGCAGAGCTACAGCACAGAGCAGAGCTACGGCACAGAGCAGAGCTACGGCACAGAGCAGAGCTACAGCACAGAGCAGAGCTACGGCACAGAGCAGAGCTACGGCACAGAGCAGAGCTACGGCACAGAGCAGAGCTACGGCACAGAGCAGAGCTACGGCACAGAGCAGAGCTACGGCACAGAGCAGAGCTACGGCACAGAGCAGAGCTACGGCACAGAGCAGAGCTACGGCACAGAGCAGAGCTACAGCACAGAGCAGAGCTACGGCACAGAGCAGAGCTACAGCACAGAGCAGAGCTACGGCACAGAGCAGAGCTACGGCACAGAGCAGAGCTACAGCACAGAGCAGAGCTACGGCACAGAGCAGAGCTACGGCACAGAGCAGAGCTACGGCACAGAGCAGAGCTACGGCACAGAGCAGAGCTACGGCACAGAGCAGAGCTACGGCACAGAGCAGAGCTACGGCACAGAGCAGAGCTACGGCACAGAGCAGAGCTACAGCACAGAGCAGAGCTACGGCACAGAGCTACAGCACAGAGCAGAGCTACGGCACAGAGCAGAGCTACAGCACAGAGCAGAGCTACAGCACAGAGCAGAGCTACGGCACAGAGCAGAGCTACGGCACAGAGCAGAGCTACGGCACAGAGCAGAGCTACGGCACAGAGCAGAGCTACGGCACAGAGCAGAGCTACGGCACAGAGCAGAGCTACGGCACAGAGCTACGGCACAGAGCAGAGCTACGGCACAGAGCTACAGCACAGAGCAGAGCTACGGCACAGAGCTACAGCACAGAGCAGAGCTACGGCACAGAGCAGAGCAACAGCACAGAGCAGAGCTACAGCACAGAGCAGAGCTACGGCACAGAGCAGAGCTACGGCACAGAGCAGAGCTACGGCACAGAGCAGAGCTACGGCACAGAGCAGAGCTACGGCACAGAGCAGAGCTACGGCACAGAGCAGAGCTACAGCACAGAGCAGAGCTACAGCACAGAGCAGAGCTACGGCACAGAGCAGAGCTACGGCACAGAGCAGAGCTACGGCACAGAGCAGAGCTACACCACAGAGCAGAGCTACGGCACAGAGCAGAGCTACAGCACAGAGCAGAGCTAAAGTTTGCCTAATAAAATGCCTAATAAATCTGTTTGTCACAATGTGCGTTTGGTTTGGTAAATGTGCAGAGACTAAATATCACTTTAAAACAAGAGAATGTAACTCTAATTTGGAATTTGAAAATACAGGTTTAAAAATCCTACACACTTTCTTCACTTTGAAGCAGTTTGGTGTAAAGTGCCAGTGGAAGTTCTCTTAAAGAAGAGGTTCTCAAACTGTGGGTGAGGGTCCAAAAAGGGCCACAGAGTGTTTAAGTGCAGTACTAAATGAATATTAATTAGATAAAATTGGTTTGTTGTTTTTGCAGTAGTTTCTCCAGTAAAGATGTCAAGATATATATCGTATATTGATATATAGCCAAATATATCGAGATATATTTTTGGTCCACATGCTGAGCCCTGGGCAGCACCCACACACACACCCACTAACAGGAAGGGGTCATGACAAAATGCACTGAGTGTGAAGTTATAGCATTCGCCTCTCATCTCATGGAGGCAGTTACAGGGGCAAATTCCCATATTTCTAATTCCTGTTGCAAGTACACAGCAACCAAAGAGCCAATCAGGAGAGAGGCTGTTGAAGGTAGTGTCCTGCTGGGTATCGATTCAAATTCCAAGAATCAATTTGATTCCGATTCTCAAGATTCAGAATCCATTATCACGATCCGATCTCAGTTCAGGTCAGTGTTATTAGAACCATTTTGTTCCCTGAGCTGTTCCAAGTGCTTCTGTCAAACGCATCTTTGTCTTTATCGTTTCTGGACCTGAAATGGTGCCAGACGGAGCTCTGAGGGTTTCTGGCGTCTTCAAAGTCGGGACTTGACTAACGCTGCCACTCGTGTCCAAGGCCATGTTCATAGTTTTGCTATAGTCAGACCTGTGCCTGCGCGGCACGGGTGGGGTTAAAGTTCACCAGGGGAAAATGTATTCAATATTAAATCGATCTCTGGATGCACGAATCGATCTTAAGGAATTAATATGAAAATCGATTCAGAATCGGAAAATCTTTTTTTTTTTCTCAACACAGCCCCACCGCCAACTCTCTTCTGAACCAGCAGTGCAACACTGTCAATCAAACCTGTTGCTAACACCAGCAGGAGCAATTTATGGGAAAGGAGGAGCCTGATTGGTCCGTTATTGTTCATATCTTGATTTACAGACAATAGCTCAATAAAACCTCCAGGACCACAAAGAGCCGTTTAAGACAAACATTTGAAGACCAAAATGAGCCTGACAGCAGCAGCTACAGACAGAGGGGACACAGGTTCAATAGAAAGTGAATTGAAGCCAGAGTCGACTGAGCCAAATCGCACCCACACTCACTTCCTATCTGGCACAAGGCAGCTAGCAGGTTAGCTATGTCCATTTATATATACAGTTTATGATTTTAACACAATATGAGTGGAGAGAGCCGACTTATCTGACCTCAGGTGAGCTGATCTGTGCTGTTAAAGGCATTTAGCAGGATTCACTCTCAGCTTTTAGCTCCTAAACAGGACCATGAACACTGATCACAGGCTCCTGAAAAGGTTTTGTGTAAATACATTTACACTCTTTTTTTTTTTTTCTTGAGTTTTAAGATGTTCTTCAAACTTTTTGGCAGCGTTTGCTTATGTGTGTATTGTGTCTCCATTGTAACCGACAAATATTCCACCATAGACGTACATGTAGAACACCCCCAGTGTGATGTCTCTGCAAAGTATCAACAATGAAAACACACAGGGCTCTACTGGTTTAACCGTATGGCAGAGAAAACTATAGAACTGTGATAAAATCTCACTTCAAAAAGTTTGACTTCCGCAGCCCAACGTGTGACGTCAGAAACACAGATCTGCCCCATCAGAGCAGGAGGTGCTCGAGCACAAGCTGAGAGAGAAACACAGATCTGCCCCATCAGAGCAGGAGGTGCTTGAGCACAAGCTGAGAGAGAAACACAGATCTGCCCCATCAGAGCAGGAGGTGCTCGAGCACAAGCTGAGAGAGAAACACAGATCTGCCCCATCAGAGCAGGAGGTGCTCGAGCACAAGCTGAGAGAGAAACACAGATCTGCCCCATCAGAGCAGGAGGTGCTCGAGCACAAGCTGAGAGAGAAACACAGATCTGCCCCATCAGAGCAGGAGGTGCTCGAGCACAAACTGATAGAGCGGAGCGTGGGCTCAGAGCAAGGTGAGGCTCACTCTTATAAAGCACATTTTTAGGCGCTTTGACGATCAAAACATTTTTTAAGGTTCATATTGTAAAAATACAGAAGAAGCCGACAAAATCCAAACTTTCTGAAAGCTGCTGATGCCGTCAGCCGAACACAGGCTTATCCAGCTCTTGTTATACATCCATAAAACTCACTCAGACAGCAGGCATCGTTATTTTGTGTTTCCGTGGTGATTACACGACCCTAAAACTATGCAGAGAGCCGGGGGGAGAAGAGGCGTTTGAGGACCACACCCATTATCAGTACCCACCCATTATCGTTGATTTATTACATTTTAAAAAATCCCTTTTTAAAATGTATTTTATTTAACCAGGAAAGTCCCACTGAGACACTAATCTCTTTTTCAAGGGAGTCCTGCCCTGCACACATCACTTTCATACTAGGCAATGAGAGTGAAGTGTCTAAGTGCCTAAGGACACTGGCGCCCCCCTGTGGCACCTGGAAGTCCCAGTGTCTCCATCCAAGTCCTGACCAGGTCCTGAGCTTCTGAGACCTGAGGGATCAGACTGAGACCTGAGGGATCAGACTGAGACCTGAGGGATCAGACTGAGACCTGAGGGATCAGACTGAGACCTGAGGGATCAGACTGAGACCTGAGGGATCAGACTGAGACCTGAGGGATCAGACTGAGACCTGAGGGATCAGACTGAGACCTGAGGGATCAGGCTGTGACCTGAGGGATCAGGCTGAGACCTGAGGGATCAGACTGAGACCTGAGGGATCAGACTGAGACCTGAGGGATCAGGCTGAGACCTGAGGGATCAGACTGTGACAAACTGGTATGGCCACTTTTTTCATTAACATTTGAAGTGGATTTTTGTTAAAAATCCCTAACATTTTGATCATTTGGCTTCATTCAAGATATTTCCAGCACTTTGATTACAAACGAAGGCGGCACAGTCTATGACAATCACATCACCTAAAGTCTGCTGATCCTCAGATCTGTACAAACATGTTCTTTAGGTTAGATCTCTGAATCATCATATCATTCTGGAGTCTTCTCTCAAATGCCAAGTTCATCAGAACACAAATGGAATCACAATCAGGGACACCACAATATTCCAATGTCAACCAATGGGAGCCAGGGTCAGGAGCCAGAAGAACCTCCCATTCCCAACACGTTAGCTACGCTAACCCTAACCCATTTCTATATACAGTCCATGGTTTCATTACAGTCCAGTTCAGATCTTAGTAGTGCTGTCAGAATAATTAAAAAAACAGATATTAAAAAAAAATAACAGATACTCTTTTAAGCAGATATCAATACTCAAATAAATAAATAATCATAACTGTATAAAATATGACCTTTGATCTTAAAGGGTCCATATTATTATTTTTTGATCCATGTTCTGTTTCCACATCTCAAACACACCTGGGGCTGTTCCAGGAAGTGGGTTATGTGAAAACTCTGAGTAAGTTCACCCTGAGATGAGGGAAAGTCTGTGTTTTCTGTCCCACAAAGCGCCGTAACTGAAACACTGAGTCAGTCGCCATGGTAACAGACTCTGTGAACTTAACCTGCTCGGGGCAGTTTTCTTCCAATAACTCAGTTTTTTTGCTCCTCTCGCATGAAAATCACTTTGAGACAACATGGCTTGTCCATTCCTCCCAAACCCGACTGACACTGAAGCACAAATTATTAGAAACACTTTGGCCCCAGGCCGGATATTCTCTCTTTTCCAGATGAATCTGAGTCAAACGGTGTCATTTATCTTAAAGCCTCCGGCCTCACATCACAGACTTCACACACCGCAGACGTGGCTCACTTCCCTTCACATTCTGTGCATCGCGCTACGTTTTTATGACAACGGAAGTTTTCTTTATAATATTGGCGACGCGGAGCAACTATGGCAAGGCCACAGTGCAGAGCGGTGAGGACAGTTCCCCTGGTGCTGAAACGCCTGCTGCCGGTGATGGTGGTGGAGGCTCTTGTGTCCATGTGCTGGGCTCAGAAGAGCTTCTTCCCTCAGGGCCTTCAGCTACTGGCCGCTGAGCGTTTTGGCTGAGGGCCTCACCTCAGCCTGGTCACAGTGGGTGGAGGTGGCCTCACCTCAGCCTCGGTCACAGTGGGCGGAGGTGGCCTCACCTCAGCCTCGGTCACAGTGGGTGGAGGTGGCCTCACCTCAGCCTCGGTCACAGTGGGCGGAGGTGGCCTCACCTCAGCCTCGGTCACAGCGGGTGGAGGTGGCCTCACCTCAGCCTCGGTCACAGCGGGTGGAGGTGGCTTCACCTCAGCCTCGGTCACAGTGGGTGGAGGTGGCCTCACCTCAGCCTCGGTCACAGTGGGTGGAGGTGGCCTCACCTCAGCCTCGGTCACAGTGGGTGGAGGTGGCCTCACCTCAGCCTCGGTCACAGTGGGTGGAGGTGGCCTCACCTCAGCCTCGGTCACAGTGGGTGGAGGTGGCCTCACCTCAGCCTCGGTCACAGTGGGTGGAGGTGGCCTCACCTCAGCCTCGGTCACAGTGGGTGGAGGTGGCCCTCCACCTGTTATTTTGGCCTCTGCTTCTTTCTGTTGGCTGAGCAGAACTCAAATGTTATTTTTTTCTGAAATAGTATTTTATTGAGTGTCATGTACAGTCACATATGAACTGCAGCCTAAACTATAAATGTATCAGCTGAACATGTTTTCATGTCCTGAGGTTTTAAGTGGAGCTCAGGTTAAAACAGCATTTTGTTCATAATCTGCATCACTATTTGAAGCAGCCACTGGATTTACATTGACTTTAACAATAAGGCATTAAAAACATGCCTTACGGCTTTGGACGATATTTTTAGATTTCATTTTTCGTTGCTTCTAAGTTCTTCTCCCGTTGGTTTGCACCTAAACGAAAGTCAGATTTTATTCCTGTTCAACTCGGCAAATAAGTGATGACCTCACAGCTGAATGAACTCATCTGAACAGTTCAAACTTCTGCACTGACTCGGCCGCAGTTTCCTCCAGGAGCCTCTCTCTCCTCTGCAGGTGTTTGATTTACCACAGGAAATGTCTTCTCCCCGGAGCCTCCATGAGGCCCTCGGGCTCCTGAGCCTCCATGAGGCCCTCGGGCTCCAGCTGAAGTAACTCCATCTCTTTTTGGTCGTTGTCATGGTGACGCTCATGGTTTCGGGATCCACTGACTGTGGCTTTTTATAGTCGTCGTGCAGTAACTGGAGGTGAACCTGCTCAGAGCTGATTTACCTCATTCAGATCAGAGTTTCCGTCTCAGAGGAACTCAGAGTTCATTCACATCAGAGGATCTGGAACCAGAAACTCAGAGTTAGAGGTAAGATCTTAAGCCCGATCTTACCTCTACTCAGAGTTCAGGGACAGACTCAGAGTTTGTTTTACCCACTTCCTGGAACAGCCCCTTGGAGTTGTTTTATTGTGTCGTCTGCATATTTCTTCTCTCAAATGGAAAACACTCTGTTCCACCTTGTGAAGTCATGTGGTCAACCAAAAATGCTCCACTGTGTTTCTAAATTCCACACACCTTCACTGGAATCATCTGGATGATTTCAGCCCTAGATTTACTTATCTCTGCTGAACGAGGTAAAAAGAGCTGTTAAATAGAAAATCACCACTTCATGACATCACAAGGTGGAACAGAGCATTTGGAGCTTTGTAGATGTGGAGAGTCTAATAATAAAGGTTTCCTCAAACGTGTGTAAATAAAACACAACAATGAGGTGACAGTGCGGCTTTGCATAATACAGAACAAGAATAAAAGCACTGGTATAATATACAAATACTATTATTACAATATTGTCACAAAGGAGCTTCTGGTTGTTAAACCTGTAACAGGATCCAGTCTATTCCAGTCTATTCTTTAATATCATTGTAGTCACATGACGGCTCCAGCTCTTACCGCTGCTGTGTGGGTCTTTCTCCTCTTGAGCCTCACTGCAACACAACACAGAGAGCCACAGGTTAAAACACACACGCTCCATTTGGGCTTTCATGAAGTCTGGGTCCAAATAAAAACTTAAAGAAAACAACAAGACCAACGAAGTCTAATGTGTGATTTCCTACGGTCAGTCATGAATTAAATCTGCATTTTTATCCAGTTTTCCTTCCAACAACACTTGCAACTGAAAGGTCTCTCTCCCGCCTCACGCAGTCGCGCTCCCGCCTCGCGCAGTCGCGCTCCCGCCTCGCGCAGTCGCGCTCCCGCCTCGCGCAGTCGCGCTCCCGCCTCACGCAGTCGCGCTCCCGCCTCGTGCAGTCGCGCTCCCGCCTCACGCAGTCGCGCTCCCGCCTCACGCAGTCGCGCTCCCGCCCACGTCCACAATGAGCCTTCAGAATGTGTCCTGCACTGTTTGTGTTGGGCTGCAGCTCCATTACAGCTCCACTCCACACACCAACACTCTGACATCCACGGCTAATGATCAGAGCGGCACTGCATCCATTAGATCAGATTTAGGTCTGGCTTAGTCCTGGTTTAGTCCTAGTTTAGTTTTAGACCTGGTTTAGTCCTGGTTTAGTCTTGGTTTAGAACTGGTTTGAGTCCTGATTTGAGTCCTGGTTTAGTTTTAGACCTGGTTTAGTCCTGTTTTAGACCTGGATTTAGTCCTGTTATAGACCTGGTTTTAGTCCTGGTTTTAGTCCTGTTATAGACTTGGTTTAGATCTGGTTTAGTCCTGGTTTAGACCTGGTTTTAGTCATGTTATAGACTTGGTTTAGATCTGGTTTAGTCCTGGTTTTAGTCCTGTTATAGACTTGGTTTAGATCTGGTTTAGTCCTGGTTTTAGTCCTGTTATAGACTTGGTTTAGATCTGGTTTAGACCTGGTTTAGTCCTGGTTTAGACCTGGTTTTAGTTCTGGTCTTTGAAAATCCACCGTCACTTTTTCGGACCTTGGAAAGTTTAGATTTGGTAAAAGGACCTTTTGAGCCCTGGGACAGACAAACATGTTCTGAACCGTCAGTGTGTGTCAGATGCCCTTCCTGTGTCTCCATAGGGTCTTATTCTGTGTTCGTGTTCAGATTTTAGTCCTGCTCCTGGAGTTGTTCACAGACGCAACAGTTTTATTTGAGAGGGAGCGGGTGCGCATGCGCAAACTAACCCACTCCTCCCGGAGCTCCGTGCGCCTTTTTCTGCCACGAGCTTTTCTGACCGACACAAGCGAACAGAAGTGTGACCCACACAGCCATGGACCCCGGATCAAGCCCTGATCCCCGCGGCACAATGGCGTCCTGTCCCCGGTGCAGTGCGCTCATAAGGCCGCGGAGTGTGGGTCCTGTAGGTGCTCTGGACTCACCCCGTGTCCAGCTCCAGGGCCCACAGCTCCGGCTCCTGCTTCAGCGTCATCTCTTCCATGTTCCTGCACTTTTGTCGGGTTTAAGGTGCTTTCCGTGCGGCTTTAACGCTCTGTCGGTGCGCGCACACACCAGATACAGCTCCTCTTGCTTATTCTTTGGGACCCAGTCTGCAGTTGGCAGCAGGATGGTGGCATTACCGCCCCCTGCAGGAGGACTCCTCATTTGCTCAAATTGAGAGGTTCTAGATCAGAGGTCACCAACCCTATGCCCGCGGGCACCCGGTCGCCCGTGAGGCCGTCTCAGTCGCCCGCCACTGTTCTGTTTCTAAAAATAGAACAGGTCGACTTATCCACAGGCTGTGTACGTTAATCCAAAGCCCTCGTTAAAACAGTTCGAAACCGTCCTAGACCGACACAAAAAAAGTCACGTAAATCCCCAAAAATCTCTCAAAAAAAAAAAAAGTAAATCCACAGGGCCGCAGCGGCGGAGCGCGTTCACCTGCGCAGCTCGTCAGCGCGTTAAGGTGAAGTATTTGGACCGGTCTCACCCGCTGCGCTGGGTCCTGACTCTCTGCTCCTCACCTCCTTTTTTCTCGGTCTCCATCGGTTCGTTTCGATTAGTCCGTTTAAGGTCCAAGGTCCCGGCCAAGCGCCAGCGGCACAGCGGCGTGCGCGCGCTCACACGTGCGCAGATATATACGGGCGATCAGCTGATCAGATAAACAATAACAAAACACAGCGGCCACAAAGCACTTTAGAAATAATGACATGTACAACTTCTGTTGCCTGGGCTACAGTACGAAACTGAGAAGTCCCAGTTGGAGGTGAGTCAGGCACATTTACTCTGGGCATTTACACAGAGAAAGTGTCCTGCACTTTGCCTCAGGGCAGAAAGTTCTAAATGACAATGCGTCTGCATCTGTGGTGTTTGATAAGGAGCAGAAAAATACTGCAGAGTGATGAACAGACTGATGCAAGAGTTTGAGAAGAGTGATTTTGATCAAATGGAGCCGTGTGTGTCGTTCATTTCAAATCCCTTTAGTGTCAGTGGACATGACCAACACAGCTCAGAAACTAAGTACAACCTTCACCTTGGTTGCAGGGAAGTAGAAAAGGAAAGAGTGACTTTTCAGAATGACCCACACCTCAAAGCCCATCTGTAACCCAAACTTTTGGAACCTAGTGGACACAGAGAAGTACAGAACTGTCTGTACAGCAGCTGAAGGCTGGTGGCCTTTTGGATCCACTGATCTCTGTGAATCAGCCTTTTCCAACTAACTGATTCACATTTGCAGGAGTCACTGAGAGCGGCAGTGTCCAACTATCCACCAGAACACAGCAAACTGTAACAAAATGGAGCCAAGATTCTCATTTACTGCAGCATAGTTTAATAGTGTTTTTGTTAAACACATGTGACCAGATTATTGTTACCAGGATGAAGCGTCTGTTTTGTTTAAAACAAAAATGAGACGAAAACTATTAAGTAAAATACTACATTACAACATAATTACTACATTACATTACTACATTAATAATGAATTTGTGACACGTTCATTAATTTGCAGAAAATAAATGTCGCTTTGACAAATGTGATCAAGTAACTAACAAATGGTCACTAATGCAGGTACAGAATGGAATAATACAGTGTAATAGTTTATGTTTTAGTCTTGGATTATCTGTATTCAGCTGGTGCCTCGTAATATTTGATGATATTAAGGAAGCCCTCAGCTCTGAAAAGGCTGGTGACCCCTGTTCTCGATGACACTAAACTGACAGATTCTAATCCCGTTCCCTCCTCACAAACGCACTGGATCTCCAAAGATCAAAATGCTCTGTACCACCTCATGATGTCATGAAGTGGTAGTTTTCAAATGAACAGCTCCTTTTACCTTTAGTTCAGTTGAGATCGGCAACTCCAGGACTGAAATGATTCAAATGATTCAAGTGAAGGTGTGTGGAGTTTAAAAAAGACAGTGGAACGCTGTGTGTTCCCATGACATCACAAGGTGGAACCGTGTTTTCCTTTTCAGCCTAAATATCCTGGTTTTTGTGTTAACCCCTTAACGCCTGAATTTACATCGATGTATATTTAAAAAGTTGTGTGTGTGTGTTTTTCCTTTAAGTAGATGAAGCTGAAATGAAGGAGTCATAAGTATTAAAGAGAGGATATGGAGAATTTTTATTTAAAATGTCATAAATGTCCCCAGATACAAGGTAAACATGTTCAAATCTCTGCAGCTCAGGGAGTGAATCTGGAGCCTTCACATGAGGCCTGGTCTGTCCACACACGGAGAACGAGACAAAGGTGATGTTGTCCTCTGCAGGTCCTAGCAGCACAGGTCCAATTCTGACTGTACATAAATGGACACAGCTCTACCCACCGTGTCCAAACAGGAAGTGAGCCTGGGTGTGCGTTCAGCTCCATGGACCAGTTCACTATGTACAAAGTCTCCTCTGTAGAGCCGCTGCTGTCAGGCTTAACAAACCAACCAGACGCTTTCATTCCCCCGAGGTCACTCCTACAGCAGCAACAGTTTGGACTGGTTTGGTTTCCATGACACTCGTGGTGAGCTTCATTTGGAGCCGAGCGCTGTGCCTGATGTCACTCCTTTAGTCCACCTCTGTATACGGTTTATGGTGTGAAGATACAAATATACAAGTGCATAAAGTCATATGGGTCCCTGCTCTTCTGGGGGTGTTGGTCTGGAGCATTTGTGTTTTTGGAGGTTGTACTTATGAGCAAAGCTCTTTTCACAGACTGAACAGCTGAAAGGTCTCTCTCCCGTGTGAGACCTCATATGTTTCTTCAGGAAGCTTTTGCGAGCAAAGTCTTTATCACAGACAGCACAGGTGAACAGTAGCTCCCCCGTGTGGACCCTGGTGTGAGTGCGCAGTCGGCTGCTCGTCGAGAAGCTCTCCCCGCACATTGAACACCCAAAAGGTCTGTTTTTAGTGTGGATGGTAATGTGACGCTTCAGACGATTTTCTGTAATGAAATCTTTAGCGCAAACTGGACACCTGAAAGTCTCCCCTCCCGTGTGAGAGCGCACATGCACTTTGAGGAGGTATTCTGTAGCAAAACCCATGTCACAAACTGAGCAACTGAAAGGTCTCTCTCCGGTGTGCGTCCTCATGTGAGCCTTTAGTGTGATCCCGTACTGAAAATCCTTGGCACAAACTGAACATGTGAATGGTTTTTCTCCTGTGTGAATTCTCATGTGAGTTCTCAGAGCGCCGTTCTTTTTGAATCCTCGTTCACAGAAGGGACAGCTGAAAGGTCGGTCAGTTAGGTGGTTCTTCTCGTGCACTTTGAGTTTGGTGCGGGTGTCAAACTCCTTCCCACACTGAGCACATTTGTGAAGATTGCCCGGGCCTCCGGTTCCACTGTCCCTGCGAGCCGCTTTCTGCCGCTGTTCAGTGGCCTTTGAGTGTGTGGAACTTCTCGGCGTCCAGTCTTCAGAGTCATCAGTGCCAGACAAATGTTCTCCATTCTCGGACTCTGAACCCGCTGCTCCTCTCTCCTCTCTCTCCTCCTCCTCCTCTTTGCTCTCTTCTTTCACAGCACCATGGAAACACGACTCTTCCTCCTTGTCTTCCTCATCCTCATCTTCACTCTTGACAATGACGCGCAGAATTGGGCTCTGTGGGATTTTCAGTTCTTCCGGCTCTTCTTTCACTTGGACCGTCGCAGTTTGGGTCTGGATACCTGCAGGGACAGAGAACCCATGAGGAGCCATCCAACCAAGGACGGTACAGGTACGATTTTAGAACTGTTACTGTTGTCAAATCAGACCTGTTCTGCCTGTTTAATCATGTAACAGTTGTTTCCTCTCACAATTTCCTCACCCAGTGTTGTATCTGGAGTGATTCGAGTATATTTGAGTCGTCTTTAATCGCTTATTTTCAAGATGCCATTTTGTAGATCGCCTCTTGTTTTCAACATCACATTTATGAACAGTGAGGACAGAAGTCAATCGTAACATCAGTTTTCTGTTACTTATGTGTAGTTTTGTTCATATAAATCTATTTATTACCAATATAAACATTTATTTTGAAGTCTTAACTGGGTTTTAACCGTTACATTTACAGTTCTCAGCTAAATGAGTCTAACTGAACTTTACTTGTGACAGAATGATCCGTTTCTCCTGCATTGTTGTTTATAGAAAAGCCTCGTTTTGTACTGCAGACTTGATTTTCCTGTTTCAGATGTGCAGAGCTGTAGACTTTTATATTTATTATTAAACTGGAGCAGCTCTTTCCCATTTTAGAGAACACTCATAATGGTGATCTGCCTAACCTCTGATACAGTGACATCAGGCTGGGGATGCTCTACATGGATCTCTGTTGATGACATCAGCTACAAAAGTAAACGTGTTCTAGCAACAGGCCAATTCTGTTTTCAAGACTCCAGAGTCAGTGTGACGTGTTGGTCACATGATCACTGAATATTTTACACTAATCAGCCAACTTTAAGTCAGATTTTAACAGCAAGACTTTTCTGAGATTCTCCGTTTAAAGGAATGGGATTCCCACTTCACCGGAAGTGCCACCACAAAGACCGCGCGGTTTAGCAGTGTTCAGAGGCCAAAGTGGGCAAAGCCAAAGGCTCAAAAACACCAGATGAGGCTTATTCTGTGATTTCACTCTTCTAAGTTGTGAACCTTTACAGATTTCTGAGCATAGTCCAGTTCTAGTTCTAGTTCTTACCTTTGCAGTCTGGCTCCTCTTTGAACTCACAGGAATCTCTGCAACAGAACACAGTTCTTATCAGAGGAAGGGAGTACTGCTACATTTACTCGAGTAACTTGTGAAGAAATAGTATTTTGCAAAACACATATTTACACCTACTTGAGTTTATACTGCACAATTTAACAGGACTATATTTTTATTGAAGTAACAGCACTTTTACTTGGGCAAAAGTTGCGCCTCCTCTTCCCACTGTGAGGAAGTCTAAAGTGACAAAATCTTTCTGTGACAATCTGAAACGATTTGAACATTTGTGTTTCTTGCAGCTCCTTCGCATCTGATTTAGTTCGTCTCATTTTTGTGTCTGTCCTTTGAAAACACCAGATTTAAGTCACACTTACTTCATTTTCATTTCATTTCACCAAATACTTTCTTACCTCTTAGTTGATTAAGTTCTTGGGCCTCTACTTTGAAGTCCATCATGATTTCATACTACATTACTTTAGGGGAAGGTTCCTCTACTCGATCATTATGTCCAAAAGACACATCAGCCGGTCTGTGAGTGCGCATGCGCAGTATGAAGGCCCAATCCCGCTTTACTTCTGAATGTCTCCAGAACTTTGCGATATTCTCCACATTTCTGTCCTGCAGAACCACCAGAGCGCCCTCCTCTCCTTCTCCCGCGGCCCAGTCTCATGTGGCCTCCTCCAGTTCGTGTGTCCCTGTGCAGTGTGTGTGCAGTGTGTGAGTGTGTGTGTGTGTGAGTGTGAGTGTGTGTGTGTGTGTTCGTGCGCAGAGAGCGTCCTTAAACTCACCTGTTGTCCACGTCCTTCGGCTCCCACAGCTCCGGCTCCTCCGGCTCCTCCTTCAGCTTCACTTGTGCCATGTTTCACTGCGTTCTGTCCGCGTTATGGCTCCGATAAAGCTCCACACACACGTCCTGAAGGCGCACGGAGCTAACGCCGCCGCGCACAGACACGGAAGTACAACAGGCCTGTGGGCGCTCTGCTGCCCTCTGCTGGACCAGTGTAAAACACGCTTAAAGGAAAAGTCACTCACACGTCACAAGAGAATCACTTGTACGGTTAGGGTTTAAAAATGAATGCCTTCGCTGTGGCATTGTTTCAATAAGCTTCTGCAATGCAAAGATTTATTTCCATTATTATTTAATATATTTCTTTCGACAGGGCAGCTCAGGTCTGAACTCCTGTTGTAAAGTGTCCAGCAGATGGCACCAAAGCTCCGCAAATGACCCTCTGCTCGAAGGCTGTTTGGAGAAATGTTTTGAGGCTGCGGAATCCAGGAAGTAGATACTAGTGATGGGCAGATGATACCTCAGTGTGTGCATCACACTGTGTTGGTATGTGTATGGGTCCATCTAGTGGTTTAAAACATGTACTGCACATTGTAATGAGTTTGCAGATGTGACTTTTTCCACATGTGAACAGAACAGTGGCCTATGTTCAGTAATCTCTATGTTCAGTAATCTCTATGTTCAATAATCTCTATGTTCAGTAATCTCTATGTTCAGTAATCTCTATGTTCAGTAATCTCTATGTTCAGTAATCTCTATGTTCAGTAATCTCTATGTGAAATGAGAAAGAGTGAATATTCTTCTGATGATTAATGAAACACCTTTTGTGTGTCACATGAGTGCTTGTGAACGTTTTTATACATTATGCTTGTAACATTTGAGTGCTTGTCTTTTTTGGGGAGGGGGGCTGAAGCATGTTTGGCCTCAAACGATTTCTCCTCTTGGATACAATTTCTCCAGCTTCACAAGGAGCTTGAAGTGAAAAGGAAATGTGTTTGATTTAGATACTATTAGCCTCCATAATAATTAGTGACTGATTACAAAATACTAATCCACCAGTGTCCAGTCCTGGTGTATTTTCTTCTCTTTCATGGCAGCTCTATAATGCAGTAACATTGATGACGTGTTTCGAGTTGCATAGGACAACTCCGCTGAGCAGAGACGACATTTCACCTGTGGGTCAAACATAGATATAAAAGACTTTGCCATGGAAACGGAATTGAATACAACTCACCTCATCAGGTGTTATGAGATCAAAATGATCCACACGGAAGAATATTTTCTCTTTCTTGGAGGCTCCATAGTGACGAACGGCGTCGTAGCAACAAGCGGATCGATCTGTGTTACACTTCCTGATTTAGTGGCGCCTCAGTGTCACGTGTGACACGGCCACTGTGCCGGTCACGTGACTTTTTTTAACGCGATACGCTCGGTGACGCAGCTCGGCTGAGGCGTCGCTTTCAGCGCATGACGCGTGTATCGGTGCCTCGCCTCGTTTAGACCAACACTACATCTTTAGGACTGCTGGTTACTGTTGGTTGCTGCGCCGCCACTGCTACTGCTGCAGCTGCAGCTGCTAGCCAACAGCTGCTGCTGCAACAGCTACTGCTGCTGCTGCTACTGCTACTGCTACTGCTACTGCTACTGCCAACTACTGCTACTGCAGCAGCCAGCTGCTACTGCTTACTGCTTAACAGCTGCTGCAGCAGCAGCAACAGCAGCAACAGCAGCCAGCAGCGGCAGCAGCGGCAGCAGCTGCAGCCAGCGGCAGCTGGCAGCCAGCAACAGCGGCAACAGCGGCAGCAGCAGCGGCAGCAAGCAGCTTAGCAGCGGCAGCCAACAGCGGCAGCAGCTGGCAGCGGCAGCAGCAGCAGCGGCAGCAGCGGCAGCAGCAGCAACAACAGCGGCAGCGGCAGCAGCGGCAGCAGAGCAGCAGCAGCGGCCAGCAGCAGCAGCGGCAGCAGCAGCGGCAGCGGCAGCGGCAGCGGCAACAGCAGCGAAGCAGCGGCAGCGGCAGCAAGCGAAGCAGCAGCAGCAGCGGCCAGCGGCAGCGGCAGCGGCAACAGCGACAGCGGCCAGCGGCGGCAGCAGCAGCAGCGGCAGCAGCGGCAGGCAGCGGCAGCGGCAGCAGCGGCGGCGGCAACAGCAGCCGGCAGCGGCAGCGGCAGCGCGGCGCTGGCAGCAGCAGCGAGCGGCAGCGGCAGCAGCAGCAGCGGCAACAGCGGCAGCAGCAGCCAGCGGCAGCAACAGCGAGCAGCAGCAGCGGCAATGGCCAACCAGCAGCAGCGGCGGCAAGCAGCGGCAGCGCAGCAGCGTATGCATAGCGGCAACAGCAGCAGCAGCAGCGGCAACAGCAGCGGCAGCAGCGAGCCAGCAACAGCGCAACCAGCAACAGCGGCAACAGCGGCAGCGGCAACAGCAGCAGCAGCAGCAGCAGCGGCAGCAGCGGCAGCAGCCAACAGCGGCAGCAGCAACAGCAGCAACAGCAGCAGCGGCAGCAGCAACAGCCAGCGGCAGCAGCGGCAACAGCGGCAGCAGCGAGCATAGCAACAGCAGCAGCAGCGCTTAACAGCGGCAGCAGCAGCAACAGCGGCAGCAACCAGCGGCAGCGGCCAGCAGCAGCAGCAGCAGCAACCAGCAGCAGCGGCAGCGGCAGCAGCAGCAGCAGCGGCAGCAGGCCAGCGGCAGCAGCAGCAGCGGCAGCGGCAGCAACAGCAGCAGCGCAGCATAGCAGCAGCGGCAGGCAGCAACAGCGGCAGCAGCGGCAACTAGCAGCGGCAGCAGCGGCAGCAGCAACAGCGGCAACAGCAGCGTCAGCGGCAACAACAGCGGCAGCGGCAACAGCAGCGGCAGCAGCGGCAGCAGCGGCAGCAGCAACAGCAGCAGCAGCGGCAGCAGCAGCAGCCAGCACAGCAGCGGCAGCGAGCGGCAGCAACAGCGGCAACAGCAGCAGCAGCAGCGAGCAGCGGCCAGCCCGGCAGCGCAGCGGCAGCGGCAGCCAGCGGCAGCAACAGCAGCAGCAGCGGCAGAGCAACAGCGCAGCAGCAGCAGCGGCAACAGCAGCAGCGGCAGCAACAGCAGCAGCAGCAGCGGCAGCGGCAGCAGCAGCAGCAGCAGCGGCAGCAACAGCAGCAGGCAACAGCGGCAGCGGCAGCAGCAGCGGCAGCAGGCAGCGGCAGCAACAGCGGCCAGCAGCAGCAGCAGCAGCAGCGGCAACAAGCGGCAGCAGCAGCAGCAGCGGTTAGCGGCAGCAACCAGCGGCAGCAGCAGCAGCAGCCAGCAGCAGCAGCGGCGGCAGCGGCAACAGCAGCGGCAACAGCAGCTTAGCAACAGCAGCAGCGGCAGCGAGCGGCGGCAGCAGCAACCAGCAGCAGCAGCCGGCGAGCAGCGGCAGCAGCAGCGGCAAGCAGCAGCAGCAGCGGCAGCGGCAGCGGCGGCAGCTGGCAGCAGCGGCAACAACATGTGGCAGCTTAGCAGGTTGGCCTTAGCAGCAGCGGCAAGCAACCAGCGGCAACGAGCGGCAACAACAGCAGCAGCAGCGGCGGCCAGCAGCGGCAACCAGCGGCAGCAGCAAGCAGCGGCAGCAACAGCGGCAGCAGCAACAGCGGCAGCAACAGCGGCAGCGGCCAGCAGCAGCAGCAGCAACCGAGCAACAGCAGCAGCTGGCAGCGGCAGCAGCAGCAGCAGCGGCCAGCGGCAACAGCAACAGCGGCAGCGAGCCAGCAGCCAGCAGCGGCAGAGCGGCAATGCATAGCAGCAGCAACAGCGAGCAGCCGAACAGCAGGCAACAGCAGCAGGCAAGCAACAGCAACTGGCAGCAGCGGCAACAGCAGCGGCAATGCAGCGGCAGCGAAGCCTTAGCAGCGGCAGCGGCAACAGCAACAGCGGCTTAACAGCAGCGGCAGCAACGCGGCAAGCAGCGGCAGCAACAGCGGCAACAGCTTAGAGCGGCCAGCAAGCGGCAGCAGCCAGCGGCAGCAACTGACAGCGGCAGCAAGCGGCAGCAGCAGCAGCAGCCAGCAACAGCGGCCAGCAGCAGCGGCAACAGCCAGCAGCAGCAGCAGCAGCAGCAGCGGCAGCAACAGCGGCAGCGGCAGCAGCAGCAGCAGCAGCAGCAACAGCAGCAGCGGCAGCGCAGCAGCGGCAGCAACCAGCAGCGGCAGCAGCAGCGGCAGCAGCAGCAGCAGCTGGCGGCAGCAGCGGCAACAGCAGCAGCGGCAACAGCGGCAGCAACAACAGCGGCAGCGAGGCAGCAGCGGCAGCGTAGCAACAGCAGCAGCAGCGGCTTAGCAGCAGCAGCGGCAGCAGCCAGCAGCAGCGGCAGCTTAGCAGCAACAGCAGCAGCAGCAGCGGCAGCAGCAGCAGCCAGCGGCAGCAACAGCGGCAGCAGCGGCAGCGGCAACAGCGGCAGCGGCAGCGGCAGCAGCAGCGGCAGCAGCAGCGGCAAGCAGCAACCAGGCAGCGGCAGCAGCGGCAGCAGCAGCAGCGGCAACAGCGGCAGCAGCAGCCAGCAGCAGCGGCAGCGGCGCCAGCGGCAAGCAGCAGCGGCAGCCAGCAACCAGCGAGCATAGCGGCAGCAACAGCAGCGGCAGCAGCAGCGGCAGCTGACAACAGCAGCAGCA
The DNA here is from genome assembly GCA_034769755.1 of Odontamblyopus lacepedii. Lineage (NCBI taxonomy): Eukaryota > Metazoa > Chordata > Actinopteri > Gobiiformes > Gobiidae > Odontamblyopus > Odontamblyopus lacepedii. Next base: position 45,939,142 of record CM068347.1, read on the forward strand.
GCGGCAACAGCGGCAGCGGCAGCAGCAGCGAGCATATAGCAGCAGCAGCGGCAGCCAGCGGCAGCAAGCAGCAACCAGCGGCAACGCAGCGCGGCAGCGGCAGCAACAGCAGCAGCGGCAACAGCAGCAGCAGCAGCGGCAGCAACAGCGAGCAGCGGCAGCAGCAAGCAGCGGCAGCACAGCTGGCAGCAGCAGCGGCAGCAGCAGCGGCAGCAGCAGCAACCAGCGGCCAGCAGGCAGCGGCATGGCAGCAGCCAACAGCTGGCAGCAGCAGCAGGCAACGGCAGCAGCAGCAGCAGGCAACAGCTAGCGGCAACCAGCGGCAGCGAAGCGGCAGCAACGGCCAGCCAGCAGCAGCGGCAGCAGCAGCGGCAGCAGCGGCAGCGGCAGCAGCAACAACAACAGCAGCAGCAGCGGCAACAGCAGCAGCAACAGCGGCAACCAGCGGCGGCAACAGCGGCAACAGCAGCAGCAACCAGCGGCAGCGGCTTAGCGGCAGCAGCAGCAAGCAGCGGCCAGCAGCAGCAACCAACAGCAGCAGCAACAGCGGCAGCGGCAGCAGCAACAGCAGCAGCACAGCGGCAGCCAGCGGCAGCAGCAACAACAGCAGCAGCGGCAGCAGCAGCAACAACAGCGGCAGCAACTAGCGGCAGCAGCAGCAACCAGCGGCAGCAGCAGCCAACAGCGGCAGCTAGCGGCAGCAGCGGCAACAGCAGCAGCGGCAGCCAGCAGCCAGCGGCAGCAGCAGCGGCAGCAGCGGCGGCAGCAGCAGCAGCAACAGCGGCAGCTTAGCCAGCAGCAACAGCGGCAGCAACAGCGGCAACAGCAGCAGCAGCGGCTTAGCAGCAACAGCCGCAGCGGCAACAGCAGCAACTGGCAGCAGCAGCAGCGGCTGACACAGCAGCAGCAGCGGCAGCAGCGGCAGCAGCAGCAGCAACAGCAGCAGCAGCGGCAGCAGCGGCAACAGCAGCAACAGCGGCAGCAGCGGCAGCAGCAAGCAACAGCAGCAGCAGCCAGCGGCAGCAGCAGCAGCAGCCAGCGGCAGCAGCGGCAGCGGCAGCGGCAGCAACAGCCAGCATAGCAGCAGCAACAGCAGCAGCGGCAGCCAGCTGGCAGCAGCAGCAGCAGCAGCAGCGGCAGCGGCAACAGCAACCAGCGGCAACAGCAGCGGCAACAGCAGCGGCAACCAGCGGCAGCAGCAGCGGCAGCGGCAACAGCGGCAGCAACCAGCGGCAGCAGCGGCAGCAGCCAGCGGCAGCAGCCAACAGCAGCAGCAGCAAGCCAGCAGCAACAGGCGAGCAGCAGCAGCGGCAGCAACAGCGGCAGCAACAGCCAGCAACAGCGGCAGCGGCAGCGGCAACCAACAGCGGCAGCGGCAGCAACAGCGGCAGCGGCAGCAACAGCAGCGGCAGCGGCAGCCAGCAGCAGCGGCAGCAAGCAGCGGCAGCAGCAGCGGCCAGCCAGCAACCAGCGGCAGCGGCAACCAGCAAGCAGCAGCAGCGGCAGCAGCAGCGGCCAGCAGCGGCAACAGCGGCGGCAGCAAGCAGCAGCGAAGCAGCAGCCAGCGGCAGCCAGCCAGCAGCAGCGGCAGCAGCAGCGGCAACAGCGGCAGAGCAACAGCGGCAACAGCCAGCAACGCTAGCGGCAGCAGCAGCAACAGCGGCAACAGCCAGCGGCCAGCAGCAGCGGCAGCAGCGGCAAGCCAGCAGCAACAGCAGCAGCGGCAGCGGCAGCAACAGCAGCGGCAGCAACGCGGCCAGCAGCAGCAACAGCGGCAGCAGCAGCGGCAACAGCGGCAAGCGGCAGCAGCCAGCAACAGCAGCGGCAGCGGCCAGCAACAGCAGCAGCGGCCAGCTGGCGGCAGCGAGCAGGCAACAGCAGGCGGCAACAGCGCAGCGGCAGCCAACGCAACAGCCAGCAGCAACAGCTTAACCAGCCTTAGCAGCAGCAACAGCGGCAACAGGCGGCAACAGCGAGCAAGCGGCAGCCAAGCCAGCAGCAGCGGCCAGCAAGGCATAGCAGCGGCGGCAGCGGCAGCAACAGCAAGCAGCGGCAACCAGCAGCGGCAGCAACAGCAGCAGCGAAGCAGCGGCAGCAGCAGCAGCGAGCAACAGCCGGCAGCGGGCAGCGGCAGCAACAGCAGCGGCAGCAGCAGCAGCAGCGGCAGCGGCAGCAACCAGCGGCAGCAACAGCGGCGGCAGCAGCAGCGGCAGCAGCAGCGGCAGCCAGCAGCAGCAGTAGCAACGGCAGCGGCAGCGGCAACAGCAGCGCAGCAGCAGCAGCGGCAGCAGCGGCAAGCTGGCAGCCAGCGGCAGCAACAGCGGCAGCAGCAGCGGCAGCGGCAGCGGCAGCTGGCGGCAAGCCAGCAGCAACAGGCAGCAACGAGCAGCAGCAGCGGCAGGCAACAGGCAACCAGCAGCCAGCAGCAACAGCAGCAGCAACAGCAGCGGCAGCAGCGGCAGCAGCGGCAAGCAGCAGCCAGCAACAGCAGCAGCGGCAGCAGCGGCAGACAGCCAGCAGCAACAGCGGCAGCAACAGCGGCAGCAGCAGCGAGCAGCGAACGCAGCGGCAGCGGCAGCAACGGCGGCAGCAGCAGCAACAGCAGCAGCGGCAGCGGCAGCGACAGCAGCAGCGCAGCAACAACAAGCAACAGCGGCCAGCGGCAGCGGCAGCAACAGCGGCAGGCAGCAACTAGCGGCAGCGGCAGCAACAGCGGCAGCAAGCAGCGAGCAACAACAGCTGGCAGCAACCAGCGGCAGCAGCGAGCAGCAGCGGCAACCAGCAGCGGCAGCAGCAAGCGGCAGCGGCAGCAGCAGGCGTAACCAACAGCGGCAGCGGCAAGCAGCCAGCAGCAGCGGCAGCAGCAACAGCAGCGAGCAGCGGCAACAGCGGCAACAGCGGCAGCGAGCAGCGGCAAGCGGCAGCGGCAGCTAGCAGCAGCAGCGGCAGCAACCAGCGGCAGCAACAGCAGCAGCGGCCAAACCAGCAGCAGCAACCCAGCAGCAGCAGCAGCGGCTTAGCGGCAACCAGCGGTAGCTGCAGCAGCGGCAGCAACAACAGCGGCAACAACAGGCCAGCAGCAGCGGCAGCGGCAGCGAAGCCAGCGGCAGCGGCAGCAGCAGCAGCAGCGAGCAGCAACAGCGGCAACCAGCGGCAGCAACAGCGGCAGCGGCCAAGCGAGCAAGCAGCCAGCAAGCGGCGGCAGCAAGCAGCGGCAACCCAGCGCAGCGGCAGCAACAGCAGCAGCAGCTGACAGCAGCAGCGGCAGCAACCAGCGGCAGCAACGGCGGTAGCAACATGACAGCGGCAGCAGCAGCAGCGGCAGCAGCAACAACAGCAGGCGCCAATAGCGGCAACCCAACAGCAGCGGCAGCAGCGGCAACAGCGGCAGCCCAACAACAGCAGCGGCAGCAGCAGCAGCGGCAGCAACGGCCAGCAGCGGCAGCAGCAGCCAACAGGCAGCAGCGGCAGCAGCGGCAACAACCAGCGAGCAACAACAGCAGCAGCAGCAGCAACCAGCGGCAGCAGCAGCGCGGCAACATGGCAGCGAGCAGCGGCAGCCAGCGGCAGCAGCAGCAGCAGCAGCCAGCGGCAACAACAGCAGCTAGCAGCGGCAGCAGCAGCAACAGCGGCAGCAACAGCGGCAGCAGCAGCAGCAGCAGCAGCGGCAGCAGCAGGCAAGCAGCGGCAGCAGCAACAGCAGCATAGCGGCAGCAACCAGCGGCAGCGGCAGCAGCAGCAGCGGCAGCAGCGGCAGCAGCAGCAACTTAGCAGCGGCAGCGCAGCAGCAATGGCAACAGCAGCAGCGGCAGCGGCAGCAGCAGCGACCAGCAGCCCAACAGCAGCGGCAGCAGCAGCAGCGGCAGCGGCAGCAGCCAGCGGCAACCAACAGCAACAGCGGCAGCTGACAGCCAGCAGCAGCAACCAACCTGGCGGCAACAGCAGCGACTGGCAACCAGCGGCAAGCAGCGGCAGCTGAAGCGGCCTTAGCAGCGGCAACAGCAGCGGCAGCCAACAGCTGGCAACCAGCAGCAGCAGCGGCAACCAGCAGCCAGCAGCGGCAGCAACAGCAGCAACCAGCAGCTTAGCAGCAGCAATAGCAGCAGCGGCAACAACTAGCCAGCAGCAGCGGCAGCAACAGCAGCAGCAGCGGCAGCAGCGGCTGGCCAACAGCGGCCAGCTAGCAGCGGCGGCAACCAACCAGCAGCGGCAGCAGCAGCGAGCAGCAATGCAGCGGCTCAAGCGGCAGCAACAGCGGCAAAACAGCCGAGCCAGCCCGGCAGCCCAGCGGCAGCGGCAACAGCAACCAGCAGCGGCAGCAGCGGCAGCGGTATGCTGAGGCAACAACAGCAAGCAGCGGCAGCGGCCAGCTGAGCGGCAGCGGGCGGCAACAACGGCAGCAGCAGCGGCCAGCAGCGGCAACAGCAGCCCGCAGCGAAGCCAGCGGCGGCAAGCAGCGGCAACAGCAGCGGCGCAGCAGCTGGCAGCAGCCAGCGGCAGCGGCGGCAGCAGCGGCTTAGCGGCAGCGGCGAAGCGGCAGCAAGCAGCAACAGCAGCTAGCGGCAGCAGCAGCAGCAACAACAGCAGCAGCAGCGGCGGCAACAGCAGCCAGCAGCGGCTTGGCGAGCTGCAGCGGCGACAGCAGCAGCGGCCAGCGCAGCTTGAGCAGCAGCAACAGCGGCAGCGAACAGCGGCGGCAACAACAACAGCAACGCAGCAGCAACAGGCAGCAGCAGCAGCAGCAGCAACAGCAGCGGCGGCAGCGGCAGCGGCAGCAACAGCGGCAGCAGCAGCAACAGCGGCAGCAACCAACCAGCGAGCAGCCAGCTGCAGCTGCAGCAGCGGCTGCAGCTGCTAGCAGCAGCAACGCCAACAGCGGCAGCAGCTGGCCAGCAACTACCAGCAACAGCAGCGGCTTAACAACAGCAACAGCAGCAACGCAGCAACAGCCAGCAGCAGCAGCAACAGCAGCAGCAGCAGCAACAGCGGCAGCAACTAGCAGCAGCAACAGCCAGCAGCAGCAGCTTAGCAACAACTGCCAGCAACAGCGGCAACGCTGCTCAGCAGCTGCAGCAGCAACAGCGGCTGCAACAACTGCTACTACTATTACTATTACTACTACTACTACAACTGCTGCTACTACGGCTCGAATATACTGATTATAATTTATTATGATACTAGTATAACGACTAGTTCAGTCCTGGTTTAGTCCTGGTTTAGTCCTCATTTAGTTCTGGTTTAGTCCCAGTTTAGACCTGGTATAGTCCTTGTTTAGACCAGGTTTAAATCCACATTTAGTCCTGCTTTAGTCCTGATCCTAGTTCATCAGTGGTTTACTGCTGCTTTAGTATGGAATCAATTTTGTGTCAAAATGTTCAAAGAAAACTTTTCAAACATCAAGCAAAAAATATGAATCAAAATACAAAAATAAAGTTAAAGTCAAAATTAAAATAAAATAAATAAAAATGCATGTATCAAATTATTTGTGTAATCATGAGAAAAGAGGTATCTGCCTTTGCCCCGGAAGTTGTTATCCTTCGCGACCTCCTATATCCCATCATGCACCAGGCGGTCCCAGTCAGATGCATGGATGTAGTTCTATAGCATGGAATAAGCCCCGCCCCCTCTATCTGTGACCGCAGATTGATGTGTGGCCGAGCGAGATATTGCAGCCCAAGAAAAATTCTCCCACAGAAGCACAATGCCTTTTATTATGAGAAATCAAACTGCCTGTGTTCGGCTGGCAGGGCGTCCACAGCTTTCATAAAGGTCCGATCTCGTAGGAATTCTTCTGTATTTTTACAATACGAGCTTTAAAAAAAATTGTAATCTTCAAAGCGCCTAAAAATCAACTTTGTAAGAGTTAGCCTAGCCCCGCTCTGAGCCCGCGCTAGCTCCGCTCTAGCAGCTCGCGCTCTGATTGGTCAGAACGGCGTTTCTGACGTCAGACGTTGGGCTGCAAACAAGGAAGTAAATGCAGAAATGAAAATCTTTTTTGCGGTCATGCGCCAATGAGCTCAGGCCATTGAAAACAACAGGGCGCCATCTTGGATTCATCTTCCAGATTTTATAGAGTCTGTGTTCTATGGTCAGATGGGTCAGATGTTCGGAATGCAGAGCGTGCAGAGAAACATGTGAGTACCGTGAGCACAGCTTTTAACTTTAGGAATTTGACATTAATGACCTGTTCACACTGCAGCGTCAAGGGCCACGCACTGCGCGGCTCGGACCTCCGGAGCTGCGGAGCTCGGACCTCCGGAGCCCCACGGCTCAGACCTCCATGGACCCAAATGCAAAGGCGCCAAATTGAGGCGTCAAGGGCGTTTTTGGACGCTGCGGTCTGAACGCACCATAACATAACTGTAAACATAAAGTTTGTCTATAACACATAAATCTGTCAAATAAGTTTCTTTTTAACTGCATGAATCTCAGAGCTTTGTGCTAAATGTTTGGCTAATAACGGTAACGCGATGAAAAGTTCACTCAAACTTTCATGTTTGGGCAGATTTCCATCAAACATTAATAATGTTTTTACTGTTAGGGAAAAAGAAACCCACACAGTGATAAATGAAGCTACGAGGAGGAAACGCTCGTGTAGCAGATCCCTCTGAAGACTGACACTTAAACTGGCTATTTTAGATTTAATGGCAATTGTGATGTAGGCTTGCTGTGAGCGGGTTGGGTTTCAGTGAAAAGGTTAAAAATACTCAGACAGGCAGAAAAGGCAGTCCACAGGTTCACTTTGTTTCAATAGTTACAAAGTGCAGGTGCAAAAAGGTGCGAATAAATAGGAGGCAGCAGTATTTCCTCTCCAACAGCAGAACCCCGAGTGATCTCTCCAGGCGCCTTTTAAGTGTTCTGACTAATTGGTAAAAACTACTGGATAAAAGCAGGTAGATCAAATTAACATTAGCTTTTAAAACCGTGGCCTGACCCTCCATAAAATAAACCAAAACCCAATTATTATTAAAACACCCACTATGTACATAAAAACCCTAAAACCATTAACCAAATAAACTCTAAAACCCATAAACCAATAAAACACCACTACCACCACCCCTGTACAAATCTACACTTTGGTCCAGGCCGGAACCATAAAAGGAGGAGGTTGTTTCCGGGGGACTCTTTTGGGACCTGGACAGAAGAGCAGAAAGGAGGTAAGACACAGCACACACTACTTCACTAAACACAATAAAACACACTACACACACATCAACACTTAAAACATTCTAAAAACAGATTTATTGCACGAAATATTGCACTAACCAATTTAAAATACCTAATTAACACTCGTCTCCTTTCCCTCCAGAGCCCAGCAGCTGCCAATCAAAGTGCCACTGTGCCTCAGGATTAAAATGGTAAAGGGAAGACAATAAAGATATTTTAAAACCAATTATGTGCAATGTCTTTTTTTTAAAAGTGCAAATATGTTTAAAGTGCTGTGTGCTATAAAAATGTGCAGTTATTTAAAGTGCTCTAGTGAAGGGTGAAGGTGCTGAGGGCTGAGGAACAAACCAGGCTGTTTGTTACAGCAATAAATCCTCAAATCAGCCGTAGGAGCTAAAAGGAATACAGGATACAAGGTGTAAATACAAATGCACAAAAATTCCAATGCAACTATAACCTGTTTACATTCAGTTTGACGCCACAAATCAACTCGGATGATATTTTAATACGCACAATTATCTAAAACACATATTTACATATTTTACAGACCTTCTGCCTCTTCAAAGGGGGAGCTGAACAAAGACATCAAAATCTGAAAACAAAAAAATATTTGCCTGTAGCGTCTTTTGCCGTTTTCAATGTCAAGCCAATTAACCGTCCGTCCAATTAACCGAAAGTAGAGCTTTCAAAATAAAACACGCTACACATAAAGGTAACAGTAAATCGAATGCAGAAAAATAAATAATGAACTAATAATAATATTCAAATCAGGTGTTTTAACAAAGACAAATGATTCTCTGGGTTATTTACAGCTGGGTTTTCACAGACATTAGACTTGAGCCAGTGGAGCTCAGAGGGAAGATAAAAACATGCATTAAACTTTAAAGACACAGTTTCACTATCAAAGCTGATATTTTCTTGGAATTCACGTAACATAAGCCTATAACTTATGGAAGTGAAGAGTAATTAATACTGCACGACCAGGTTAGATTTAAGGTGGACACTGGGTTCATTTGACAGATGTGTGCAGACACTGGTGTCGGTTATACCACATCTATGTCAAATCAATGAGAAAACTGTTCGTATAAAAGTGTTTTCTGTGACTTTTCCTCTCGTCTGCAGCCTCCTGTATGAGCACAAAACACTGCTGGGGCTGTTGGCTGATGAGATGCTCACGATTCATGAAACAGGTCAAATACAGATGACAAAGTAAAGCCAACACTGGTCTGGAGGTGCTGACCCAGACTCCTGCTTCTGTCAGGTATGGAGCATGTTGCATTGAAAACTCCAGTAAGAATAAGGCCTGTAAATGAATCATGCTCTTATTGAAATCATTTCAAATGTGAAAATACACATTTTTCAAATGTGTGGGATTCCTTTATTAATTTAGCTGTTTTGACATATATATAAACTGCCTTTGGATGTGGATGTGCTCTGTGAAGCTCATTTTCCTGTAAGAGTTTTGAAGCTGTCTTAATGTCACAGGTTTCCACTCTGCAGGACAGGACTTTGAACCAATCAGACATAAGGCTCATTCTGCTCTTCCTCCTCCAGAAGACACAAGATACATCACAGAGGGGTCCAAGTACTGAGGAGCTCCAGCCTGCAGAAGACCTGTGGGGCCTGTGGGGCCTGTGGCTGCATCAGGCCTCCTGCTCAGGCTGTCTGCTGCTGTCCCTAATGTGTCCTAGTGATGTGTCCGTGCGGTTTAGGTTTTACTTCTAATATCCTACAGATGTGACACAGTAAAATGTCAACTTATCTGAGGAGCTCCTAAACCGCTTTATCACTTTAACAAGTCAAAACTGAAAACATATCTTTTACCTGTAAGTTTATCTGAATGTTTTTCACTCTACTGACATTTGATTCATGGTGAGATGTGCCAGTTATCTGTTGTCTCTTTTCATAGTAACTATAATTACCTGTACCATAAGAATGTACGATTGTACTGCAGATCATTTGTTCATTTTGGATTGTCACCTGCTTCAGCAAAACAGGGAAAACTATTTGAGAGTAAACTGACATACAGCTGTTTTAGTCACTGTGTGTGAGGGATTTATGATGCACATTATGATGAAGTATTTCCAGAAGTTTCTTTGATTGTTTAATAAACCATCTTTTCTCAGGAGTCTTCATTTATAAACTGACTTAAATGCATTCCCTGTATACATGTGATCTCTTACCAATTTAAAAAGGCTCAATAATGCGTATCTCATCATTGTAACTTAGGGTATTTTAGATGTATCCCAGAAATAGCCATTTTGTCATCTCAAAAGTTGTTTTTAGCCATAAGATTTGGATGAGAATTATTAGAATAACTTGGTCTCTTTGTTACTGTTCCGTGTACGGGATCTGAGTGGTGAGTGTTATTAACCATAGACCGTATACCGCCTATGGTTATTAGCATTAGCATTAGCAGCGCATCTCGGTTGCTAGGCAACAGAGCGACTCCGTGGGCTGAATCTGTCCCTTTTTGACACGGCCCGTGGAGGCGACATCGAGGGCTGCAGCCTTTGGAAGATGCAGCCCTCGAATTGGGACATGGCTTATACAGTGTAAGTACTGTACAGGTGCAGTCCGCCGAAACTACAACAGGAAGTGTCTACAACGACTTCCGGGGCAGGCGCCAAATTCAGCTGTCCGTCAAACATCGATTAGCCAATGGGAAGGCACCCACGGAAATCCCGCCCACCGTCAAATTTGTGCCAAAACTGCAAGCAAAAAGTCCGGGAGCGCAAACGAGAAAACTGGAATCACAACCAAAAAAAAGGGAGGATCAAACTAAAAATTTTAAAAAAGGCAAAGGCAGATACCTCTTTTTTCACGATTACACAAATAATTTGATTGCAAATTTATTTATTTTATTTTATTTTACT
>CM068347.1:45954184-45966684 GCA_034769755.1 Odontamblyopus lacepedii
GTCCAATCAGCCCCAGTACTTAGGCCTGTCCTTTGTTCCCTGGAGATGAGCGGACAGACACAGAAGGAGGGGGAACACATAACAAACACCAAACCCTGATAGTGCCCAATTTTTGTGGGGGGTTCCGCCCGTGCCAGGCCCCTGGACCACGGCTTCGTGCGGTTTTGAGTTTCAGGACGAGCCAAGCACGAGCAAACGGACTGGTGTCCGAGCTTCGCCCGCGTGTCGCGGAGCTCAGACACCAACGCCATGTCACTTTGTGGACACGTGCTCCGCTTGCGGCCCCATCCATGGAGGTTCGGAGGAACGGTTTCCAGGCCCAGCACCACAGTCCGGGGGCCTGGCCCAGGCACAGAGTCGGGTCCGGAGAGCGAATAGTGCCGGTGTTTTATAAGTGTAGCTCCTCTGACGTGAATGTGCGCTCGCTCTCTGGACAGCGTGAGGGAGAACGTCAGAATTGCATTGAAAAAAAGTAAATCTGTGGCGCTCAGTCATCAGTGTGTGTAGAACTGTAAGTTATAGCATGTGACCAAGGCAATGTCTACGATCTCTGCACTTTGGCAGATCGTCTACAGGTCCTTATTCTTCATGATGTAATATCGTCAGATCGTACTGATACATCCACACACCCACACACACCCGACCCACCCACTCCAGGTCTGAGGTGGGTTTCATCTCACTTGTTTTCACTCTGGATCACTTCATTACACAAGTACAATGATATTTTTGCAAGACCAATAATCATCCAATGAGAGAAGAAATGTACACGTGTAATATGGAGCAAGTGTATATGGACAGACTTTTGTGGAGCTTTGTTCTCCCTGTGCCTCTGTTTAGTCCTGGAGCTTTCATGTTCTCCCTGTGCCTCTGTTTAGTCCTGGTTTAGTCCTGAGTCCATGTGGGCTTTCAGCTGCAGGTTTTTTCAACTCTGTCTCCATTTCCTGAAACTCACAGAAACATTACATAACTGCACTGTACAAGCTGTCAATCATCTGCAGCCCCACAATGCAAAAGGACTGAACCAGGACTGAACCAGGACTAAACCAGGACTATACCAGGACTGAACCACGACTGAACCAGGACTAAACCAGGACTAAACCAGGACTAAACCAGGACTACCCAGACTGAACCAGGACCGGCCCAGAACAAACAAAAAAAACCCAAAAAACACTAAACCGGGACTAAACAAGGACTTAACTCTTGGCCCTCAAAGGGCTGGTATGTGGAGTCATAAATCACACTTATGTAACAAGTTTTAAATATGTTGAGTGTGCAGCTGCTAAGACCTGTCTTTATGCTGAGAATCTGGACCTGGGTTAGTTCTGTTTTAATGTTAATGTAATTTGACATTTTATTAAAAACATTTTAATAGACATGAGTAACATCAGCACCACACGACAGCCTCTGTGTCTGAGGCCAGTGTCTCTTCTGTTTCACTCTGAACAGTCACTGTGCTTCACTGTGCCGAGTCTGAGCTCTGTCTGCAGACCTGAGTCCTCACAGATGTCTCTGCAGACCTGCGTCCTCACAGATGTCTCTGCAGACCTGAGTCCTCACAGATGTCTGCAGACCTGAGTCCTCACAGATGTCTGCAGACCTGAGTCCTCACAGATGTCTCTGCAGACCTGAGTCCTCACAGATGTCTGCAGACCTGAGTCCTCACAGATGTCTGCAGACCTGCGTCCTCACAGATGTCTGCAGACCTGCGTCCTCACAGATGTCTGCAGACCTGCGTCCTCACAGATGTCTGCAGACCTGAGTCCTCACAGATGTCTCTGCAGACCTGCGTCCTCACAGATGTCTGCAGACCTGCGTCCTCACAGATGTCTGCAGACCTGCGTCCTCACAGATGTCTGCAGACCTGAGTCCTCACAGATGTCTCTGCAGACCTGAGTCCTCACAGATGTCTGCAGACCTGCGTCCTCACAGATGTCTGCAGACCTGAGTCCTCACAGATGTCTCTGCAGACCTGAGTCCTCACAGATGTCTCTGCAGACCTGCGTCCTCACAGATGTCTGCAGACCTGCGTCCTCACAGATGTCTGCAGACCTGCGTCCTCACAGATGTCTCTGCAGACCTGCGTCCTCACAGATGTCTCTGCAGACCTGAGTCCTCACAGATGTCTCTGCAGACCTGAGTCCTCACAGATGTCTCTGCAGACCTGCGTCCTCACAGATGTCTCTGCAGACCTGAGTCCTCACAGATGTCTGCAGACCTGCGTCCTCACAGATGTCTGCAGACCTGAGTCCTCACAGATGTCTGCAGACCTGTGTCCTCACAGATGTCTCTGCAGACCTGCGTCCTCACAGATGTCTGCAGACCTGCGTCCTCACAGATGTCTGCAGACCTGCGTCCTCACAGATGTCTGCAGACCTGTGTCCTCACAGATGTCTCTGCAGACCTGCGTCCTCACAGATGTCTCTGCAGACCTGCGTCCTCACAGATGTCTCTGCAGACCTGAGTCCTCACAGATGTCTGCAGACCTGCGTCCTCACAGATGTCTCTGCAGACCTGAGTCCTCACAGATGTCTCTGCAGACCTGAGTCCTCACAGATGTCTGCAGACCTGAGTCCTCACAGATGTCTGCAGACCTGAGTCCTCACAGATGTCTCTGCAGACCTGCGTCCTCACAGATGTCTCTGCAGACCTGAGTCCTCACAGATGTCTGCAGACCTGAGTCCTCACAGATGTCTCTGCAGACCTGCGTCCTCACAGATGTCTCTGCAGACCTGAGTCCTCACAGATGTCTGCAGACCTGCGTCCTCACAGATGTCTCTGCAGACCTGCGTCCTCACAGATGTCTGCAGACCTGCGTCCTCACAGATGTCTCTGCAGACCTGAGTCCTCACAGATGTCTCTGCAGACCTGAGTCCTCACAGATGTCTGCAGACCTGAGTCCTCACAGATGTCTGCAGACCTGAGTCCTCACAGATGTCTCTGCAGACCTGAGTCCTCACAGATGTCTGCAGACCTGTGTCCTCACAGATGTCTCTGCAGACCTGAGTCCTCACAGATGTCTGCAGACCTGAGTCCTCACAGATGTCTCTGCAGACCTGCGTCCTCACAGATGTCTCTGCAGACCTGCGTCCTCACAGATGTCTCTGCAGACCTGTGTCCTCACAGATGTCTCTGCAGACCTGCATCCTCACAGATGTCTGCAGACCTGAGTCCTCACAGATGTCTCTGCAGACCTGAGTCCTCACAGATGTCTGCAGACCTGAGTCCTCACAGATGTCTCTGCAGACCTGAGTCCTCACAGATGTCTGCAGACCTGCGTCCTCACAGATGTCTCTGCAGACCTGCGTCCTCACAGATGTCTGCAGACCTGCGTCCTCACAGATGTCTGCAGACCTGAGTCCTCACAGATGTCTGCAGACCTGCGTCCTCACAGATGTCTCTGCAGACCTGAGTCCTCACAGATGTCTGCAGACCTGCGTCCTCACAGATGTCTCTGCAGACCTGCGTCCTCACAGATGTCTGCAGACCTGCGTCCTCACAGATGTCTCTGCAGACCTGAGTCCTCACAGATGTCTGCAGACCTGAGTCCTCACAGATGTCTCTGCAGACCTGAGTCCTCACAGATGTCTCTGCAGACCTGAGTCCTCACAGATGTCTGCAGACCTGAGTCCTCACAGATGTCTCTGCAGACCTGCGTCCTCACAGATGTCTGCAGACCTGCGTCCTCACAGATGTCTCTGCAGACCTGCGTCCTCACAGATGTCTCTGCAGACCTGCGTCCTCACAGATGTCTCTGCAGACCTGAGTCCTCACAGATGTCTGCAGACCTGCGTCCTCACAGATGTCTGCAGACCTGAGTCCTCACAGATGTCTCTGCAGACCTGAGTCCTCACAGATGTCTCTGCAGACCTGAGTCCTCACAGATGTCTGCAGACCTGCATCCTCACAGATGTCTGCAGACCTGCGTCCTCACAGATGTCTCTGCAGACCTGCGTCCTCACAGATGTCTGCAGACCTGCGTCCTCACAGATGTCTCTGCAGACCTGCGTCCTCACAGATGTCTCTGCAGACCTGAGTCCTCACAGATGTCTGCAGACCTGCGTCCTCACAGATGTCTCTGCAGACCTGCGTCCTCACAGATGTCTCTGCAGACCTGAGTCCTCACAGATGTCTGCAGACCTGAGTCCTCACAGATGTCTCTGCAGACCTGCGTCCTCACAGATGTCTGCAGATCTGAGTCCTCACAGATGTCTGCAGACCTGCGTCCTCACAGATGTCTGCAGACCTGCGTCCTCACAGATGTCTGCAGACCTGCGTCCTCACAGATGTCTGCAGACCTGCGTCCTCACAGATGTCTGCAGATCTGAGTCCTCACAGATGTCTGCAGACCTGCGTCCTCACAGATGTCTGCAGACCTGAGTCCTCACAGATATCTCTGCAGACCTGAGTCCTCACAGATGTCTGCAGACCTGCGTCCTCACAGATGTCTGCAGACCTGAGTCCTCACAGATGTCTGCAGACCTGTGTCCTCACAGATGTCTCTGCAGACCTGAGTCCTCACAGATGTCTGCAGACCTGAGTCCTCACAGATGTCTCTGCAGACCTGCGTCCTCACAGATGTCTCTGCAGACCTGCGTCCTCACAGATGTCTCTGCAGACCTGTGTCCTCACAGATGTCTCTGCAGACCTGCATCCTCACAGATGTCTGCAGACCTGAGTCCTCACAGATGTCTCTGCAGACCTGAGTCCTCACAGATGTCTGCAGACCTGAGTCCTCACAGATGTCTCTGCAGACCTGAGTCCTCACAGATGTCTGCAGACCTGCGTCCTCACAGATGTCTCTGCAGACCTGCGTCCTCACAGATGTCTGCAGACCTGCGTCCTCACAGATGTCTGCAGACCTGAGTCCTCACAGATGTCTGCAGACCTGCGTCCTCACAGATGTCTCTGCAGACCTGAGTCCTCACAGATGTCTGCAGACCTGCGTCCTCACAGATGTCTCTGCAGACCTGCGTCCTCACAGATGTCTGCAGACCTGCGTCCTCACAGATGTCTCTGCAGACCTGAGTCCTCACAGATGTCTGCAGACCTGAGTCCTCACAGATGTCTCTGCAGACCTGAGTCCTCACAGATGTCTGCAGACCTGAGTCCTCACAGATGTCTCTGCAGACCTGCGTCCTCACAGATGTCTCTGCAGACCTGCGTCCTCACAGATGTCTCTGCAGACCTGAGTCCTCACAGATGTCTCTGCAGACCTGAGTCCTCACAGATGTCTGCAGACCTGAGTCCTCACAGATGTCTCTGCAGACCTGAGTCCTCACAGATGTCTCTGCAGACCTGAGTCCTCACAGATGTCTCTGCAGACCTGAGTCCTCACAGATGTCTCTGCAGACCTGAGTCCTCACAGATGTCTCTGCAGACCTGAGTCCTCACAGATGTCTCTGCAGACCTGAGTCCTCACAGATGTCTGCAGACCTGAGTCCTCACAGATGTCTCTGCAGACCTGAGTCCTCACAGATGTCTCTGCAGACCTGCGTCCTCACAGATGTCTCTGCAGACCTGAGTCCTCACAGATGTCTCTGCAGACCTGAGTCCTCACAGATGTCTGCAGACCTGAGTCCTCACAGATGTCTGCAGACCTGAGTCCTCACAGATGTCTGCAGACCTGAGTCCTCACAGATGTCTGCAGACCTGAGTCCTCACAGATGTCTGCAGACCTGAGTCCTCACAGATGTCTGCAGACCTGAGTCCTCACAGATGTCTGCAGACCTGCGTCCTCACAGATGTCTCTGCAGACCTGAGTCCTCACAGATGTCTCTGCAGACCTGAGTCCTCACAGATGTCTCTGCAGACCTGAGTCCTCACAGATGTCTCTGCAGACCTGAGTCCTCACAGATGTCTCTGCAGACCTGCGTCCTCACAGATGTCTCTGCAGACCTGAGTCCTCACAGATGTCTCTGCAGACCTGAGTCCTCACAGATGTCTCTGCAGACCTGAGTCCTCACAGATGTCTGCAGACCTGAGTCCTCACAGAAGATACGGATGGGACTGAAGTTACTTCAAATTGTATTGTAATTACAGTACAACTACTGTAACACCCACCACTGGTCCTGCTTCAGTCCTGGTTTAGACTTGCTTTGGTTCTGGTTTATTCCTAGTTTAGTCTTGGTTTAGTCCTGGTTTAGTCTTGGTTTATTCCTAGTTTAGTCTTGGTTTAGTCCAGGTTTAGTCTTGGTTTAGTCCTGGTTTAGTCCAGGTTTAGTCTTGGTTTAGTTCTGGTTTAGTCCTGGTTTAGTTCTGGTTTAGTCCTGGTTTAGTTCTGGTTTAGTCCAGGTTTAGACCTTGTATCTCTTGTTTACACTGTTCTGTTTAAATAAAGAGGAACATACTTGGTGAACTCAGACCTGGACCTGGTCCAACTGGGACAGAGTGAACCCCACCTCCCCTCCTCCACCCTCCTCTCTCCCTCCCTTCCTCATTCTCTCTCTATTCTCTCTGTTTCTTTGGCCCTGTGCTTCAGTCCTGCTTTAGTTCTTTCAGTCCTGGTTTAAATCTGGTTCAGTCCTGGTTCAGTCCTAATTTAGTGGTTCAGTCCAGGTGCAGTCCTGGTTTAATCCTGGGTTAGACCTGGTTTAATTCTGATTTAGTTCCAGTTTAGTCTTGATTCAGGCCAGGGTCAGTCCTGGTTTAGTCCTGGTTCAGTGCTGCTTTCAATCCTGTTTTGGTCCTCGTTCAGTCCTGGTTCAGTCCTGGTTTAGTCCTGGTTCAGTCATAAATCTTCTCTTGTTGTTGTTTGAGGAAGTACATAGCTTCTCCATGCAGCCACAGGCTCGCCGGTGCTGCGCTCTGATTGGCTGCGGACATACCATGTGACCCGTGCTGATAGTAGTGCCTTATATGGTGTCGTGGTGGAGGAGCATTGAGTTCAGAGTCGGACTACAGCGGGGTCTTTCTGAGAATTGCTCCGTACAAACTGTTCCTCTCTCCCCTCTCCGCCGCTCCTCTCCTCCTCTCTCTTTCTCAGAATCACTCTATTCTTTCTCTCTCATGTCTTCTCTGTCCATCTCTCTGTTTCTGTCACTCAAAAAGTCAGTTTAGCAGAATATACAGTACACTTATCATTTAAAGCAGACCTGTTCTGCAAACTGGATTTCTCACAGCTTTGAACCATGTCAGAGTTGTTTCTTTCTCATTCATTTCTGAGTTGTTTTTGGAGTGATTTATGCATATTTGAGTCGTCTTTAATGGTTTATCTTTAATGGTTTCTTTCTCATTCATTTGGTTGTTTTTATGCGTAGGATCCAGCAGCATCACATGGTCATTTTGTATTTTTTTTTATATCTGCTGCTCACTAGTGTGATATGCAGCTGTCCATAGAAGGAGCCCACAGCCACTCTGTTGTGATGATGTTTACAGCGATGTCAGCGCTCACTGGGGACTGCAGAGGACTCAGTACTTTTATAATGTTTTAGATCAATATTGTAATTTATAATGTCCAACAGAACAGAACAGAATGATCCAGGAGGTTCAGAGGTTAAAACTATGGAGCAAACATAAGTACATAGTCCATATATATGAGTGTGACATCACTGTAGAGCATATATATATATATATATATATATGAGTGTGACGTCACCATAGAGCTTATATATGTGTGACGTCACTGTAGTCTGTATATATGAGTGTGACGTCACTGTAGTCTGTATATATGAGTGTGACGTCACTGTAGTCTGTATATATGAGTGTGACGTCACTGTAGTCTGTATATATGAGTGTGACGTCACTGTAGTCTGTATATATGAGTGTGACGTCACTGTAGTCTGTATATATGAGTGTGACGTCACCATAGAGCGTATATATGAGTGTGACGTCACTGTAGTCTGTATATATGAGTGTGACGTCACCATAGAGCGTATATATGAGTGTGACGTCACTGTAGTCTGTATATATGAGTGTGACGTCACTGTAGTCTGTATATATGAGTGTGACGTCACTGTAGTCTGTATATATGAGTGTGACGTCACCATAGAGCGTATATATGAGTGTGACGTCACCATAGTCTGTATATATGAGTGTGACGTCACCATAGAGCGTATATATGAGTGTGACGTCACCGTCGAGCTTTAGCAACAAAACAGAGAAATGAAAAGTTCAGGATCCTGTGTCGCAGGTTCATAGAAACATTTAAGACCAAAATGAAGAGGCCACAGCAGCAGGTACGGAGAGAGGAGAGGCTCCTGGAGCACTTCCTGTTTGGCATGCAGCGGCTAACGGGTTAGCTTTCTCCATTCATATATATACGCTCCATGCATAAGTACTGGTCTGATTTAATCCACTCAACCAACCCCTGTCCTCTGCTGTTACCTTATCACAAAGAGCTGGAGTTGTGTTTTGTTCCTGCATTAATTTTGGCTCATTATATTAGACCAATTGCATCATAAAATTCTATGCTTATCATTTCTATCAGTAATTAAGGATCATTTATTGCTTGTACAGTAAAAGCTCATACTTAACGTTGCATTTGGGCGTATTCTGTTTACTCTAATCACAACAGAAGGGTTGATAAAGGCTGTAGGCCAGTCTTATGTGACTTATGCTATATATTAGAAAAACTTTTAGCTTTATCTTCGATTGGCCTGGTTTGGTATTTAGTTATTCACTTTATACCTTTAGTCCTGTGAACTTTTAGTCCTTGTTTAGTCCTGGTCTGTTTGTGGTCTAGTCCACGTTTGGTCCTGGTTTAGTCCTGACATAGAGTTTGTTTAGTCCTGGTTTAGTCCTGGTTTGGTGTGAGGCCCTCGTGGAACATGTGCTGTGATGTGACAGTGAACAAGGAGTCTTTTTAACAGATGTTTTAATGAATGACAGAAGCTGTAAAGAGTCCAACTTTCACATAGTGTTTCCTTATAGCAGCAGTAGATAACCTAAGAGCTGATAAACCACTAACAGTAAAAAACATCTGCAGGGTGAATCATGTACACTGCTCATTTCCAGTCAGTTATTAAGAGGCACATTAAAAAACATTCAAAAGTGTCAGATGCAATAAAACGTATGCAAAATGTTTGTCATTTTTTGAAACACCAGTTGGTTTTAGTGTAAGAAAATATTCAACTGCTCCACTTTGTTCCAGTTTATTCAAAGTCCACCTCATTTTCACAGGTATCATGAAAATATATAATTTTTTGTCAAAGTTATCTGTATTTGAACAAAAACTCTAGTTCTAGAGTAGATTCTAGTGTCATAATACAAACAACTTGATTCCGATACTAAGGAAAAAACTGGACATCCAATACTGGTTCCGATACCACAATAAAAAGCTCTTTCTTTGACATTCCACAACACATGGCAGTGCTTTCTGTTCCCATGTGTCCCTATATCTGTGTAATCCCTCAGGGTCCCAGGCTCTTATACTCGCTCTGATTCAGCTCAACATCGTTCTAAAGACATTCGGGAAAGGTTCTGCTCTGTCCTGTCAATGGAAGTTTTTTAGTATCGATACCTGAAAAAAATGAGTTGTTTCGGCCCTGAAGTATTAGCCCACAGTATGTTGTTGTACTTTTGTAAATGTAAAGTGCACATATGTGTCCTGTGTTATTGTAGCCATGTGCTGTGGTCATGTGAGCACAGGCCTGTTGCATAACCTCCTCCAGCACAAGCATGGCCTGGAATACTATAGTGAAAAACTGCAATACTTTTACACTCAGGTACTACACTGAAATACTATACTGAAAAACTGCAATACTTTTACACTCAGGTACTATACTGAAATACTGCAATACTTTTACACTCAGGTACTATACTGAAAAACTGCAATACTTTTACACTCAGGTACTATACTGAAATACTGCAATACTTTTACACTCAGGTACTACACTGAAATACTATACTGAAAAACTGCAATACTTTTACACTCAGGTACTATACTGAAATACTGCAATACTTTTACACTCAGGTACTACACTGAAATACTATACTGAAAAACTGCAATACTTTTACACTCAGGTACTATACTGAAATACTATACTGAAAAACTGCAATACTTTTACACTCAGGTACTATACTGAAATACTATAGTGAAAAACTGCAATACTTTTACACTCAGGTACTATACTGAAATACTATACTGAAAAACTGCAGTACTTTTACACTCAGGTACTATACTGAAATACTATACTGAAAAACTGCAATACTTTTACACTCAGGTACTATACTGAAATACTATAGTGAAAAACTGCAATACTTTTACACTCAGGTACTACACTGAAATACTATACTGAAAAACTGCAATACTTTTACACTCAGGTACTATACTGAAATACTGCAATACTTTTACACTCAGGTACTACACTGAAATACTATACTGAAAAACTGCAATACTTTTACACTCAGGTACTATACTGAAATACTATACTGAAAAACTGCAATACTTTTACACTCAGGTACTACACTGAAATACTATACTGAAAAACTGCAATACTTTACACTCAGGTACTACACTGAAATACTGACAGTACTTTACACTTATGCACCATACTGAAATAATGCTACCGGTACATTGCCTGGAATGTTCCTCAGTATGGCATTAAACTTATCTATCGCCATGGACATAAGCAGGGGACATAACCAGACTAAGATACAGGTCAGATCTGCGGAGAGGCGACTACGTGCATAGTAAGAATGCATCAAGGCTTTTTTATGCCTGTAATATAAAAACAATAAGATACACAGCCTAATTTTGATGCCATACAGTGGAACATTCCAGGCAAAGCAATAGCATACATCTCCATGGAGACAATCAGGTCACCACCAGATACGTTACACTTTATGATTTGTAATTCATGTGCATTTTGGCAACAATTTGAAGACTAAAAGTAGAAAATGATCTGTGTAAATGTATTTCCAACCAGCCTACATTCATGTAAAGCCAGCAAACTCAGCCGCAGTATGTAGGCTACTAATGTAAAAATAATTTAATATGGCAAAGGCACTGATCAACCCAGAGATCGTGTTCTGTTTTCACTGCTGCTGTGAAGCCCGTGGGCTCACTCAGACGTGCACAACGTGGAGTCGCCATTTTGTTGTACTAGAAATATGCGCTTTGTTTGTTTTGCCTGAACAGACAGTTGGAGTTATGTAATGTCCAATATTCTGGAGGAGACCAACGGCGCCGGAGAGGCTCTGCCACGCGAGGAGCCCTGGCGAGGTAAATACGGCACATGCATGTGTACAGTTTGGATGAATGCGGTTGTGAGTTACTGTACGTGCTGATTATATCATATTTTGCGTAAAAGCTGACTACTGTGTGAAAAGATGACTTTATTTTGGTTTGAAATGGCCCCCGCGCTGTCGTAGAAATGGTGCGTTCCTCTTCACGTCACCCTTTGTTTACAAATCGCCTCGGCTCTTCGGCGCTTGGCTGTGCAGACACCCAGCGGTTCATTCATCCGACGCGGACACGACCCACGCTCCCGCCCGTCGCAGAAGCATCTCGGACACTCGGACTACAACATGCCCTGTCGAAAGGAAAACTACATATTTCTGGAGCAGTCGGTGACGGTGGACTCCAAAGAGGTGGACGCGCTGGTGACGAAAATCGGCGAGGCGCTGCAGCTTCACAACAATGGCTCTGGACACCATCAAAAGGCGATGTCCATGTCCTGTCTGCACGGGAATGCGGCCGGAGCAGGCGGTAAACAGACTGCTTTGATTGGGGCTGGTACAGGAGCGGGGATCCAGAGAGGACATGGCTGCTGTTTGAGGCTCCGAAGCCGGGGACACCACCGGGGGAGCAGCCGGGCCAGTCCGTACCACATACCCGGCTCCAGCGACCAGGAGTGGGACCAAATTCGGCCGTGGAACAAGAAGCGGCTGGCGGTGGAGGAGGACGACCCACATCGGCTGCTACAGGAGCTCATTTTATCTGGGAATTTGATAAAAGAAGCGGTGAGGAGGCTGCAGTTCTCCGCGGCGGACTGTGGAGACTGCGCGGAGAACGTGTCCTGTTGACGCCGCTGAGGACGCACTCTGCCGCGGACACAGGGGTCGAGTTTACCCGCTCTCCCCTCCAGGACGATTTAGGGTTTAATTACATTTTTAAGAAAGACTGGTAGCTATGTTTTCTAATTCTTTCGGATTTGATCATGTGTTTAAGAGGCGAGCTGTGGTTGAGCTTGGCCAACTCATTCTGCGCCGGTTTTGTGTTTTGTTTTGTCTTTTTGTTCTGTTTATTTCCACATAAAAGTCCACAAAGGTGTCACAGAAACCCTATTGGCGAAAAATCTGCTTAATTTGATATTCGGAATCAGGTAAACGATGCAAAATCTTGGCAATTTTGGCAGCAGTGACGCCTTGTTTCGATCTGGAGTTCCTTGGCTCGTTTTCCACGTCCACAGCTCCAGACGCGTCTCTGGACAAACGAGGCCCTAAACTCTGCACCAAAATTGCGCAACTTGGTATTTTTGCAAACTTGAGTGAAAGTAACACTCCTAAGGAAGACTTTTAGCTGCAAAACGCACAATTTGGTGATGCTAATTGTTGCTGAC
>CM068347.1:45974184-46091684 GCA_034769755.1 Odontamblyopus lacepedii
AGTGTTTATGTTCTTTATCCTGCATGTGTTCAACTGACTCTGTTTTTATAGTTTAAAGGTGCATTCTTACTGTGAGTGGGGCGAGATGGGGTCAACCTCTTGTCTCCATGGAGATTTAAAGTAGGGCTGTCAAACAATTCATTTTTTAAATCGCTGTCCAGAAATTCCATAGTTAATCGCGATTAATTGCATATTAGGCCTATGGCATGTTGCATGGTTAAAATTGTGTTATTTTGCATTTCAAGACTGTTTTAAAGCCATAAATTAAAGCAATTCTATTTATTACTTGTTATTTTCTTTGATGTGTGATCATCAGTAGTTTGTCGGATCTGAGGCTCTTGGCTGAGACGCTCCGCACTGAGTGTTTAGCTTGGAGATGCTAATTTAGGGCGTTTTCACACCGCTAGTTTGATTATTTGGTCCACACCAGGCAATAAAATTATTGTTATGTAGCCTATAGGCTCCAGTGTGGTCCTTTCACACCGGCAAATGAACCAAAATTGGTCCGATTGACGTTTCATCAGTGTTTATCCATTATCCGCCCATTTTGGGGTCAGACTGACGTTACCCTTTTCTCTGTTCCTAGAACTGTGCACAACTCACTGCACATGAGCCCAGAGCAGAAGCTCTGGGTTCGGGGGACAGCGATAAAGACTCGAACTTCACTGCAGAGCGCTGCATTCCAGGACGGGTCCGGGGCCCCTCAGGACCGGCCCGGGGCCCCTCAGGACGGGCCCGGGGCCCCTCAGGACGGGCCCGGGGCCCCTCAGGACGGGCCCAGGGATCTGGTCCTTGGTCTTGTTCCATCCTTCAAGTCCAGTGCACTGGACTGAGGCAGAGCGGTTCCGTCCTCTGCGCATTGGATCTGAGCGGCGAAAGCGGTAACACGCTGTGGACCGCAGGTCCGGGCTGTGGACCGCAGGTCCGGGCTGTGGACCACAGGTCCGGGCTGTGGACCATAGGTCCGGGCTGTGGACCACAGGTCCGGGCTGTGGACCACAGGTCCGGGCTGTGGACCACAGGTCCGGGCTGTGGACCGCAGGTCCGGGCTGTGGACCATAGGTCCGGGCTGTGGACCGCAGGTCCGGGCTGTGGACCATAGGTCCGGGCTGTGGACCACAGGTCCGGGCTGTGGACCACAGGTCCGGGCTGTGGACCACAGGTCCGGGCTGTGGACCACAGGTCCGGGCTGTGGACCACAGGTCCGGGCTGTGGACCATAGGTCCGGGCTGTGGACCGCAGGTCCGGGCTGTGGACTATAGGTCCGGGCTGTGGACTATAGGTCCGGGCTGTGGACCGCAGGTCCGGGCTGTGGACCGCAGGTCCGGGCTGTGGACTATAGGTCCGGGCTGTGGACCGCAGGTCCGGGCTGTGGGCCGCAGGTCCGGGCTGTGGGCCGCAGGTCCGGGCTGTGGACCGCAGGTCCGGGCTGTGGACCATAGGTCCGGGCTGTGGGCCGCAGGTCCGGGCTGTGGACCGCAGGTCCGGGCTGTGGACTATAGGTCCGGGCTGTGGACCATAGGTCCGGGCTGTGGACCACAGGTCCGGGCTGTGGACCACAGGTCCGGGCTGTGGACCACAGGTCCGGGCTGTGGACCACAGGTCCGGGCTGTGGACCACAGGTCCGGGCTGTGGACCACAGGTCCGGGCTGTGGACCACAGGTCCGGGCTGTGGACCGCAGGTCCGGGCTGTGGACCGCAGGTCCGGGCTGTGGACTATAGGTCCGGGCTGCGGACCGCAGGTCCGGGCTGTGGACCGCAGGTCCGGGCTGCTCCGGCTCTCTGTGCTCGAGGATCACGGCTGGTTCCGCGGTGGTGCAAAGCTTATGGACAGTAGCGTGAACCCAGTTTGGTTCATTATAATTCGTTAGGAGCTCTGTCCTTCTTCCCGGGGAAAACACTGAACACTTCCCCATCTGAGCCCTGAACCAGAGCTGATCATCGCGTTAGAAGGGAGGAAACGGTGGCAAACTTTAATCTCGATAAAAACATTTAAAAATGCGTTATGGATTTCATTAATCTAATCGCGATTAACGCGTTAACGTTGACAGCCCTCTTTTAAAGTCATACTATGGAAAGTTTTATGCAAGGCAAAAGCAACAAACCCCTGGCAGTGATATATGTCAAGGTCAAACCTGTCAAGAGCAGGGAGCCAGTTTAGTCCTGGTTTAGTTCTGTTTTTGTCCTGGTTCAGCCCTGGATCAGTCCTGCTTTAGACCTGCTTTAGACCTGCTTTAGACCTGCTTTAGACCTGCTTTAGACCTGCTTTAGACCTGCTTTAGACCTGCTTTAGACCTGCTTTAGACCTGCTTTAGACCTGCTTTAGACCTGCTTCAGCTCTGGATCAGTCCTGCTTTAGACCTGCTTTAGACCTGCTTTAGACCTGCTTTAGACCTGCTTTAGACCTGCTTTAGACCTGGATCAGTCCTGCTTTAGACCTGCTTTAGACCTGCTTTAGACCTGCTTTAGACCTGCTTTAGACCTGCTTTAGACCTGGATCAGTCCTGCTTTAGACCTGCTTTAGACCTGCTTTAGACCTGGATCAGTCCTGCTTTAGACCTGCTTTAGACCTGCTTTAGACCTGCTTTAGACCTGCTTTAGACCTGGATCAGTCCTGCTTTAGACCTGCTTTAGACCTGCTTTAGACCTGCTTTAGACCTGCTTTAGACCTGCTTTAGACCTGGATCAGTCCTGCTTTAGACCTGCTTTAGACCTGCTTTAGACCTGCTTTAGACCTGCTTTAGACCTGCTTTAGACCTGGATCAGTCCTGCTTTAGACCTGCTTCGGTTCTGCTTTCTTGTGTTTCCTTTGAGAGCACTTAGATCTGTTTACAGAAGCTCTGACATAGAATCCAAACTGCAGTAAATCCTCAGCTCTGCTCAGTCCAACCACAATCCAGATCTGAGGGTCCTATATGTCTGGCTTTAGTCCGGTTCTGGTCCAGGTTGGGTTCTGGGTTTTTCCTGGTCGAGTTCCATAGGTTTGGGTTCAGTCCAGTTGTCCAGGAGGATGGGAGGGCATCTGACACAGGGATACAGGAGGATGGGAGGGCATCTGACACAGGGATACAGGAGGATGGGAGGGCATCTGACACAGGGATACAGGAGGATGGGAGGGCATCTGACACAGGGATACAGGAGGATGGGAGGGCATCTGACACAGGGATACAGGAGGATGGGAGGGCATCTGACACAGGGATACAGGAGGATGGGAGGGCATCTGACACAGGGATACAGGAGGATGGGAGGGCATCTGACACAGGGATACAGGAGGATGGGAGGGCATCTGACACAGGGATACAGGAGGATGGGAGGGCATCTGACACAGGGATACAGGAGGATGGGAGGGCATCTGGCACACAGGAAAATGGAGGGACATTCTTTTGTCTGAAAATAGAAAATATGTTTTCCAGTGACCCACTTGGGGCACTCCCTCGTTCTCTCGCACAGACAGGAACATAAAGAGAGGGAGGGAGACGAGAGGAGGAAGAGACAGAGGAGATGGGAAGAGAGAGAGAGACAGAGGAAAAGAGAGAAGAGAAAGGGGGAAATGAGAGGAGAGAGAGCCGAGAGAGAGAGAGCTGACAGGAGAGAGGAGGAGATAGAGGAGTGGTTGGAGGATGTAAAAATAGAGCAGGCTCCTGGTTCGTCCTGGTGGCAGATCTGGGTTAATGAGGCTGGGTTGGGAATAGTTTGTGTTTGTTTCCAGCTGAGACGCTGAGCTGGAGGCTGAGCTCTGAGGTGGAGGCTGAGCTCTGAGGTGGAGGCAGGTCTGAGGTGGAGGCTGAGCTCGGAGGTGGAGGCTGAGCTCTGAGGTGGAGGCTGAGCACTGAGGTGGAGGCAGGTCTGAGGTGGAGGCTGAGCTCGGAGGTGGAGGCTGAGCTCTGAGCTGGAGGCTGAGCTCTGAGGTGGAGGCTGAGCTCGGAGGTGGAGGCTGAGCTCTGAGCTGGAGGCTGAGCTCTGAGGTGGAGGCTGAGCTCTGAGGTGGAGGCTGAGCTCTGAGGTGGAGGCTGAGCTCTGAGCTGGAGGCTGAGCTCTGAGGTGGAGGCTGAGCTCTGAGGTGGAGGCTGAGCTCTGAGGTGGAGGCTGAGCTCTGAGGTGGAGGCTGAGCTCTGAGGTGGAGGCTGAGCTCTGAGCTGGAGGCTGAGCTCTGAGGTGGAGGCAGGTCTGAGGTGGAGGCTGAGCTCTGAGGTGGAGGCTGAGCTCTGAGCTGGAGGCTGAGCTCTGAGGTGGAGGCTGAGCTCTGAGGTGGAGGCTGAGCTCTGAGCTGGAGGCTGAGCTCTGAGGTGGAGGCTGAGCTCTGAGCTGGAGGCTGAGCTCGGAGGTGGAGGCTGAGCTCTGAGGTGGAGGCTGAGCTCTGAGGTGGAGGCTGAGCTCTGAGGTGGAGGCAGGTCTGAGGTGGAGGCTGAGCTCGGAGGTGGAGGCTGAGCTCTGAGGTGGAGGCTGAGCACTGAGGTGGAGGCAGGTCTGAGGTGGAGGCTGAGCTCGGAGGTGGAGGCTGAGCTCTGAGCTGGAGGCTGAGCTCTGAGGTGGAGGCTGAGCTCGGAGGTGGAGGCTGAGCTCTGAGCTGGAGGCTGAGCTCTGAGGTGGAGGCTGAGCTCTGAGGTGGAGGCTGAGCTCTGAGGTGGAGGCTGAGCTCTGAGCTGGAGGCTGAGCTCTGAGGTGGAGGCTGAGCTCTGAGGTGGAGGCTGAGCTCGGAGGTGGAGGCTGAGCTCTGAGGTGGAGGCTGAGCTCTGAGGTGGAGGCTGAGCTCTGAGCTGGAGGCTGAGCTCTGAGGTGGAGGCAGGTCTGAGGTGGAGGCTGAGCTCTGAGGTGGAGGCTGAGCTCTGAGCTGGAGGCTGAGCTCTGAGGTGGAGGCTGAGCTCTGAGGTGGAGGCTGAGCTCTGAGGTGGAGGCTGAGCTCTGAGGTGGAGGCTGAGCTCTGAGCTGGAGGCTGAGCTCTGAGCTGGAGGCTGAGCTCTGAGGTGGAGGCTGAGCTCTGAGGTGGAGGCTGAGCTCTGAGGTGGAGGCTGAGCTCTGAGGTGGAGGCTGAGCTCTGAGCTGGAGGCTGAGCTCTGAGGTGGAGGCTGAGCTCTGAGGTGGAGGCTGAGCTCTGAGCTGGAGGCTGAGCTCTGAGCTGGAGTCTGAGCTCTGAGGTGGAGGCAGGTCTGAGGTGGAGGCTGAGCTCGGAGGTGGAGGCTGAGCTCTGAGGTGGAGGCTGAGCTCTGAGGTGGAGGCTGAGCTCTGAGGTGGAGGCTGAGCTCTGAGCTGGAGGCTGAGCTCTGAGCTGGAGGCTGAGCTCTGAGCTGGAGGCTGAGCTCTGAGGTGGAGGCTGAGCTCTGAGGTGGAGGCTGAGCTCTGAGCTGGAGGCTGAGCTCTGAGCTGGAGGCTGAGCTCTGAGGTGGAGGCTGAGCTCTGAGGTGGAGGCTGAGCTCTGAGGTGGAGGCTGAGCTCTGAGCTGGAGGCTGAGCTCTGAGGTGGAGGCTGAGCTCTGAGGTGGAGGCTGAGCTCTGAGGTGGAGGCTGAGCTCTGAGCTGGAGGCTGAGCTCTGAGGTGGAGGCTGAGCTCTGAGGTGGAGGCTGAGCTCTGAGGTGGATTTACTGTTTAACTCGACACATTATTGACCAGGTTTCTGGTTCAAATCCTACATTCCACTACATGGATTCATGCAGTGCTGTCAGCTCCTCAAAAACACACCTTTGGGCTGTGTTTTGTTTGAGTGACTCTTTATTATGAGGGTGTCTACATCTCCAAAGCTCAAAATGCTCTGGTCCACCTCATGATGTCGTTAGTTAGCAGCTACATTTGACCATTTGTTCAGAGACTGACAATTCCACGGCTGGAATTATCCAAATGAGATTCATGACGTTTAAAACACAGTGGAGCAATTCTGATACTACATGACATCACAAAGTGGAATAAAGTGTTTTCTCTTTGAGGGAACTCAACCTAAATATCCACAGTTTGTATGTTAAACGTGTGAATGACACAAAACAGAACTGCAGGTCTGTTTGTGATGTGGAAACTACATTAGAGCAGAGAATAGTCTCATATGTTCCCTTTAATATCTCTGTAATGACTGGGCCTGTCTGCATGAAACAAAAACTGACTCAAAGTTCAACTCTCCTCTGTCATTATATAAGTGGATAACTGTGTGTATTTCTATTCCATGATTATCTCTCATATTGATGATTGTTTGACCACTTGGTCACTTGCGTGCCCCACATCTCTTAAAATCATAGAGAGCCTTTACAAAAAGCCATCGTCACATCACCGCTGTCATGTCCTAAACAAATACTACATTTCCAGAAGATGATCAATCAGCATGTTTGATTTATGAAGTTCTTTACTCCCTCACTCCTCCACCTCTGAAGAACTTTATCGAATTGAAAGAAAAGTCACAAAGGAGCACACAAGCCTCTGCCAGAGGAGATCTGACCGAACCCCACAGGCAGACCACCTTCGTCCTGTCTGTCCGAGGTGGGAACCTGTGGAACACTTTACTTTAACACTGAGAGCCCGACATAGAATTCCTTTAAACCTCAACTGAAAAAACTGTCCCTGGTCAAACCAAACCTGCACACACTCGAGTCCAGGCTGTGTTTGTTCAGACTGTGTGTCTCTTATGGACCTTTGAAGAATGTTTTAGTTGCCTGTGGAGTGTGGACACTAAGCTGAGGGAATGTGAATGGAGTTTTGTGTAAAGTGACTATGAATTGTTCAATTCAATTCAATTTTATTTCAATAGTCCAGAATCACAACAAAAGTTGCCCCAATGTTCTTCACAGTGAAAAACATGGAAACATCTGACACAGACATCAGCAAACACATTGTCCCATCCTCAGTCTCTCAATAAACACGATCCTGGTGCCAGAGCAAAAAACCCACCGGCAGGTGCAGGATGGGAAAATTCTCTCCAGACACTGTTGCCAACAGCTGTCGCCATGCGGCACCTTCAGACCTGAGAACTTTGAGGCACCAGTCACTTTATACAGAGCAGGTTCAGACGGACAGGCAGACGTGTGGGGGACTAGACATCGACTTATTTGGGTTGAGAGCTTCAGTCAGGCAGGTGGGGCTCCATCCAGGCAGGTGGGGCTCCATCCAGGCAGGTGAGGGCTTCAACCAGGCAGGTGGGGCTCCATCCAGGCAGGTGGGGGCTCCATCCAGACAGGTGGGGCTCCATCCAGGCAGGTGGGGCTCCATCCAGGCAGGTGGGGGCTTCAACCAGGCAGGTGGGGCTCCATCCAGGCAGGTGGGGGCTCCATCCAGGCAGGTGGGTGGAGAGGGGCACAGCTAAGGTCTGGTCAGCGTCTGCTCACGGGAGGACAACAGAAACCTCTGAAACAGCTCCACTCCCCAAGGGGAGCAGAAGAGAAGAAGAGAGAGAGACACTGGTGAACAGCAGTGAACTGATTTGTCTGTGTAAAACATGAGGTTATGGGACAGAGATGAAGGAGAAGGAGCAGTTAGAATAAGAGGACAGAGGCTCAGGGCTCCATACTTCCCCCAGCATCTAACTCCTAGAGCAGCCTGACTTCAGCTGTGGAGTTAACCCTGCTCCTCTATCCTGGCCATAAGCTTTCTCATCGAAGAATGTTCTGACAGGAGGTGGAAGCTGATTCCATAAAACAGGAGGTAACTAAAAGTTCTACCTCCCATTGTAAGTTTATTAAATCTGGGGACACTCGTAGCCCTGCATTTTGTGAGCACAGTGTCTGTTTGGTTTGTAAGGTGCTGTCAGGTCAGTAATATAAGATGGGGCCGTCCCATTTACAGCTTTATAGGTGAGAAGAAGGATTTAAACTTAATTCTAAACTCGGCCAGGAGCCAGTGAAGTGAAGCTAACACTGGAGTAATGTGTTCTCTTCTATTTGTTCCCGTTAATAATGTTGCTGCTGCATTTTGAACAAGCTGAATGCTTTTTAGTAGCTTTTAGGGCAGGCTGCAGCAGAGAGTTACAGTCTGATCCTGATGAAATAAATGCCTGGACAAGCTTTTCTGCATCATTTTTGGATAAGATATTTCTAACTTTGGTGATGTTGTGGAGGTGGAAGATGCTGTTTTACAGACTTGGTTTATATGGGCTTTAAATGATAAGTATAAGTAAATATAACCCCCAGGTTCCTCACGGTGGAG
Organism: Odontamblyopus lacepedii; assembly: GCA_034769755.1. NCBI lineage: Eukaryota > Metazoa > Chordata > Actinopteri > Gobiiformes > Gobiidae > Odontamblyopus > Odontamblyopus lacepedii. The sequence continues at coordinate 45,982,303 of CM068347.1, forward strand.
CTCGAGGTCACACTGATGCCATCCAAGGAAACTATCTGATCTGATAGAGCCTCTCTCAGGTTTTTGGGGCCAAGTATAATAACCTCTGTTTTTTCAGGGTTTAGAAGGAGATAGTTAATTGTCATTCAGGTCTTTATGTCTCTGACACAAACATTGAGCTTTTCCACATGTCACTGTGACCAGGTTTTATTGATAAGTACAACTGTGTGTCATCTGCATAACAGTGAAAGTTAATGTTGTGCTTTCTGATTACATTTCCTAGGGGCAGCATGTAGAGCATAAACAGAATGGGTCCAAGTACTGAACCCTGCGGCACACCGTAGTTAACATTAGTGCACTCTGAAGATCGACCACACTGACAAACTGGTACCTGTCAGATAGATTTACACCAGCACAAGGCCACTCCTCTAATCCCTACATCACATTCTGATCTTTGTAATAAGATGTTGTGGTCGATCGTGTCGAAGCTGCACTGAGGTCTAACAAAACCAGGACTGAGAGCAGCCGATTGTCTGCAGCTGATAACAAATCATTTGTGACTCGGACTAATGCAGTTTCTGTGCTGTGATGGGGTCTAAATCCTGACTGGAAAATCTCAAATAGGTTGTTGTCCTGTAGGTGGAGGTGGCAACAAAGCTGTTTAGTTCCAACTCTTTCTAGAACTTTTGAAACAAAAGGAAGGTTTGATATTGGTCTGTAGTTGGCCAGAAGGCCTGGGTCTAAACTGGGTTTTTTCAGGAGAGGTTTAATCACTGCATATTTAAAGGACTGTGGGACGTAGCCTGTCTCTAGCGAGGTATTCACTATATTCAGTATAATACCATTAAATAGCAGGAAAGTTTCTTTAAAAAGCTTAGTGGGTATTGGGTCTAGAAGACAAGTTTTGGAGGACATTACAACTGATGTGATCTTTGCTTGGTCCACTGTGGAGAAGCAGTCCAGAATTTTAGCTGGTTTACAGAGGCCTCCATTTCCAAAGCTTTATCTAGATCAAGGCTGATTGTGGGAGCAATTTTATTTAATTTCTCGGATAATTGTGATTTTATTATTGGAACATTTTAGAAAGTCATCACAGTTTAGAGTAGCCGGAATACACGGTTCTACCGAGCGGTGGCTGGTGGTCAGCCTGGCTACAGTGCTGAACAAAAACCTGGGATTGTTCTGGTTTTCTTCTGTTAGAGTTGAGTAATACCTGGTCTTAGCCTTACGTACGGCCCTTTTATAAATTAAGAGACTATTTTTCCAGGCATTCAGAGACTGCTCTGAGCTGGAGTGGTGCCAGATCTATTCTAATTTGCGGGCTGTTTGTTTAAGAAGACGAGTTGCAGAATTAAACCATGGTGAAACTCGATTTGCTTTAGTAACTTTTTGTTTTAGTGGAGCTACTTTGTCTAAAACTGTTTTTACTGAGAGCATTGCCCTGTCATCCCTCTTTGAACCACCACCTTAACGTGGTGGAGGGGTTTGAGAGTCCGAATGATCCCAGGAACTATGTTGTCGGGGACTTTATGCCCCTGGTAGAGTCACCCAAGGCAAACAGGTCCGGGGGGACGGGTCAGACAAAGAGCGGTTCAGAAGCCCCTTATGATGAGGCACATTCAGAGGCCAGATACGTTGCTCGGGATGGCGTCACCAGGCTCCCACCCTGGAGCCAGGCCTGGGGTGGGCACTCGGCCGGGCACGGCCCAAACGGACAACGTGGGCTCCCCTGGACCCACCATCTGCGAGAGGAGCCATAGGGGTCGGGTGCAGAGAGATCTGGGCGGTGGTCGAAGGCCGGGGCCTCGGCGACCCGATCTCCGGACATGGAGACTAGCTCTGGGGACATGGAATGTCACCTCGCTGGGGGGGAAGGAGCCTGAGCTTGTGCGGGAGGTCGAGCGTTACCGGCTAGATATAGTCGGCCTCACCTCCACGCACAGCTTGGGCTCTGGAACCCAACTCCTTGAGAGGGGCTGGACTCTCCATTTCTCTGGCGTTGGCCGCGGGGAGCGGCAGAGAGCTGCTGTGGGCTCATCGCCCCACAGCTCAGCCGCTGTTGGAGTTCACCTCGGTGAACGAGAGGGTCGCGTCCCTGCACCTTCGGGTCGGGGACAGGTCTCTCACTGTGGTCTCGGCCTACGGGCCGAACAGCAGTGCAGAGTACCCGGCCTTCTTGGAGTCTCTGGGAGGGGGACTGGACAGTGCACCGACCGGGGACTCCGTTGTTCTACTGGGGACTTCAACACCCACGTGGGCAACGACAGTGACACTTGGAGAGGGGTGATTGGGAGGAACGGCCTCCCTGATCTGAACCCGAGCGGTGTTCTGTTATTGGACTTCTGTGCTAGTCACAGTTTGTCCATAACGAACACCATGTTCGAGCACAAGGGGGTCCATCGGTGCACGTGGCACCAGGACTCCCTAGGCCGGAGGTCGATGATCGACTTTGATGTCGTGTCATCTGACCTCCGGCCGTGTGTCTTGGACACTCGGGTGAAGAGAGGGGCAGAGCTGTCAACTGATCACAACCTGGTGGTGAGTTGGGTCCACTGGCAGAGGAGGAAGCTGGAAAGACCTGGCAGGCCCAAGCGTATCGTGAGGGTCTGTTGGGAACGTCTGGCGGGACCTTCTGTCAGTGCGGCCGATCCCGGGGGAGGCTGGGGACATGGAGTCCGAGTGGCTTCGTTCTCGGCCTCTATTGTCGAGGCGGCCACTCATAGCTGTGGCCGTAAGGTCTGTGGTGCCTGTCGCGGCGGCAGTCCCCGAACCCGGTGGTGGACACCGGAAGTAAAGGATGCCAAAATAAGGGAGTTCTATTGGGCCTTGCTGGCTCGGGGGACTCCTGAGGCAGCTGACGGGTACTGGCGGGCCAAGCGTGCTGCAGCCCTGGCGGTTGCAGAGGCAAAAACTTGGGTCTGGGAGGAGTTCAGGGAGGCCATGGAGGAGGACTATCGGACGGCCCCAAGGAAATTCTGGCAAACCGTTTGGGAGCAGACAGTGCTGTTACCTGACCAGGTCCTGGCTGAGGTATGTAGTGTGAGCAGGTCTGTGAGGTAGGTGGGGGCATCACCGTGGAGACAGTGGTGGGTGTGCAGGAGGATTTTGTATTCTATACGGAGGTGCACGGGGAGCCAGTGGAGCGTGTGGAGGATGAGGGTGATGTGCTCATGTTTCCGCACCCTCATCAGGACCCTGGCAGCGCTGTTTTGGACATACTGGAGCTTTTGGATGCTCCTGCCAGGGATCCCGATGAGGAGTGCGTTGCAATAGTCCAACCTGGAGGAGATAAAGGCATGGACGAGCTTCTCTGCAGCAGGGAGGGAAAGTGAAGAGCGAAGTTTAGAGATATTACGGAGGTGAAAGAAGGAAGTTTTACAGATGTGGGTGACATGATCGCTGAAGGAGAGGTGGGGGTCAAACTTGACCCCAAGGTTTGTAACAGAGGGAGAGAGGGGAATGCTGTGGCCAAAGAATGAAACAGAGGTGACAGGAGAAGAGTGAAGTTGATGAAAGGTGCCGGTTTGAATGGCTTCAGTTTTTGAGCCATTCAGCTGCAGGAAGTTTTGACTCATCCATGCCCCCATCTCCTCCAGGCAGGAGTTAAGGCGGGCGACAGTGGCAGAGAGGGAGGCAGAGGGGGTGACCTTAAGGTAGAGCTGTGTGTCGTCAGCATAGCAATGGAAGTTGATTCCATGCCTGCTGACAACACACCCAAGGGGGAGCATGTAGATGGTGAAAAGGGTAGGGCCAAGCACGGAGCCCTGGGGAACCCCACAGGTAACAGTTTGGGGCCAGGATTTAGCATCCCCCAGGACTACATGCTCAGTCCTGTCAGTGAGGTAGGAGTGAAACCAGTGAAGGGCAGTGTCGGAGAGGCCGATGTGGTGCTGGAGGCGGTGTAGTAGGATGTGGTGGTCAATGGTGTCGAACGCAGCAGAGAGGTCGAGAAGAATGAGGAGGGATGTGGAACCAGAATCAGAGGCCATGAGTAAATCGTTGGTCACTCTGATGAGAGCAGTTTCTGTGCTGTGGGATGGGCGGAAACCGGATTGGAATTTTTCATACAAACTGTTATTTTTGAGATGATTATGAATTTGAAGGGAAACTACTCTTTCAAGGATTTTGGAAAGGAATGGAAGGTTTGAGATTGGGCGGTAGTGTGAGAGAGGTTCTGGGTCGAGAGTGGGCTTTTTCAAAAGAGGTTTGATGAGGGCTATTTTAAGGGAAGCAGGAACGGTTCCAGTGGCAAGAGAATGATTGATGATTTTGGTAATGATGGGACTGATGGATCTGGAGTGAGTTTTGAGCAGGGGAGATGGAAGGGGATCAAGGAAGCAAGTGGATGGTTTAGAGTTATGGATGATCTTCTCGACCTCCTGCTGCGTCGTGAGCATGAAGTTAGGAAGGTACTGTGTGATGGGTACTGTTGAAGTGTCATGGTTGGAAAGCTCCTCGGTGTCAAGGCTCCGGGGGTGGATGAGATCCGTCCTGAGTACCTTAAGTCTCTGGGTGTTGTGGGTCTTGGCTGACACGTCTCTGCAACATCGCGTGGTGGTCGGGATCAGTGCCTCTGGACTGGCAGACCGGGGTGGGGGTCCCTCTGTATAAGAAGGGGGACCGGAGGGTGTGTTCCACCTACAGGGGAATCACACTCCTCAGCCTCCCCGATAAAGTCTATGCCAGGGTGCTGGAGAGGAGAGTCCGGCCGATAGTCGAACCTCAGATCCAAGAGGAGCAGTGTGGTTTTCGGCCTGGTCGTGTAACACTGGACCAGCTCTACACCCTCCATCGGGTGCTCGAGGGTTCATGGGAGTTTGCCCAACCAGTCCACATGTGCTTTGTGGACCTGGAGAAGGCATTCGACCGTGTCCCTCGTGGTGCCCTGTGGGGGGTGCTCCGGGAGTATGGGGTCCGGGGCCCTTTGCTAAGGGCTGTCTGGTCCCTGTATGATCGGAGCAGGAGCTGTGTTCACATTGCCGGCAGTAAGTCAGACCTGTTCCCGGTGCATGTTGGACTCCAGGGCTGCCCTTTGTCACCGGTTCTGTTCATTGTATTTATGGACAGAATTTCTAGGCGCAGCCAGGGGCCAGAGGGGGTCCAGTTCGGGGACCACAGGATTTCATCGCTGCTTTTTGCAGATGATGTTGTCCTGTTGGCTTCATCGAACCAGGACTTGCAGCACTGGGGCGGTTTGCAGCCGAGTGTGAAGCGGCTGGGATGAGAATCAGCTGCTCCAAATCCGAGGCTATGGTTCTGGACCGGAAAAAGGTGGATTGCCCTCTCCGGGTGGGTGGGGAGTCTCTGCCTCAAGTGGAGGAGTTCAAGTATCTCGGGGTCTTGTTCACAGTGAGGGGAGGATGGAGCGTGAGATTGACAGGTGGATCGGTGCAGCGTCGGCAGTGATGCAGTCGCTGTATCGGACCGTTGTGGTGAAGAGGAGCTGAGCCGAAAGGCGAAGCTCTCGATTTACCTCAATCTACGTTCCTCCCCTCACCTATGGTCATGAGCTCTGGGGAATGACCGAAAGGACGAGATCGCAGATACAAGCGGCCGAAATGAGTTTCCTCCGCAGAGTGGCCGGGCGCTCCCTTAGAGATAGGGGGAGGAGCTCGGTCACACGGGAGGAGCTCGGAGTAGAGTCGCTGCTCCTCCACGTCGAGAGGAGCAGCTGAGGGGAGGGCATCTGGTCCGGATGCCTCCTGGACGCCTCCCTCGGGAGGTGTTCCGGGCATGTCCCACCGGCAGGAGGCCCCGGGGAAGACCCAGGACACACTGGAGGGACTATGTCTCTTGGCTGACCTGGGAAATCCTCGGGGTCCGTCCGGAGAAGCTGGAGGAAGTGGCTGGGGAGAAGGAAGCTTGGGAGCCCCTGCTTAGACTGGTGCCCCTGTGATCCGGCCCTGAATAAGCGGAAGAAGATGGCTGGATGCATTGCCCTGTCAACAAACTGATCAGTAACTGTGGGACTGGATTGTGTGGTTATCTGTATAATTGTGCAGTTGGTGAGTCTGGAAAAGTGTTTATAGGGTCTGATTATTGTTTAATGTAAATATTACTGTTTTACTAAATGTTACTGATGTAGTTTTGACCCCTGTGACCCTGACCGGTGGGACTATGGATGGAAATTATCCTTGTGGCTACAATCTGGCGTGTTCACATTCATGCACTTGTCATGTCTGTTCATTAACATGCTTTGCATCAAATAAACAAATAATTTTTATTTTTTTTAATTAACACTTATATACTGACAGAGTATATACCTGTATACAGTGACGTATACTGAAGTCAAATGATTTGTCATAACAATAGCAGGAACGGGATCTAAACCAGGTCTAAAACCAGACTGAAGGGGTCTAAAACATCTTTATACAGGTGAATAAATGTGCTGATCTCATTTGCACTGAATCCTGATTAGCTCTGATGGAAGTGCTGAAGTGAAAACATGATCCTCCAGGTGTGAATCAGGTGTGAAGGGGAGAAGGGAGAACAGGCAACTTGTGATCACAGCTTTGAACCTGACAGATAAAACTGATTTTATACAACTTTTATTCAGAGATTTAAAACACAAAACACAAGTGGTGGTCCCATATGTGGTGGTAATTGAAACGTGACTTTGGGGTAAGCTAGCCCTGGTTCAAACCACCTTCAGTCCTGGTTCAGACCAAGTTTAGTCCCATTTTAGTCCTGGTTTAGTCCTGGTTCAGTCCTGGTTTAGTTTCCTCAGTGGAGCTTGTGGTGCAGTCTTTAAGGTAACAGTATTTTTAGTCCTAGTAAAGGTTAGGTTCTTTTGGTTTGTTTTACTCCAAATGTCGAAGGGAGCCTGGGGTCAAAGGTCAGTCTCCACAGAGGAGCTGAAACCAGGTCAGGACCAAACGTTCTCTGTGAAGAACAACCAAAATGTTTATAGTCAAACAAAAGCTATAGCTCCTTATGCGGTGTAATGGGAACCAACATGAGCACAGGCCCCAGTGCTGCTTTATTCTATATTTAACCACACAGTTCACTTAAAGAATCAACAGACAACGGGGCACGACCACAAAACATTACATACAAGCACAGGTGGGCAATACTCACATTTACTCAAGCAACTTTTTCTAAAGCTGTAACTGATGGCCTCAGTGAGCTTCATTTGACGTCCATTTCTTTATACCCTTTAAATTTACAACATGTATTATCCCACCAACTTAAGTAAAAACCTTCCTTCCTTACTTTAAGTTTCCCCTTGGTCTGTTGGACAAATGTTTGACAAAAAGTTTATTCACAAAATCAGTCGACTCCAGGTAGTTCATATTTTCAGTTTTCACATCTTAAAGCGCTGCAGTGCACGTTCACCACCAGAGGGCTCCATCGTTAGCACTGCTGCAGGTGCTCGCTCTCTCTCTCCTCCTCAGTCTCATCAACTCCAGAACATTCGAGGCATAAACATCCCGAAGGTTTAGTCCCGCCCCTCCACTCCCGAGCCCCTCCTCCACCCCGCCCACCAGGCCACGAGCCAGTCGCTTTATCATCTCACTGTGACGCAGCGCTGCCTCCTTCACCTGGAAACAAATAAGAATCATTCAGGTCAATCAGTCGTCAGAATCACAGACTGCATAAAAAGTGTGTGTGTGTATAAGTGAGTTATACACACACACACACACACACCGCCTTCAGCTCCAGTCAAATGCAGCTCATTAACGCTGGTGGGTACAGGAGTAATTTGGAGCTGTTGAGGGTGAACCCCACCGACACCAGTGGTTTGGCAGGGAGTGGGCGCTTAGCAACACTGTCAGTTAAATCTGTTGCTAACGACCACTAGGAAATAATGCAGCTCATTGGTTTCTTATTATGTTTAAATAATTAATTAATTAAACATTAATTAGTTCATGTTAATGTATCTTGATTTATGAACAAAACACAGAAATAAACTAGGATCATGTCAGCAGGTTAATATAAACATTTTAAAATAATGTAGTCAAATGTATTTACCTTGTTGACATGTTTCGGCTGCTGCTGCGAGCCGTCTTCAGAACTGTGTTGGTGGTGACGTGTCGTATATCGGCTGTTGTCACTTCCTGTAGGCGTGGTCAGCCTGATGGACCTGCAGGTCACTCAGACTGACCACACCTCCTGTCACCCGGTGCTCTCTGGAGGAGGGTCCCAGGTGTGTGAAAGGAGGAAGGCGCCGTCAGTGTCAGTGCCTCGTTTCCTGATCTCACCGTCCTCCCTGATCATGCATTTTTATTCTGGTGGTATTTCATCTTTGGGGTGATAAAATACCACCAGAACAAAAATGCAACGGCATCTACGAAATCCAATGCAAATTGTGCAATAAATCTTACGCAGGGGAAACAGGCCGGCCATCTGAAAAAAGGAACACCAAAAAGAATGCGAAAAGGAAATGGAGACTCACCAGAACAAAGGGACAAAGCAGAGCAGGAAAACCTAAAATCCGCCATATCAGACCACTGTAAAAGAAATAACCACATTCTGGACTGGGACGGGGCTCAGGTCATTGGATCAGAGAACAACAAGTTCAACCGCTGGATCAGGGAGGACGGTGAGATCAGGAAACGAGGCACTGACACTGACGGCACCTTCCTCCTTTCACACACCTGGGACCCTCCTCCAGAGAGCACCGGGCAACGGGAGGTGTGGTCAGTCTGAGCGACCTGCAGGTCCATCAGGCTGACCACGCCTACAGGAAGTGACAACAGCTGATATATGACACGTCACCACCAACACAGTTCTGAAGACGGCTCGCAGCTAGCAACAAAATCAAATTTCTGTCCCTCAGATGAACAGTTTAGTGCTTCGTTCATTGATTCTGCAGAAATCCTCTGTGTTTTTCAGTCCTGTGTTATTTTTGTCCTTTCTTTTTTCCTCATCGGCAGCCATGGTTGTTTTGATATGGACAGACCATGCGTGTCCCTGATTGGCTATTCGACCTGTCAATCATGCCCATTTGAACTCTGGGAGAGTCACTGGTGAACAGACTCACATCTTTGCAAAGTGTTGAAGAAGTGTGTGTTTTATATTACAGGTCAGGAGAAAACTGTGTCACTGTCACATGAGGCAAAAGTCCATTGAGATGCTTTAGAACAACTCCACCTCTGGAATCCTTTTCAAATCTCCTCTAATTTAACACACCAGGGCTGCGGTTGACCAGAGGAACTCTTGTTGGCCTAAAGACATCTGCCAATCAATTGATTCACTAAAAAAGTGTATCTGACTCCAGCTGCGCTCACAAGACCTGCTGAGGGACCTGCTGAGGGACCTGCTGAGGGAGCTGCTGAGGGACCTGCTGAGGGACCTGCTGAGGGACCTGCTGAGGGACCTGCTGAGGGACCTGCTGAGGGACCTGCTGAGGGACCTGCTGAGGGACCTGCTGAGGGACCTGCTGAGGGACCTGCTGAGGGACCTGCTGAGGGACCTGCTGAGGGAGCTCATGCAAAAACTACTATGCAGAAAAAAGGACAAGGAAACAATGCATTTAAATCAAGACCGACTCCAGTGTGAATCACAAGTTTCATCTTGTTACAGAGAAATACCAAAAAATACCAACTCTTCAGCTCACTCTTTTCTCCTTTCTGCTGTGATCCCACAGAAATACACTCTGAATGTGTAGATCAGACTATTTATCTCTCAGAGAGCAGGTGACACCACAGGGCCAAGTTACATGTCAGATCTGTGGATAGGTGAGCCCACTCACAGTAAGAACGCTTTTAGGTCAATAAAAACGCATGTTATTGAGTAAATGCAAGATGAATACATTTACTGCCATACCGGGACATTACAGACAAACAATAACATCTCCATGGAGACAAACAGGCAGGAGACCCTCCATCAGAAAAGTTACACTGTGCACCTTTAAAGGGTAAATGATTCAGTTATTCTCCTGTGTTCAAGACATCACTGCTTTGAAAGTTCACATTTTCCCTCGCCTTTAGTGACCACCTTGAGTGACAGGTGCATTTCACCTTGAGTGACAGGTGCGTGGCAGGAGCATCTTTACCTTGAGCGACAGGTGCGTGGCAGGAGCATCTTTACCTTGAGTGACAGGTGCGTGGCAGGAGCATCTTTACCTTGAGTGACAGGTGATGGCAGGAGCATCTTTACCTTGAGTGACAGGTGCGTGGCAGGAGCATCTTTACCTTGAGCGACAGGTGCGTGGCAGGAGCATCTTTACCTTGAGTGACAGGTGCGTGGCAGGAGCATCTTTACCTTGAGCGACAGGTGCGTGGCAGGAGCATCTTTACCTTGAGTGACAGGTGCGTGGCAGGAGCATCTTTACCTTGAGTGACAGGTGCGTGGCAGGAGCATGTTTACCTTGAGTGACAGGTGCGTGGCAGGAGCATCTTTACCTTGAGTGACAGGTGCGTGGCAGGAGCATGTTTACCTTGAGTGACAGGTGCGTGGCAGGAGCATCTTTACCTTGAGTGACAGGTGATGGCAGGAGCATCTTTACCTTGAGTGACAGGTGATGGCAGGAGCATCTTTACCTTGAGTGACAGGTGCGTGGCAGGAGCATCTTTACCTTGAGTGACAGGTGATGGCAGGAGCATCTTTACCTTGAGTGACAGGTGATGGCAGGAGCATCTTTACCTTGAGTGACAGGTGATGGCAGGAGCATCTTTACCTTGAGTGACAGGTGATGGCAGGAGCATCTTTACCTTGAGTGACAGGTGATGGCAGGAGCATCTTTACCTTGAGCGACAGGTAGCAGACGGCGAAGCGCTCGTTGATGATAGCAATGGGCAGGGCGAGGATGAGGATTCCGGACAGGATACAGACAAAGGCCAGGAGCTTCCCCAGAGCCGTGTCTGGTCTGACGTCTCCATATCCCACCGTGGTCATGGAGGTGGTGGCCCACCACCATGCAGCTGGAACACTGACGAAGGTGGAGCCCGGAACATCACGCTCCAGAGAGAAGAGCACAGTGGAGAAGAGAGAGATTCCCACTCCGAGGAAAAGGAGCAGGACTCCCACCTCCTCATAGCACTGAGCGATGGTCAGACCCAAGGACTTCAGACCTGAGACACACACGAGAGGGGCTTTAGGATTGAAGAAGCCGAATACAACAGTGATATGACTATGGCAAGGATCAATCGAGGCTAAACCCTTTACTAACACTAGTGAGTGCGACCTTAGGGAAGAAGGCTCCTGGTTGCTAAACAGAAAATAGCCCATACTAAAAAAAGTAAGAGTGGGTAAGGTACAAACCCGAGGCACCCCACTGAATATATTACAAGTCCTTTATTACATGGAGGGACGCCAATGTGTCCACCAGGAACATGGTCTTTGTCAGGGCATAAGGGTGAAACAGGACAGGTGTCCTTAAGCACAATTATATCACATGACAAGATCACATGACTAAGAAAAAAGAAACAGAAGGTTGGCCAACCATGAGGAAGGTGTAGGTGATGGGCAGACCCACAAAACAGCAACAACACACATGTGTGTGTGTGTTTTTCACTTTTTTGGCCTGGATTTTGGTTGTTTAAAGACACATATGGATGTTGGGGATCGCTGGTTGTGTCCATCACATATGCATTACTATCAAATATATAAAAGCAGGAAAATACAGGACACTCTACACCACAGATCAAAACATCAAGTACATTAGGACATTGCTAAGAAAGTTTTTTAAAAGTATCAGAGGAATATGGAATAATCCAAATGGGCATTTAAACTCAATGCTGTGTGGCCTTTAAGGTCACAATCCAAAAGGTTTCTCTTTGAGACCAGTGACAGAGTTTATCGCTCTGATGTTTAGAGGGACCTCGATCATCAGGACATTGAGACTTTGCACTGGGCAGAAGACTGAAACTGCAGAGCCATTGGGTAATTGGGACTTTTAGTTCTAATGGCATTTTTACGTTCACAAAAATGATCCTTAAATGTCCTTGTGGTTTACCTTATATAAAAGCACCCACAGATACAGTCCAAGCAATAAACCACGTGTGTTCTTTTATAGTTTGCAAAATGATGACGTGAACATTTTTTGACCCAAAGAGTCTTTAAAGAATGTACATTTATTAATATGGACAAAGTGACTGCAGGCGCCACACTGAAACATACCAACCAGTTTGGGAAAAAAGGTCTTTTTTCTGCTGAGAGATAGTTTTTCACAAGTTGCTCTGTTAAAGTTGGCGCTTTTTGCACATCAAATGATGGAGGGAAAACAGATGCCAGTGACTGATCACTTTTGAGTGACCAGTTTTTTAAACCTTCTTTTAACCTTATTTGTAGCATCAAGGGCACAATAACGAAAAAGTCTGAGTCAGTTTGCACACGCGCAGTAATGTGCACCTGCTGAGGATACAGGACACTGTGTTTACATGGGCACAAACCTGGTCCTGGTCAGGAGGACCGAGCTGGCCCCTGCTCCAGATCTGAGCCTAGCTCTGCTCTGGTCCTACTCTGGTCCTGGTCTGTTCCTGGTCTGGTCCTGGTCTGTTCCTGGTCTGGTCCTGGTCTGTTCCTGGTCTGGTCCTGGTCCTGGTCCTGGTCCTGGTCCTGGTCCTGGTCTGGTCCTGGTCTGGTCCTGGTCTGGTCCTGGTCCTGGTCCTGGTCTGGTCCTGGTCTGGTCCTGGTCTGGTCCTGGTCTGGTCCTGGTCCTGGTCCTGGTCTGTTCCTGGTCTGGTCCTGGTCCTGGTCCTGGTCCTGGTCTGGTCCTGGTCTGGTCCTGGTCTGGTCCTGGTCCTGGTCTGGTCCTGGTCTGGTCCTGGTCTGGTCTCCATGGTGACCCAGTTCTTTCACATCTCAGAGACGAGCGATAAGATCTCAGTGTAAGTCAATGGGAAAAAGGGAGAGAAGGACCCGGAAGAGCCTCCTGGAGCACTTCCTGTTTGGCCTGGAGCACTTCCTGTTTGGCAGCGGCTAACGGGTTAGCTTAGCCCACTTATATATACAGTCTGTGTCTGCTCCCTGTGTCTCTGAGGAGCTCGCTCTCTTTCTCTTTCCTCTATTAGTTTCTCTCTATCACGTGTCCATTTCTGGCTCTCTCTCTTTATTTCTCTCTCTCTCTCTCTTCCTCTCTGCTCTTTTCCTCTCCCCCGTCCCTCCCTCTCTTCTGTCTGCTGCTGATATAAATATCTACAGTGTTGATTTGCTCCAGAAATGTCAGGACTGAGGAAGGTCTCAGAGGAACCAGGTCTGAACCAGGACTGAACCAGGACTAAACCAGGACTAAACCAGGACTGAACCAGGACTGAACCAGGACTGAACCAGGACTGAACCAGGATGAAACCAGGTCTGAACCAGGTCTGAACCAGGACTGAACCAGGATGAAACCAGGACTAAACCAGGACTGAACCAGGACTAAACCAGGACTAAACCAGGACTGAACCAGGACTGAACCAGGACTGAACCAGGACTGAACCAGGATGAAACCAGGTCTGAACCAGGTCTGAACCAGGACTGAACCAGGATGAAACCAGGACTAAACCAGGACTGAACCAGGATGAAACCAGGTCTGAACCAGGTCTGAACCAGGACTGAACCAGGTCTGAACCAGGACTGAACCAGGTCTGAACCAGGACTGAACCCGGTCTGAACCAGGACTGAACCAGGACTGAACCAGGTCTGAACCAGGACTGAACCAGGACTAAACCAGGTCTGAACCAGGATGAAACCGGGTCTGAACCAGGACTGAACCAGGACTAAACCAGATCTGAACCAGGATGAAACCAGGTCTGAACCAGGTCTGAACCAGAATGAAACCAGGTCTGAACCAGGTCTGAACCAGGATGAAACCAGGTCTGAACCAGGAAGAAACCAGGTCTGAACCAGGACTGAACCAGGACTAAACCAGGTCTGAACCAGGATGAAATCAGGTCTGAACCAGGACTAAACCAAATCTGAACCAGGTCTGAACTAGGACTGAACCAGGACTGAACCAGGACTAAACCAGGTCTGAACCAGGACTAAACCAGGACTGAACCAGGTCTTAACCAGGTCCCTGTGTGCCTCAGATGCCCTCCCGTGCCTCATACCTGTCAAATGTCTCCCGAGCTTGAGCATGCGCAGGGACCTGAGCAGCCGTAGCACCTGCACCACTCGTCCCATGTTCTCCAGCTCAGAGGTTCCACCGTGCAGAAGCTCCACGGCCAAGGTCACGTAGAAGGGCAGAACGGCCAGGAGGTCGATCAGGTTCTGAGCGCTGCGACTGAAGCGCCCTTTGTCCCTCACACAGAGGAACCGAACTAGGAGCTCCAGAGAGAACCAGGTCACACACACATACTCCACAGTGTCCAAAAGAGACGACACCCCCAGAGTCTCGCCCAGCTCCGTCTGCAGGACACAGGGGTTTTCATGGTGTTACACAGAGTTGACTCTTGTGAGCTTTGAGCCATGTTAGAATGTTGTTAACACCTCAAAAACAGACTTGGGGTTGTGTTTTGTTTCATTCACACCTGTTTGACTAAGTCTTTAAGTCTTTAAGTCTGTCTAATGCTCTGTTCCTCCTTGTGATGTCGTACCGCGGTAGTTTTCAAGTGAACGGCTCCTTTAGTTCAACAGAGATCGGCGACTCCATGGCTGAAATGATCCAAATGATTCTAGTGAAGTTGAATGTTTAAAGTTTAAACACAGTAGAGCACTTCCTGTATTACCACATGACATCACAAGGTGAAACAGAGTGATTTCTGTTTGAGAGAAGAACTCAATGTGAAATATGGTAGCCAGCTCCTCATACTTGGCTGTGTTCTGCTGGGGACACGAGGACACTGGGCAGACTGCTCTCCATCACAGACACTCTTAATTGGAAAAATAAAATGTTTTTTTTTTCAAATTCAAAACAGGTATATACATTTTATTGGTGCACACGTGAATTCATATTGCACATATTCGTCCAACCACTTGTTTTGATCGACATGGTTAGTATGAAGGGAAATATTAAGAAAGAAATTACACAATGTACCATCACAACAGGCACAAAATCTCCTGCAGGCAATAACGGCCAAACGGGGCGAGACATCACCAATGGAGTTGGATGTGAGTCTTGACCAGTGTGCGAAATACCCGTCAGTATTCGGGGGTCCCCCATCTCCGAATTGTTGAGCAATACAGATCTCCATTTTCCATATGCAGAAGCCTGTGTTATGTATTATAATGTTCACTTTGTGCTCTGCTTCAGTGTGAGTGAAGTGAACAGTCACATAACGGGTGAAATAAAGTGCTGTGACCTGAGGTGGTTCATGACTGAGGGACCTCCAGTGAGCTCCAGTTAGACTGTGTTTGTCGCTCCCGTTGTACCCGGGGCACTCGCTCTGGGAGTTTCGGGCCGTGCTCGGACGCGGTTGCCTGGAGTTCTGCGTTCGCACCTGTCGGGTTGTGGACAGGGCATCGTCACACAGCGCTGTCTGCGGGTTGTGCGGTGGAGCTGGCGCATTTGTCGGAGAGGGCGGGTCCAGCAGCAGGGGTGTGTATTGGGTGTTCTGCTCCTCCGTGTATTTGTGGATGTGGTGGGGGAGAGAAGTTGCTGTCCGCAGTCCCTGTCACAGATTCGACGTATGTTTTGAAGTGGATTTTGTTTCGTGTTTTACTCGTGCGTCCAAACTTCTTAGTTTCATACAAATTGTTTTCCTTCCTGTTTACAACCAGATCATGTAGTTTTTCTGACATTACAGCCTCAAAATTCTGCTTTTAAGGCTTTTTAGGGGGTGTGATGGGTTTATCGGGGGGTTGGTCCCCCCACACCACCCCGTATGTCGCACACTAGTCTTGACCCCTGCCGAACCCCTGGGGTTCGATCGAACCCAGGTTAAGAACTACTGCTATAGAGGGACAGATAATACTCCCTACAACTGTACAACTCCCCCACTGCACCAGACTATAGAGGGACAGAGGAGCACATTCTCCTACAGCTCTGCTCAAACAGTAAGAGATACAGGATTCATACATTACATTCATACTATAATACTCCCTACAACTGTACAACAACTCACCTTATGGAACAGATCACCCTGTCTCCTGTCAATCATCCTTGTGGTACAGTCTTCCTATGACCTGAATAAAGCTGTGATTTTATATTTTATTATCTTTCTATTTTATTTTGCCTTGTACATTTGCATTTATATAATCATGTCTTATTTGACGCATGTCTCTTGCTCTTTTTGCTACTTATTTAGAATTTATTATTACCATTTATATATTTTTTCTCTCTTTTGTTATTATATTATATTGTTATGTGTGAGCTACTGTGTCCAAATAATTTCCCTAAGTCTGTATGCAGGGTTTGTGTGTTAAACATGTGAAAAAGCCCTGTTCAGAACAAAGAGCCTGGCTCCAGATTCACTCCTGTAGCCGTTAGCATCACGAGCCTCGTTTGAGCGGAAAAACGCTACGGATGACGTCACACTCACTCAGTCACTTCTTTTATACAGTCTATGGTTGTAAGTCAGGTGTAAGACAGGTGTAAGTCAGGTGTAAGTCAGGTGTAAGTCAGGTATAAGACAGGTGTAAGTCAGGTATAAGACAGGTGTAAGTCAGGTGTAAGACAGGTGTAAGTCAGGTGTAAGACAGGTGTAAGTCAGGTGTAAGTCAGGTGTAAATCAGGTGTAACTCAGGTGTAAGTCAGGTGTAAGACAGGTGTAAGTCAGGTGTAAGACAGGTGTAAGTCAGGTGTAAGACAGGTGTAAGTCAGGTGTAAGACAGGTGTAAGTCAGGTGTAAGACAGGTGTAAGTCAGGTGTAAGACAGGTGTAAGTCAGGTGTAAGACAGGTGTAAGTCAGGTGTAAGACAGGTGTAAGTCAGGTGTAAGTCAGGTGTAAGACAGGTGTAAGTCAGGTGTAAGACAGGTGTAAGTCAGGTGTAAGTCAGGTGTAAGACAGGTGTAAGTCAGGTGTAAGTCAGGTGTAAGTCAGGTATAAGACAGGTGTAAGTCAGGTATAAGACAGGTGTAAGTCAGGTATAAGACAGGTGTAAGTCAGGTGTAAGACAGGTGTAAGTCAGGTGTAAGACAGGTGTAAGTCAGGTGTAAGACAGGTGTAAGTCAGGTGTAAGACAGGTGTAAGTCAGGTGTAAGACAGGTGTAAGTCAGGTGTAAGTCAGGTGTAAGACAGGTGTAAGTCAGGTGTAAGACAGGTGTAAGTCAGGTGTAAGTCAGGTATAAGACAGGTGTAAGTCAGGTGTAAGTCAGGTGTAAGACAGGTGTAAGTCAGGTATAAGTCAGGTGTAAGACAGGTGTAAGTCAGGTGTAAGTCAGGTGTAAGTCAGGTGTAAGTCAGGTGTAAGTCAGGTGTAAGTCAGGTGTAAGTCAGGTGTAAGTCAGGTATAAGTCAGGTGTAAGACAGGTGTAAGTCAGGTGTAAGACAGGTGTAAGTCAGGTATAAGACAGGTGTAAGTCAGGTGTAAGTCAGGTGTAAATCAGGTGTAACTCAGGTGTAAGTCAGGTGTAAGTCAGGTGTAAGTCAGGTGTAAGTCAGGTGTAAGTCAGGTGTAAGTCAGGTGTAAGTCAGGTGTAAGTCAGGTGTAAGTCAGGTGTAAGTCAGGTGTAAGACAGGTGTAAGTCAGGTGTAAGTCAGGTGTAAGTCAGGTGTAAGTCAGGTGTAAGTCAGGTGTAAGACAGGTGTAAGTCAGGTGTAAGACAGGTGTAAGTCAGGTGTAAGACAGGTGTAAGTCAGGTGTAAGACAGGTGTAAGTCAGGTGTAACTCAGGTGTAAGTCAGGTGTAAGTCAGGTGTAAGTCAGGTGTAAGTCAGGTGTAAGTCAGGTGTAAGTCAGGTGTAAGTCAGGTGTAAGTCAGGTGTAAGTCAGGTGTAAGTCAGGTGTAAATCAGGTGTAAATCAGGTGTAAATCAGGTGTAAATCAGGTGTAAGTCAGGTGTAAGTCAGGTGTAAGTCAGGTGTAAATCAGGTGTAAATCAGGTGTAAATCAGGTGTAAATCAGGTGTAAGTCAGGTGTAAGTCAGGTGTAAGTCAGGTGTAAATCAGGTGTAAGTCAGGTGTAAATCAGGTGTAAATCAGGTGTAAGTCAGGTGTAAGTCAGGTGTAAGTCAGGTGTAAGTCAGGTGTAAGTCAGGTGTAAATCAGGTGTAAATCAGGTGAAAATCAGATGTAAATCAGGTGTAAATCAGGTGTAAATCAGGTGTAAGTCAGGTGTAAGTCAGGTGTAAGTCAGGTGTAAATCAGGTGTAAATCAGGTGTAAGTCAGGTGTAAATCAGGTGTAAGTCAGGTGTAAATCAGGTGTAAATCAGGTGTAAATCAGGTGTAAATCAGGTGTAAGTCAGGTGTAAGTCAGGTGTAAGTCAGGTGTAAATCAGGTGTAAATCAGGTGTAAATCAGGTGTAAATCAGGTGTAAGTCAGGTGTAAATCAGGTGTAAGTCAGGTGTAAATCAGGTGTAAATCAGGTGTAAATCAGGTGTAAATCAGGTGTAAATCAGGTGTAAGTCAGGTGTAAGTCAGGTGTAAATCAGGTGTAAATCAGGTGTAAATCAGGTGTAAGTCAGGTGTAAGTCAGGTGTAAGTCAGGTGTAAATCAGGTGTAAGTCAGGTGTAAATCAGGTGTAAATCAGGTGTAAATCAGGTGTAAATCAGGTGTAAATCAGGTGTAAATCAGGTGTAAGTCAGGTGTAAATCAGGTGTAAATCAGGTGTAAGTCAGGTGTAAATCAGGTGTAAATCAGGTGTAAGTCAGGTGTAAGTCAGGTGTAAATCAGGTGTAAATCAGGTGTAAATCAGGTGTAAATCAGGTGTAAGTCAGGTGTAAGTCAGGTGTAAGTCAGGTGTAAATCAGGTGTAAATCAGGTGTAAATCAGGTGTAAGTCAGGTGTAAATCAGGTGTAAATCAGGTGTAAGTCAGGTGTAAGTCAGGTGTAAGTCAGGTGTAAATCAGGTGTAAATCAGGTGTAAATCAGGTGTAAATCAGGTGTAAGTCAGGTGTAAATCAGGTGTAAGTCAGGTGTAAGTCAGGTGTAAGTCAGGTGTAAATCAGGTGTAAGTCAGGTGTAAGTCAGGTGTAAATCAGGTGTAAATCAGGTGTAAATCAGGTGTAAGTCAGGTGTAAATCAGGTGTAAATCAGGTGTAAATCAGGTGTAAGTCAGGTGTAAATCAGGTGTAAATCAGGTGTAAATCAGGTGTAAATCAGGTGTAAGTCAGGTGTAAATCAGGTGTAAATCAGGTGTAAATCAGGTGTAAATCAGGTGTAAATCAGGTGTAAATCAGGTGTAAGTCAGGTGTAAATCAGGTGTAAATCAGGTGTAAGTCAGGTGTAAGTCAGGTGTAAGTCAGGTGTAAATCAGGTGTAAATCAGGTGTAAATCAGGTGTAAGTCAGGTGTAAGTCAGGTGTAAATCAGGTGTAAATCAGGTGTAAATCAGGTGTAAATCAGGTGTAAATCAGGTGTAAGTCAGGTGTAAATCAGGTGTAAGTCAGGTGTAAATCAGGTGTAAATCAGGTGTAAATCAGGTGTAAGTCAGGTGTAAATCAGGTGTAAGTCAGGTGTAAATCAGGTGTAAATCAGGTGTAAGTCAGGTGTAAGTCAGGTGTAAATCAGGTGTAAGTCAGGTGTAAGTCAGGTGTAAGTCAGGTGTAAATCAGGTGTAAATCAGGTGTAAGTCAGGTGTAAATCAGGTGTAAATCAGGTGTAAGTCAGGTGTAAATCAGGTGTAAATCAGGTGTAAATCAGGTGTAAATCAGGTGTAAATCAGGTGTAAGTCAGGTGTAAGTCAGGTGTAAGTCAGGTGTAAGTCAGGTGTAAATCAGGTGTAAATCAGGTGTAAGTCAGGTGTAAATCAGGTGTAAATCAGGTGTAAGTCAGGTGTAAGTCAGGTGTAAATCAGGTGTAAATCAGGTGTAAGTCAGGTGTAAATCAGGTGTAAATCAGGTGTAAGTCAGGTGTAAGTCAGGTGTAAGTCAGGTGTAAATCAGGTGTAAATCAGGTGTAAGTCAGGTGAAAATCAGGTGTAAATCAGGTGTAAATCAGGTGTAAATCAGGTGTAAGTCAGGTGTAAGTCAGGTGTAAGTCAGGTGTAAATCAGGTGTAAATCAGGTGTAAATCAGGTGTAAGTCAGGTGTAAATCAGGTGTAAATCAGGTGTAAATCAGGTGTAAGTCAGGTGTAAATCAGGTGTAAATCAGGTGTAAATCAGGTGTAAATCAGGTGTAAATCAGGTGTAAGTCAGGTGTAAATCAGGTGTAAGTCAGGTGTAAATCAGGTGTAAGTCAGGTGTAAGTCAGGTGTAAATCAGGTGTAAATCAGGTGTAAATCAGGTGTAAATCAGGTGTAAATCAGGTGTAAGTCAGGTGTAAATCAGGTGTAAATCAGGTGTAAATCAGGTGTAAATCAGGTGTAAATCAGGTGTAAGTCAGGTGTAAATCAGGTGTAAATCAGGTGTAAATCAGGTGTAAGTCAGGTGTAAATCAGGTGTAAATCAGGTGTAAGTCAGGTGTAAGTCAGGTGTAAATCAGGTGTAAGTCAGGTGTAAATCAGGTGTAAATCAGGTGTAAATCAGGTGTAAGTCAGGTGTAAATCAGGTGTAAATCAGGTGTAAGTCAGGTGTAAGTCAGGTGTAAATCAGGTGTAAATCAGGTGTAAGTCAGGTGTAAATCAGGTGTAAATCAGGTGTAAGTCAGGTGTAAATCAGGTGTAAATCAGGTGTAAATCAGGTGTAAATCAGGTGTAAATCAGGTGTAAATCAGGTGTAAGTCAGGTGTAAATCAGGTGTAAGTCAGGTGTAAATCAGGTGTAAATCAGGTGTAAATCAGGTGTAAGTCAGGTGTAAATCAGGTGTAAGTCAGGTGTAAGTCAGGTGTAAGTCAGGTGTAAATCAGGTGTAAGTCAGGTGTAAATCAGGTGTAAATCAGGTGTAAATCAGGTGTAAGTCAGGTGTAAATCAGGTGTAAATCAGGTGTAAATCAGGTGTAAGTCAGGTGTAAATCAGGTGTAAGTCAGGTGTAAATCAGGTGTAAGTCAGGTGTAAATCAGGTGTAAGTCAGGTGTAAATCAGGTGTAAGTCAGGTGTAAATCAGGTGTAAGTCAGGTGTAAATCAGGTGTAAATCAGGTGTAAGTCAGGTGTAAGTCAGGTGTAAATCAGGTGTAAGTCAGGTGTAAATCAGGTGTAAATCAGGTGTAAATCAGGTGTAAATCAGGTGTAAATCAGGTGTAAGTCAGGTGTAAATCAGGTGTAAGTCAGGTGTAAATCAGGTGTAAATCAGGTGTAAATCAGGTGTAAATCAGGTGTAAGTCAGGTGTAAATCAGGTGTAAATCAGGTGTAAATCAGGTGTAAATCAGGTGTAAATCAGGTGTAAGTCAGGTGTAAATCAGGTGTAAGTCAGGTGTAAATCAGGTGCAAATCAGGTGTAAATCAGGTGTAAGTCAGGTGTAAATCAGGTGTAAATCAGGTGTAAGTCAGGTGTAAGTCAGGTGTAAATCAGGTGTAAATCAGGTGTAAATCAGGTGTAAGTCAGGTGTAAATCAGGTGTAAGTCAGGTGTAAATCAGGTGTAAATCAGGTGTAAATCAGGTGTAAGTCAGGTGTAAATCAGGTGTAAATCAGGTGTAAGTCAGGTGTAAATCAGGTGTAAGTCAGGTGTAAATCAGGTGTAAATCAGGTGTAAATCAGGTGTAAGTCAGGTGTAAGTCAGGTGTAAATCAGGTGTAAATCAGGTGTAAGTCAGGTGTAAATCAGGTGTAAATCAGGTGTAAGTCAGGTGTAAATCAGGTGTAAATCAGGTGTAAGTCAGGTGTAAGTCAGGTGTAAGTCAGGTGTAAATCAGGTGTAAATCAGGTGTAAATCAGGTGTAAATCAGGTGTAAATCAGGTGTAAGTCAGGTGTAAGTCAGGTGTAAGTCAGGTGTAAATCAGGTGTAAATCAGGTGTAAATCAGGTGTAAGTCAGGTGTAAATCAGGTGTAAATCAGGTGTAAATCAGGTGTAAGTCAGGTGTAAATCAGGTGTAAATCAGGTGTAAATCAGGTGTAAATCAGGTGTAAATCAGGTGTAAGTCAGGTGTAAATCAGGTGTAAATCAGGTGTAAATCAGGTGTAAGTCAGGTGTAAATCAGGTGTAAATCAGGTGTAAATCAGGTGTAAGTCAGGTGTAAATCAGGTGTAAGTCAGGTGTAAATCAGGTGTAAATCAGGTGTAAGTCAGGTGTAAATCAGGTGTAAATCAGGTGTAAGTCAGGTGTAAGTCAGGTGTAAATCAGGTGTAAATCAGGTGTAAATCAGGTGTAAATCAGGTGTAAATCAGGTGTAAGTCAGGTGTAAATCAGGTGTAAATCAGGTGTAAATCAGGTGTAAATCAGGTGTAAATCAGGTGTAAATCAGGTGTAAATCAGGTGTAAATCAGGTGTAAGTCAGGTGTAAATCAGGTGTAAATCAGGTGTAAATCAGGTGTAAGTCAGGTGTAAATCAGGTGTAAGTCAGGTGTAAATCAGGTGTAAATCAGGTGTAAATCAGGTGTAAGTCAGGTGTAAATCAGGTGTAAATCAGGTGTAAGTCAGGTGTAAGTCAGGTGTAAGTCAGGTGTAAGTCAGGTGTAAATCAGGTGTAAATCAGGTGTAAGTCAGGTGTAAATCAGGTGTAAATCAGGTGTAAATCAGGTGTAAGTCAGGTGTAAATCAGGTGTAAATCAGGTGTAAATCAGGTGTAAATCAGGTGTAAGTCAGGTGTAAATCAGGTGTAAATCAGGTGTAAATCAGGTGTAAATCAGGTGTAAATCAGGTGTAAGTCAGGTGTAAATCAGGTGTAAGTCAGGTGTAAATCAGGTGTAAATCAGGTGTAAATCAGGTGTAAGTCAGGTGTAAATCAGGTGTAAGTCAGGTGTAAATCAGGTGTAAGTCAGGTGTAAATCAGGTGTAAATCAGGTGTAAGTCAGGTGTAAATCAGGTGTAAATCAGGTGTAAATCAGGTGTAAGTCAGGTGTAAATCAGGTGTAAATCAGGTGTAAATCAGGTGTAAGTCAGGTGTAAGTCAGGTGTAAGTCAGGTGTAAATCAGGTGTAAATCAGGTGTAAGTCAGGTGTAAATCAGGTGTAAATCAGGTGTAAGTCAGGTGTAAATCAGGTGTAAGTCAGGTGTAAATCAGGTGTAAGTCAGGTGTAAGTCAGGTGTAAGTCAGGTGTAAATCAGGTGTAAATCAGGTGTAAATCAGGTGTAAGTCAGGTGTAAATCAGGTGTAAGTCAGGTGTAAATCAGGTGTAAATCAGGTGTAAATCAGGTGTAAATCAGGTGTAAATCAGGTGTAAGTCAGGTGTAAGTCAGGTGTAAATCAGGTGTAAATCAGGTGTAAGTCAGGTGTAAGTCAGGTGTAAGTCAGGTGTAAATCAGGTGTAAGTCAGGTGTAAATCAGGTGTAAATCAGGTGTAAATCAGGTGTAAGTCAGGTGTAAATCAGGTGTAAATCAGGTGTAAATCAGGTGTAAATCAGGTGTAAATCAGGTGTAAATCAGGTGTAAGTCAGGTGTAAGTCAGGTGTAAGTCAGGTGTAAATCAGGTGTAAGTCAGGTGTAAATCAGGTGTAAGTCAGGTGTAAATCAGGTGTAAGTCAGGTGTAAATCAGGTGTAAATCAGGTGTAAGTCAGGTGTAAATCAGGTGTAAATCAGGTGTAAGTCAGGTGTAAATCAGGTGTAAATCAGGTGTAAATCAGGTGTAAATCAGGTGTAAATCAGGTGTAAATCAGGTGTAAGTCAGGTGTAAATCAGGTGTAAGTCAGGTGTAAGTCAGGTGTAAGTCAGGTGTAAATCAGGTGTAAGTCAGGTGTAAATCAGGTGTAAATCAGGTGTAAATCAGGTGTAAGTCAGGTGTAAGTCAGGTGTAAATCAGGTGTAAATCAGGTGTAAATCAGGTGTAAGTCAGGTGTAAATCAGGTGTAAATCAGGTGTAAATCAGGTGTAAGTCAGGTGTAAATCAGGTGTAAATCAGGTGTAAGTCAGGTGTAAATCAGGTGTAAATCAGGTGTAAGTCAGGTGTAAATCAGGTGTAAATCAGGTGTAAGTCAGGTGTAAATCAGGTGTAAGTCAGGTGTAAGTCAGGTGTAAGTCAGGTGTAAGTCAGGTGTAAATCAGGTGTAAGTCAGGTGTAAATCAGGTGTAAATCAGGTGTAAGTCAGGTGTAAGTCAGGTGTAAATCAGGTGTAAATCAGGTGTAAATCAGGTGTAAGTCAGGTGTAAATCAGGTGTAAATCAGGTGTAAATCAGGTGTAAGTCAGGTGTAAATCAGGTGTAAGTCAGGTGTAAATCAGGTGTAAGTCAGGTGTAAGTCAGGTGTAAATCAGGTGTAAATCAGGTGTAAGTCAGGTGTAAATCAGGTGTAAGTCAGGTGTAAATCAGGTGTAAATCAGGTGTAAGTCAGGTGTAAATCAGGTGTAAATCAGGTGTAAATCAGGTGTAAGTCAGGTGTAAGTCAGGTGTAAATCAGGTGTAAATCAGGTGTAAATCAGGTGTAAGTCAGGTGTAAATCAGGTGTAAATCAGGTGTAAGTCAGGTGTAAGTCAGGTGTAAATCAGGTGTAAATCAGGTGTAAGTCAGGTGTAAATCAGGTGTAAATCAGGTGTAAATCAGGTGTAAATCAGGTGTAAGTCAGGTGTAAGTCAGGTGTAAGTCAGGTGTAAGTCAGGTGTAAATCAGGTGTAAATCAGGTGTAAATCAGGTGTAAATCAGGTGTAAGTCAGGTGTAAGTCAGGTGTAAGTCAGGTGTAAATCAGGTGTAAATCAGGTGTAAATCAGGTGTAAATCAGGTGTAAGTCAGGTGTAAATCAGGTGTAAATCAGGTGTAAATCAGGTGTAAATCAGGTGTAAGTCAGGTGTAAATCAGGTGTAAATCAGGTGTAAATCAGGTGTAAGTCAGGTGTAAGTCAGGTGTAAGTCAGGTGTAAGTTAGGTGTAAATCAGGTGTAAATCAGGTGTAAATCAGGTGTAAATCAGGTGTAAGTCAAGTGTAAATCAGGTGTAAGTCAGGTGTAAATCAGGTGTAAATCAGGTGTAAGTCAGGTGTAAATCAGGTGTAAATCAGGTGTAAATCAGGTGTAAGTCAGGTGTAAATCAGGTGTAAATCAGGTGTAAATCAGGTGTAAATCAGGTGTAAGTCAGGTGTAAGTCAGGTGTAAATCAGGTGTAAGTCAGGTGTAAATCAGGTGTAAATCAGGTGTAAGTCAGGTGTAAGTCAGGTGTAAGTCAGGTGTAAGTCAGGTGTAAATCAGGTGTAAGTCAGGTGTAAATCAGGTGTAAATCAGGTGTAAATCAGGTGTAAGTCAGGTGTAAATCAGGTGTAAATCAGGTGTAAATCAGGTGTAAATCAGGTGTAAGTCAGGTGTAAGTCAGGTGTAAGTCAGGTGTAAATCAGGTGTAAGTCAGGTGTAAATCAGGTGTAAATCAGGTGTAAGTCAGGTGTAAATCAGGTGTAAATCAGGTGTAAATCAGGTGTAAATCAGGTGTAAGTCAGGTGTAAGTCAGGTGTAAGTCAGGTGTAAATCAGGTGTAAGTCAGGTGTAAATCAGGTGTAAATCAGGTGTAAGTCAGGTGTAAGTCAGGTGTAAGTCAGGTGTAAGTCAGGTGTAAATCAGGTGTAAGTCAGGTGTAAATCAGGTGTAAGTCAGGTGTAAGTCAGGTGTAAGTCAGGTGTAAATCAGGTGTAAGTCAGGTGTAAATCAGGTGTAAGTCAGGTGTAAATCAGGTGTAAATCAGGTGTAAATCAGGTGTAAATCAGGTGTAAATCAGGTGTAAGTCAGGTGTAAGTCAGGTGTAAATCAGGTGTAAATCAGGTGTAAATCAGGTGTAAGTCAGGTGTAAGTCAGGTGTAAATCAGGTGTAAGTCAGGTGTAAATCAGGTGTAAATCAGGTGTAAATCAGGTGTAAATCAGGTGTAAGTCAGGTGTAAGTCAGGTGTAAATCAGGTGTAAATCAGGTGTAAATCAGGTGTAAATCAGGTGTAAATCAGGTGTAAGTCAGGTGTAAGTCAGGTGTAAGTCAGGTGTAAGTCAGGTGTAAATCAGGTGTAAATCAGGTGTAAATCAGGTGTAAGTCAGGTGTAAGTCAGGTGTAAGTCAGGTGTAAGTCAGGTGTAAATCAGGTGTAAATCAGGTGTAAGTCAGGTGTAAGTCAGGTGTAAGTCAGGTGCACAGCGTACCAGAGGAGATGCGGTTACGCTCTTATTATACATGGCCTCACTGTTTTGTGTACAGTGAAGTGCAGTGGTCGTGTGGAAACTTTACCTCTACCACAGAAGGTTCCGGCCGGCCATCGCCGAGCGTATGAAAAAAAAACTAAGCATCGAGGCAAAAAAATAATAAGCGATGCATTTTTCTAATCGATTTACTCGATTAATTGTTTCAGCCCTATTCTTGACATCTTTACAGGTGAAACTACTGCAAAAACAACAAACCAATTTTATCTAATTAATATTCATTTAATGCTGCACTTAAACACTCTGTGGCCCTTTTTGGACCTTCACCCACAGTTTAAGAACCTCTTCTTTAAGAGAACTTCCAGTGGCGCTTTACACAAAACTACTTCAAAGTGAAGAAAGTGTGTAGGATTTTTAAACCTGTATTTTCAAATTCCAAATTAGAGTTACATTCTCTTGTTTTAAAGTGGTATTTAGTCTCTGCACATTTACCAAACCAAACGCACATTGTGACAAACAGATTTATTAGGCATTTTATTAGGCAAACTTTAGCTCTGCTCTGTGCTGTAGCTCTGCTCTGTGCTGTAGCTCTGCTCTGTGCTGTAGCTCTGCTCTGTGCTGTAGCTCTGCTCTGTGCGGACACGGACATAAAATTAGTTTTAGATTCGGGTTTCGTCCTGTTCTTCTAATCAGCGCTCATTGAGGAGGGGCCTCAGTGCTCTATACGTCCACTATGGGGCGCCAAGTGTAACACACTTAATTTCGTGGACGAAATGCCTTTCGTGCCATGAAATGGATAAAATGGTCATGAAATCATAAATCATCATGATGCCTTTTGACCACGAAATGCGCAAATCAGTTTCCATTGTGTCCACGAAATGATAAAGGGAGCACGTCATTTAGTGGACAAAATACAAAACAGGTTATTCATTACTTGTACTAAATTTACTGCTGATTTTTCCTTTTGTGGACATAAGGCTGGATTCACTACTTATTTTTGTAGACGAAATGAATTTATATTTGACAAAAGTAATGTTGTCCACGAAATGAATGACATTTATGCTTATGTGCCACTAAATGCAAAACGTTTTCTTTTCGTGGGCCTGCAGATACCTTTCGTCCACGAAATGCATTTTGTGATTCAGGAAATGCTTTTCGTGATTTAGGACATGGGTTTTGTGGACGAAATGCATTTTATAAATCACGAAATGCATTTCGTGACTCACAACATGCATTTCGTCCACGAAATGCATTTCATAATTCACAATTTACGAAGTCCAGCGGTGTGGGGGTGTCTGTGAGTGTGGGACAGGTGTGGGTCCTGCTGCAGGGCGCTCCTCGTTTAAGGGGCGTGAGTGTGTTTATTTGTATGAGTGATATCGGCCACACGCGGAGCTCGTATGCTGGAGTCGTGCGCGGTCGATGGGCTCGTGCCCGAGCACGATTCGGTTGCGCTCGCGCTGGGCACGCGTGCATTTAGAACGTTTAACTCATCACGTTGCGTCTGTGCGCAGCTCCTTATTGTGGCTGCAGAAGCACTCACCTGTTTTCCTCATTCGCACGCCGAAATATTTGCTCGCAAATGCAAGTGAATTGTGCGCACTGGAGAGCCCTGGTCCTAGTCCTGGTTTAGTCCTAGTCCTGGTTTAGTCTGAGTCCAGCTCCGGGCTCCGCGGAGGAGCTCTGGGGGGACAAAAGGGAGGAGGTGCGGGCGAGCGCAGCACAGAGAAGGCTAAGCAAGCGGAGCGGTGAAACCAGAAGTAAACATAAGCATTATAGTGATATATCGATATGTCCTAACTCATATTGAGTTTCAAAAATATCGCCCATCCTTAACTTTAGTCGTGGTCTAATACATTTCATATCATGACACTCATTTCAGTTTAGCTCTGTCCTGGTTCTGTCCTGTTTACCCCTTGATTTAGCCCTGTTTTTGTCCTGGTTCTGTCCTCGTCTACTACAGGTTTAATCCTGTTTAGTCCTGGTTAGGTCCTTGTCTGCTTCAGTCCGGGTTCAGTCTACTTTCAGTCTCAGTTTAGTCCTAGTTTAGTCCTACTTCAGACTTGGTTCAGTCCTGTTCTGTCCTTGCTTTAGTCCCATGGTTTAGTTCTGGTTTAGTTCTTGTTTAGTCCTGGTTTAGTTCTGTTTTAGTCCCTTTCTTACCTTGATTTCAGCAGACACAGTTCTGTTCAGGTTCAAATCCTTTTTTGTTTTCTTTAGATGAAAAAAATCCAAACTTGTCCATTTTGTTCTGTTTGTGTAAAGGTCCCCAGGTCACATGACAGGTGCAGACAGGTGAGGACAGGAGCACACAGGAGCTCTGTCTCTGTGTGAGAGGAGCTGGTCTGTGGAGATGCAGTGAGATAGAGAGAGAAGAAAGAGACAGAGAGGTGGAGTGAGGGAGGGAAAGGCTGAGTGAGAGGAGGGGCAGAGAGAGTTTGTGATCCAGTTGTTTTTGGTTTGCCTGAGATTGAGAATACACATCTCTTCAATACTTTACAAAGATAAAGATCTAGACCAGGTCTAAATCAGAGAACTGTTGTGTGGGAGCATGAGTGACGTAGGCTTGTGGGTGGAGTCTTTTACAGCCCTGTACTGCTAAGTGTAAGGAGGGCTTGAACAGGGTGGACATAAAACCTCTTCAGGCATGTTTTAATGAGGGAATGGCGTGATAACAGGGGAGAAAGCTCCAAGAAGTTGATTTTGCATAATCCATCTATCCATCCATTTCCTTCCACTTATCCGGGGTTGGGTCGTGGGGGCAACAGTCTAAGCAAGGTCTCCCAGACTCCCTTCACCCAAGACACTTCCTCCAGCTCCTCCGGGGGGACCCCAAAGCGTTCCCAGGCCAGCCGAGAGACAGAGTTCCTCCAGCGTGTCCAGGGTCTTCCCCGGGGCCTCCTACCGGTGGGACATGCCCGGAACACCTCCTGAGGGAGGCATCATGGAGGAGCAGCAACTCTACTCCGAGCTCCTCCAGTGTGACCAAGCACTTCACCCTATCTCTAAGGGAGCGCCCAGCCACTCTGTGGAGGTAACTCATTTTGACCGCTTGCATCCTTGATCTCATCTCGTCCTTTCATTACTCAGAGCTCATGACCATAGGTGAGGGGAGGAACGTAGATTGAGGTAAATCGAGAGCTTTGCCTTTCGGCTCAGCTCCTCTTCACCACAACGGTCCACTACAGCGATCCTGTGGTCCCCGAACTGGACCCCCTCCGGCCCCTGGCTGTGCCTAGAAATTCTGTCCATAAATACAATGAACAGAACCGGTGACAAAGGGCAGCCCTGGAGTCCAACATGCACCGGGAACAGGTCTGACTTACTGCCGGCACCACAGCTCCTGCTCCGGTCATACAGGGACCGGACAGCCCTTAGCAAAGGGCCCTGGACCCCATACTCCCGGAGCACCCCCCACAGGGCACCACGAGGGACACGGTCGAATGCCTTCTCCAGGTCCACAAAACACATGTGGACTGGTTGGGCAAACTCCCATGAACCCTCGAGCACCCGATGGAGGGTGTAGAGCTGGTCCAGTGTTCCACGACCAGGCCGAAAACCACACTGCTCCTCTTGGATCTGAGGTTTGACTATCGGCCGGACTCTCCTCTCCAGTCCCCTGGCATAGACTTTACCGGGGAGGCTGAGGAGTGTGATTCCCCTGTAGTTGGAACACACCCTCCGGTCCCCCTTCTTATACAGAGGGACCACCACCCCGGTCTGCCAGTCCAGAGGCACTGTTCCCGACCACCGCGATGTTGCAGAGACGTGTCAGCCAAGACCCACAACACCCAGAGACTTAAGGTACTCAGGACGGATCTCATCCACCCCCGGAGCCTTGCCACCGAGGAGCTTTCCGACCACCTCAGTGACTTCAGCCAGGGTGATGGATGAGTCCGCCTCTGGGTCCCCAGCCTTGGCCTCCTCTTCGGAGGACGTGACGGTGGGATTGAGGAGATCCCCAAAGTTTTCCTTCCACCACCCGACAACATCAGCAGCTCTCACCCCGCACTGTAAACAGTGTTGATGAAGCACTGTTTCCCCCTCCTGAGGCGCCGAACGGTTTACCAGAATTTCCTTGGGGCGATAGTCCTCCTCCATGGCCTCCCTGAACTCCTCCCAGACCCAAGTTTTTGCCTCTGCGACCACCCGGGCTGCAGTACGCTTGACCCGCCGGTACCTGTCAGCTGTCTCAGGAGTTCCTTGAGCCAGCAAGGCCCGATAGGACTCCTTTAGCCAGACGGCATCCCTTACTTCCAGTGTCCACCACCGGGCTTGGGGATAACACTTGGGCCTGCCAGGTCTTTCCGGCTTCCTCCTCCGCCAGCGGACTCAACTCACCACCAGGTGGTGATCAGTTGACAGCTCTGCCCCTCTCTTCACCCGAGTGTCCAAGACACACAGCCGGAGGTCAAATGACATGACAACAAAATCGATCATCGACCTCTGGCCTAGGGCATCTTCCTTGTGCTGGAACATGGTGTTCGTTATGGACAAACCGTGACTAGCACAGAAGTCCAATAACAGAACACCGCTCGGGTTCACTGTCAGGTGTCACTGTCGTTGCCCTTGTGGGTGTTGAAGTCCCCCAGTGGAACAACGGAGTCCCCGGTACTAGAGACTCCAAGAAGGCCGGGTTCTCTGCACTGCTGTTCGGCCCGTAGGCCGACACCACAGTGAGAGACCTGTCCCCGACCCGAAGGCCCAGGGACATGACCCTCTCGTTCACCGGGGTGAACTCCAACACACAGCGGCTGAGCTGTGGGGCGATGAGCCCACACCAGCTCGCCGCCGCTCCCCGCGGCCAACGCCAGAGAAATGGAGAGTCCAACCCCTCTCAAGGAGTTGGGTTCCAGAGCCCAAGCTGTGCGTGGAGGTGAGGCCGACTATATCTAGCCGGTAACGCTCGACCTCCCGCACAAGCTCAGGCTCCTTCCCCCCAGCGAGGTGACTCCATGTCCCCAGAGCCAGTCTCCATGTCCGGAGATCTGGTCATCGGGTCTCTGCCTTTGGCTGCCGCCCAGATCCCTCTGCACCAGCCCTCTATAGCTCTTCTCGAGGTTGGTGGGTCCACGAGAGGGAGGCCCCATGTTGCTCCTTCGGGCTGTGCCCGGCCACCAGGGGCTCGCTGCACTGTAAAACCCGACAAGTTAGGACTACTCAAAAAAATTGATGAAACTGATTGCATAAAAATTTTTGAGTACAGAAACTTTTGTTTTTTGAGTTAACAAACTGTTTTTCTTTAAGTAGTGCAAACCCTAAAAGTTTAAGTACTATAAAGTCAATTTTATAGGTTAACAAACTGTCCGTCTTTAAGTAGTACAGACCCTAAAGGTCTAAGTAGTTTGTACTTAATATTTTTCATCTTTTACAACAAAACTTAACTAGCACACAAAACTTTAAATGTTTTGGTGTCTATAATACAAAATGTTTATCTGTTTACTACAACCTTTTTTAACCAATACTGACCCAATTTTTTAGTAAATGTACTTGCATTATTATTAATACATAAACACACTGAAACATACACATTTCTGAATTACATTTTATTAACCAACTGTATAAACTTCAGTAATGTGTTGATACAGTGCAGGATGTCAATAGAAATATAACTCCAATACGGTTTTAAAGGAAAAACTAAATAAATATCCTTGATTATCCATTCAAATAGGCATCAATACTGAAAACACACTTTGGACATTTCCCAAGAAGTAATGGTCCAGCGGTGGAGGAAGTCAGTTTGTTATTTAGTAAAAGTACAGATACCAAAACAAAAAACTACATTTATCACATGAAAAATATTAAAGTAGCTATTTAAAAATGTACTTAAAAGGGGCATTGTGTAACTTTTCTTGTGGAAGGTCGGTGAAATGCTTTTCTCCATGGAGATGTTACTGCTTTGTTTGGAATGTTCCACAGTATAGTATTAACCCATTCTGTCTTCATAAGACCAAACCAGACCAAGTCTGTGGAGAGGCGTCCCCGCTCAGTCAGACAGAGCAATGACATCTCCATAGAAACAAGCAGCTGACGGACCCACAACAAACAAGTTCCACAGAGTTCCTTTAAAGAGTAAAAAGTCAAAGTATTTTCCTCATATTTTGACTATAATAAGACTTAAAATGCACTACAGACATGTGCTGAATTCTGTTCAACAGAAACAACTGAAACAGTCAAACAGAAACTGTCCGACTTTTTGGATAACTTAAGCGCAGCACAGACATCAGTCCAAAAAGTGTGACATACCATCATCCAGAGAATAAACATCAGTGACCATGTGGGGTAGGGTTAGGGTGACCATGTGGGTCCACTGCAGTTCTTCAGGGACATAAGAGTGTCTGTGTCATTGGATGTGATCATGAGAAGATCTGGAACTTCATCAGCTGATGCAACCTAAACAAGACAAAACAATGTTAGAGCCTAAACTGAACAAACCCGACTACAGCCAGTGAACAGACAGTGGCAACATGAAGGTGGCAGGTTCTGGTGAGGGATAAACTGGAGGTGAGTGTGAGAAACACCAGAGAGCAAGAAAGAGACAGAAGGAGAAAGGAGACAGGAGCAGGGGAGAGGAGAGGACACATAAGAAAGAGACAGAAGGAGAAAGGAGACAGGACAAGAGACAGCAGCAGGAGAGAGGAGAGGACACATAAGAAAGAGACAGAAGGAGAAAGGAAACAGGACAAGAGACAGCAGCAGGGAGAGGTCTGTTGTCCATGTGATTTGATGTTAGTGTGGTGCACTGAGGAGTCTAAGAAAATGCTTCCCCTGCTGCGCCAGGAGTTTACTGCCTCGGTTTCAACTAGAGGTAAGATCGGGCCTAAAAAATCCAGCCCGACCCGACCCGCGGGTATTAAAGCCCGACCCGACCCGAGCCCGACCAATTAACTTGATTTGCAGGCCCGAAGCAAACCCAAAATTTCATGTGGACCTGCGGAGGGGAAGATTATTAAGAGGGCGTCGTTCACGTGCGCAGAGCCAGAGCCAGAGCAGAGCATGCTCTGCTCTGCTCTGGCTCTGGCTCTGGCTCATGCTCTGCGCACGAATTTAACTGTTTATTTATTTTTAAAAAGTCAGCGAGAGAGAAGCCCGACCCGACCCAACCCGAAGCAATGATTGACATTTTAGGCCCAACCCGACCCGACCCGGCTCGGGCTTAAGATCTTACCTCTAGTTTCAACCTAAAAGAATATGAAAAATTTAATGAGCAAAACATAAAAAAGGAGCTAAATTAAAAACAAACTAACAGAAGCCAGAAACAGAAGAAATGTAGTAGTGTAATAATAATAATAATAATAATAATAATAATAATATAAGCATTATGTTTTGCATGAGCACATTGTGTGGGGATTATTAAGATAAAGACCTGGTTGCAAAAACTGAAAACCTGGAATTGGCTGCAACATAATTTAAATAAAAATGTTAGAATAAATGACTTAAAAGAAGTCAATCAATTCAACACTGTACATTAAATATTACATTTACGGCTGAAACACATTGTTTAATGGCAACTAATTACTTATTGAAATAATTGCCAACAAATTTACAGAATAATTGTTATCTGGACTCCGAAAGATCCAGTGAGCTGTGAGAAGGTTTCACGATTCGGACAAAGTGACTTTAAAATGGTCCAGGGAAAGTGGAAGAGTTTTTGAGAAAAATGTGTCTGTAAATTTAGATTAAGAAAATGCAGACCTGGTTTATCCTAATAGGCTTGAGTGAGGGTGAAACCTGGAAACCAGGAGTTTGCCTCAGTTTCAACCTAGAAAACATTTAAGAAACATTTACTATAAAATAAAAAAAAAAATGCAGACCTGGCTAAACACTCCCAACTAGTGTAAGAGAGGGAGAAATTTTGACCCAGGAGTTTGTAACCTCAGTTTTAACCTAAAATATTTAAGAATTTATTAAGTAAAACCAAAAAAGAAATAGTTTATTAAAGAAAATTATTGGAGGGAACAAATGTGTCATGAAGCCAAGAATTATAAACAAAAAAATGCATGTCTGTCCCCTTAGAGAGACACACTGAAGACAGAGATAAATACAGACCTTGATGAGGACTGATGGTGCAACAAATGACAAAACTGGAAACCAGGAGTTTGCTGCCTCAGCTTCAACCTAGAAAACATTGAAGATAAAATTAGTAAGCAAACCGTTCTAAAAATGAATCAATATAGAAGGGAATTAATGCACGTCTTAAAAAGAAGACAAACTGATTAAACGACTTTAACAATATGTTTGCATGTCCTGAACATTTAATGTTAGTGTGATGCAATCTGCAGGTATATCTTAATATTATTAATTTTACTTCACAAAGTTAAAGCACTATTGTATAATAATTACTGTGGTATTTATGCAATAAAGAGTTTCTCTTCATTTGCCAGTTTGTTGGAATTAAGAGTGACGCAGGACAAATGCAACAACAGCCCAACTCTAGACGAGTTTACACGAAAAGCAATTCTTACTGTACAATTATCACACGATTAATTCATTCACGTATTTGCAATACAACTTATAAAGCAGAAAAGACCACGAACAACACATCTGTATATCGAGCTCATTACCAGTCCTGCACCGTGCGCACTGAGAACACCATAGACCGTATATGAGACCGTATATGACCGTATATATGACCGTATATATGACCGTAGATATGACCGTATATATGACCGTAGATATGACCGTATATATGACCGTAGATATGACCGTATATATGACCGTAGATATGACCGTAGATATGACCGTATATATGACCGTATATATGACCGTATATATGACCGTAGATATGACCGTATATATGACCGTAGATATGACCGTATATATGACCGTATATATGACCGTATATATGACCGTATATATGACCGTAGATATGACCGTAGATATGACCGTAGATATGACCGTATATATGACCGTAGATATGACCGTATATATGACCGTAGATATGACCGTAGATATGACCGTATATATGACCGTAGATATGACCGTAGATATGACCGTATATATGACCGTAGATATGACCGTAGATATGACCGTAGATATGACCGTATATATGACCGTAGATATGACCGTAGATATGACCGTATATATGGAGAAAACACGTTATCCTCCGTGTGACGGAATAATCACGGAGCGGAGCGAAGCGTCACCACGAGATCTGAACGGACCCGCCGCGCTTCAACACGGAGTTCCGCTTTGACCCTGGCGAAACTCCCTAACCCCGGCCCAGGCCACACTTTTAACCCGGAGGGGAGCGACACCTCCGCCCGCGCCGCCGGACCGCCGCGCTAGGCCACGTCAGACCGCACCGCCGGACCGCACCGCCGCACCGCCGCACCAGACCGCACCGCCGGACCGCTCGGCCCCCGCTCCCCCCGCTACCTGCGGCCACTGCGGCGGAGCTGCCCGCGCCTCCGCGTAAAGCGCTGCAGTCAAACTCCAAACTTTAAACAGACAGTAGATAACTCATTTCTGAATTTATTAAAGTTTAATATTTTTGTTACTAGTCCTCAAAATCCCCAATACGTCCACACATTCAACAATGTTCCTGTGTATCCGCGGTTTGCTTCGCGCTGCCTCCAGACTGAGCGGGAGGGCGCAGAGACTCGAGAAACCGTTAGCGGGCAAATGACCCACTAAACCCGCAAACTTGGCCTATACGAAGCAATGTTCGCTTGTAAAAATGTTCCGCGATAACAAAATATACATTGAATGAATGAAATGTAAAGTACTTACTAGAGAATGTTGCACTACGGTTCCCTTTTACTGTAACACACAGGAAGTTGATAACCTGTTTAGCGTAAGCCTGGCAGCTTTCAGAAAGACGTTCACGACATGTTTGATTATTGTCATTTCACTGCTATAACCCATTAAAGCAAGTGAACAAATGGAACATTGTTCTTATCTATAATCAAACACATCAACAAGATCAAGCCGAGACCGACATCGGAGAGAAATGCGACGAAACTAATGAGCGAGTGATGCCGCCGTAGGACTGTGTATGAGTGCGTCGCCAAAGGCAAAGAGGACAAAATATAAACCCGTAAGACGAAGGATGAGTGTACGTTGCCCTATTGAAAATTGCGACTATGTGGCTACACACACAGAGGCAGCAGTGGTGGCAGCAATGCGACCACTCACACTGCCGCCCCCAGGGAGCATGAACGCTAAGGCAGAGAAACTCAAGCGACCCTCCATCGCGTTAGCGGGAACGGCCGAGACGTGGTCGTATTTCCTAACCCGCTGGGATGAATACAAGAGGAGCACTAAATTGGCCGGTTCCGACATCGTCACGCAGCTGCTAGAATGCTGCGAGGAGGACCTAAGAAAAGACCTCACCGGTGCAGCAGGCAGGAGCCTAGTGGACAGTGACGAGAAAAACATCCTCTCAGCAATGAAAGCACTCGCTGTCCGTGCAGAAAACATTATGGTGGCTCGTGTGGCTCTATCCAACATGTGACAGGGACATGAAGAGCCAATCAGGTCATTCCACGGCCGCTTGAAGGGGCAGGCAGGCACATGCAAATATGAAATGAAATGCACTAGAGAAGGCTGCGACCAAATAAATGACTTTACAGACGAAATACTACGTGATGTGATTGCAAGGCATATCGGACCAGGAGATACAACTTGACTTACTTTGTGAAAAGAACCAGAATATGCCGTTAAGGGACATGATAGAGTACATTGAGGCCAAAGAGTCAGGAAAGCGCTCAGCCTCGCGCCTGCTCGACCACCAAAGTACAGGCTCAATCAGCAGCTCATATCGACAAGGGAAAAAGCAGGAAGTCCGCACCAAGGGGGGGCCCAGGACGGAGAAATTAAAAGTGAAACCAGAGGGGACCTGCATCTACTGCGGCGAGATAGGCCATGGTAAGACACCACAGTGGCGGATCCGGCGTGCTGAGTGCCCTGCGTACGGCAAGACGTGCCGGAAATGCAGCCGTCAAAACCACCTCGACAAGGTCTGCCTGGGTGGCCGCTCAGCTAGGCCCCTGCCAGAGGAGACTGACGGGGTGTGCGATGAACAGCAGATGGCAGCATTTGGTGAACTCTGCACGCTCACCATGGACAGCGCCAACAACAAGATATGCACACTGCCCCTGGCCCACCACCTGTATGACGACATGTGTGACAAGTGGACGAGGCGCCCGTCCAACCCACAGCCATACATCCGCCTCACCCTTAGCATCCAGCGTGAGGATTACAGAGCCCTGGGCCTCGACCTTCGGAAACGCACCCGCACCGTGAGATTACCTGCGATGGCTGACACGGGGTGCCAGAGCTGCCTGATTGGTGTCAAGGTTGCCCAACAATTGAGTCTGGGCACTGACGATCTCATCCCTGTATCCATGACCATGAGAGCCACGAACGATGAGGGCATACGCATTCCCGAGGCCGCCATCGTCAGGTTCGCCGGCATCAGCATTGATGCCCGGAGGCTGGAGACTCGTCAAATTGCATATGTGACAGACACCTCGGACCATATTTTCCTCTCTCGTACAGCCTGTGTGGACCTTGGCATGATTTCAGACAAGTTCCCGACGCTCGGTGAGGTCAACCTGGCTGCCTCGGACCCATGTGACTGCCCACGGCATGCAGAGCCCCCACCCAGACCAACTTCCCTTCCCATGTCAGCCACGGAGGCCAACAGGGAGGCTTTACGGAGGCACCTCCTGGAGCTTTACGCTCAGAGCACATTCAACACATGCCCCCACCAGCCCCTGCCGAGGATGTCCGGTCTGCCACTTCGCCTCATGCTCGACGACGACGCTACGCCAATGGCCCACCACACCTCCATCCCGGTGGCCATACACTGGCAATGCGATGTGAAGGCCGGCCTTAATCAGGACGTTCGCCTTGGTGTGCTGGAGGAGGTGCCCATTGGCACGCCAGTGACATGGTGCCACCGCATGGTGATCTGTGCCAAAAAGGACGGCAAACCACGGTGCACTGTTGACTTCCAGGCCCTGAACAAACATGCCCTCCGCGTGACCCACCACACACAATCACCCTTCCACCAGGTGAGGCAAGTGCCCAGCGAGAAGTACAAAACCGTGTTCGATGCCTGGAATGGTTACCACAGTGTCTCGATGCACAAGGACGACCACCACAAAACAATGTTCATCGCCCCATGGGGCAGGTATAGATACCTCTCAGCCCCACAAGGCTACATAGCATCGGGGGACGGTTACTCACGGCGCTACGACGAAGTGGTTTCAGATATCGGCAACAAGACCAAGTGTGTGGATGACACATTGCTGTGGGCTGACACCATAGAGGAAGCCTACTTCTAGGCAGTACAGTGGCTTGACATCTGCGGCAGGAATGGTATTGTCCTCAACCCAGACAAATTTGTTTTGGCCTCACCAATGGTGGACTTCGCAGGTTTCACCATCACCATGACTGACGTACGGCCGTGCAGTCGCTACCTGGAGGCGATCAGAGACTTTCCGCGGCCACGTAATGTCACTGACGTCAGGTCCTGGTTCGGACTGGTGAACCAGGTGGCCTACGCCTTCAGTATGGCTGACCGCATGCAGCCCTTTCGGAAGCTCCTGCAGAACGGTGTGGGCTTCGAGTGGTCTTCGGAGTTGGAGGTGGTCTTCCGTGAGTCCAAGGAGACGATCGTACGTGAGATTGAGCGCGGCGTATGCATCTTTGACAAGTCCAAGCCCACATGCCTTGCCACAGACTGGTCAAGGGACGGGGTCGGCTTCTGGCTGTTCCAGAAGCACTGTCGGTGCATGCCAGTCAAACCCTTCTGCTGCACCGATGGTTGGAAGGTGACCCTGGTTGGCAGCAGGTTCACCCACGCGGCTGAGTCAAGATACGCACCCATAGAGGGCGAGGCACTTGCAGTCGCGGACGCCTTGGACAAAGCACGCTACTTCGTGTTGGGCTGCGAGGACCTTATAGTGGTCGTTGACCACAAGCCACTGCTCAAACTACTTGGCGACAGGGCGCTCGACGACATACCCAATCCCCGCCTCTGGAATCTCAAAGAAAAGACCCTACGCTATTGCTTTCGCATCATACATGTCCCAGACATGAAGAACAGGGCCGCTGACGCCATGTCGCGCAGACCAGTCGGCACCCCATGCCCATCGCCCATGGATCTTCCTGACGACAACGCCACCATGGTATCTCACCTCTCACCCAGCACACACGCCGGTATACTGTCTCTCATTCGGCGGACGGGGCCCTTGTACGACGATGAGCGTGGTGACTAGGCCTGGTGTGCTGCAGGACTTGAATCCCTGCAGTCCGTGACATGGGATTGTGTCAGGGAAGCCACCAGCAGCGACGATGACATGCGCGCACTGGAGGAGATGGCGGCGGACGGCTTCCCCGAGTCCAGGGCAGAGATGCCTACGGCGACCCGTGGCTTCTACCAGTACCGCGAGAACATTACAGCGGTTGATGGAGTAGTCCTGTACCGGGACAGAGTACTCATACCACCTTCACTCCGCGGCAAGGTACTGGGCACCCTACACGCTGCTCACCAGGGTGTCTCCATGATGATCGCCCGTGCAGAATCGTCCGTGTTTTGGCCGGGCATGTCGGCTGACATCCTTGCCACTCGGAATGGCTGTGAACACTGTCACGGGATGGCGCCCTCCCAGCCCGCGGCGCCACCGACTCCACCCATCATGCCTGTTTACCCCTTCCAGGCTATCTGCGCTGACTTTTTCATGCACAGAGGCGTGCACTACCTAGTCATCGTGGACCGTTACTCTAACTGGCCAATCATCTCCAGATCAATGGGTGGCGCTGCGGACCTCATATGCCACCTACGTCGGGCCTTCGCCACTTAAGGGACGCCTGAGGAACTGGCGTCTGACAGGGGGCCAGAGTTCACCTCTGCCGAGACCAGATCCTTTCTGCACATGTGGGGCGTGCATCACCGCCTCGCATCTGTAGCCTTCCCCCACAGCAACTGCCGTGCTCAGATCGGCGTCAAGATGATGAAGCGGCTCATCACAGACAACACTGTTCTGAAAGGAGAACTGGACACTGACTCTGTGCAGGGGGCGATTCTGCACTACCGCAACACACTTGACCCTGACCCGAAGATCTCCCCTGCAATGTGCGTTTTTGGCCGACCGATACGGGACTTCATCCCAATTCCCCCCGGGAGGTACAGGCCCCATACAACGTGGAGTGAGACCCTGTCGGCAAGGGAGGAGGCCCTCCGCAAGCGCCACATCCAGCTGACACTTGGGCGGAGCACACCAGGCGCCTCCTGCCCCTCAAAGTGGGGGACTTTGTGCATATGCAGAACCAAACTGGTCCCCACCCCAACAAGTGGGACAGAACAGGCTGCATCGTTGAGGTGCGCCAGCATGATCAATATGTGGTCAAGATTGACGGCTCAGGCAGGGTCTCCCTCCTACGCAAGTTCCTCCCCATCCGCAATGACCAGCATCCCCCCAGGTCAATTCAGGATGACCTGACACCTGGTGCCACCTCCCCAGCGCCTACTGCGCCACCTCTGCTGTCTGGCTTGCTGAGTGGCCTGGCGATGCCTGCAACGAAGCCGGTGCCTACCTTGCCATTGGGGCCCACCTCATCGTCACCACCGCCCGTCGCGCCTGTGACCTCAGCACAAGGTGTCCCTGTTATGCCGCCGCCGGCTCCTGTGGCCCCTGCGGCTGCCCTGCCTCCTCCGCCCGACGTGTCTTCAGTGACGGGCTTACGCCGGTCCTCCAGGACGCCCAGCGTGCCTGCCTGGCACAGGGACTATGGTATGGGGTAGTCTTTAATGGGCTCTTTGGGCATGCTATAACTTGTTTCGATATACTATCTTGTTCTGTGTGTACTGTTTCAGCTGTTTGCTGTTGTTTTTGCACTATCACTGTGCCTTTATTATTCCTCAGCCTTTATTTAGACGTGTTAAAGGCTCGGGGGGAGATAGAGAATGTTGCACTACGGTTCCCTTTTACTGTAACACACAGGAAGTTGATAACCTGTTTAGCGTAAGCCTGGCAGCTTTCAGAAAGACGTTCACGACATGTTTGATTATTGTCATTTCACTGCTATAACCCATTAAAGTAAGTGAACAAATGGAACATTGTTCTTATCTACTTACCAAATATGTAGACTCAAAGTCAAGAGCTTTCGCTGCTAAAAATGGGGGATCACTACGCTGAAGCGAGAGGACCAAGATGGCGGATTCAAACTTGTGGAAAGCCTGGAGCACGTAACTTACGTACGTGACGTCACACCATGTCTTGTCAAACATTTTGAGTACAAAGACATTTTGAACTCTAAATGATTGACCACTGTCACATCAAAACTGGAAATTTGTTCAAATCCCCCAAATATTTAGAGCGCATTCAACATATTTGAAGCATTTAAGTATTCAGTGCCTAATTTTTTTTGCACTGTTTGGGTTTACAGTGTGGTGTGCACCCACCCCAGGCCTGACTTCAGTTTGGGGCCCCGGTACCACCATTCTGTGCGACGTCACTTGCCTCGTTGTGTCACTCATCATGGGGGGTGTGAATCTCTCTTAGTCTGACCTGTCCCCCTCGACCTTTTTGCCTTTGGTGACCCTAACAGGGGCATGAAGCCCCCGACAACATAGATCCCGGGATAATTCGGGCACTCAAACTCCTGCACCACGTTAAGGTGGCGTTTGAGGAGGGGGATTTTGCAGAATAATTTATAGCTGAGAAATTCAGATTTTCCAGAATAAATCTCTATATCAGCTATAACCCTCTGACTGTCTGAGCTGGCCTCAGGACAGGTTTTGTGTTTGGCAGTGTCGATGGTGGAATGAGCAGCAGCAGATATATTTATTTTAATATGTTCCACTAAAGACTTGCTTAGCAAATTGACCTTATAGAGTAAGAACGGAGAAGTAATCGAGTCATCTTAAAAGTGTGCATTTATTCCAAGCATATGACATGTAACCACAATGCACCACAGGGACAATGGTCCTGACCATAGGCTACATCGCAGAGCACCACTGGACCTCCTGCACTGCTATAGTGGAACTGTGAGTGTTGATCAAATAAACAACTCAGAAGTGCTGGTGGTGAAGAGCAAACCTCATATTTAACAGAACGTCTTATGCAACAGATTTGGTGCAATACACATCCATCCATCCATCTTCTCCCACTTAATCCGGCTGGGTCGCGGGGGCAGCTTGCAATACTCATAGCACCTGAGTCCCCCATGAACCCCTCTGCAGGTGGTGAGCCCACAGGAGGGTGGACAACATGGTCCTTGATGTTAGTTCATAGGGGTTTTGGGTTGATGGGGGAAACCGGAGCACCCGGAGGAAACCCATCCAGACACGGGGAGGAACATGCAAACTCCACACAGAAAGGCCCAGGCGACCCAGGGATTGAACCCACAACCTTCTTGCTGTGAGGCCTGAGTGTTGCCACTCAGCCACTGTGCCGCCTGCAATACACATGTTTGATCGCAAACACTGCAAAGATACTTTTTTAAAGCTGTATGGTGTAATTTTTCTGAGATGTTATTGCTTTACTGGAAAGTTCCACAGTATGGCACTAAACTTGTCTGTCTCCATGGAGACAAGCACCTGCTCATGCAGAAGTCCAGGAGCACAGGGTGGGGAGCAGAGAAGACTGGAGAGAGCAGTAGAGTAGAGAGAGGAGCAGAAGAGAGAGGAGACACAAGCCTGGAGGACCAAATGTTTGCATCACAAACACATGTCTGTAATCAGGATAGTCCTGTGTGATGTCACCACTACAGGAGATTGCAGACACCACTGAAGGCAGCACAATCTTAGATTTAGACATTTTTGACCAGGAAGCAGCAAATGTGCTGTTCAGTCGGTCAGAGGATTAATCAGTCGATGGAGTCTTATTCGACTAAAATTTGTATTAGTCAGATAATCATTTTATTCAGATTATGGACAAGAGCAGAATAATTGAGTGAGAGATTTAGTATTTTTAGGTGTTTATATGTAGTCAACTAATCAATCGAGAGCATGTGCTTAGTCCACCAAGAATTTCTTTAGTTGACAACAGCCTTATTACCTAGTTTGCACTAGAACTGCCAAAAATGTGACTATAGTAGGCAATGTTATTAAAACTCCATATACACAGTTTACTGGCGTAAAAAGTTGTTTTATGCCCTTTCCTAAACCAGGCCCGGCTCTTCTTTTGGAGGCACTCACTACACACTACCGCCACCTTCTGGTTTGTTTTAGTATTTGTGCTGTGTAAACATTTGAGAGTGCTCAAATCAAATATAAAGTCCTCTTCTAACGTTCATTGCAATACCCTTTCTCTCAGCATATGTGTCCAAATCTTCACCAGTGAGACTCGCTTGAACAAATGACACTAATATAAAGAGATTTGTATTATATCACTCATTTTTGAATCATATCTTAAGACATGTAGGCTAATATGTGGTTAATTAGTGCATCTTTCACATTTCATTAGTGAGGCCTTCTTCTGTGTTTGTT
This sequence comes from Odontamblyopus lacepedii, assembly GCA_034769755.1. Lineage (NCBI taxonomy): Eukaryota > Metazoa > Chordata > Actinopteri > Gobiiformes > Gobiidae > Odontamblyopus > Odontamblyopus lacepedii. Next base: position 46,025,770 of record CM068347.1, read on the forward strand.
TATTTATAAAGGGGTAGCTGAGTTTACTAATGCCTAAATTACGAGATTTACATTTCTTCATAAATCTAAATTTCCGTTTAGGAAAGGCCCTCAGTTTAGTTTAGTTCCACTTTAAGTGTTTTTTTGTTTTGTTTTTTCGTTCAGCACCTACCTTCTTTTACTCATAGATGTGTAATTCTGGATTACTCATGGAAGTATGATAAGATCCATGGTTATACATACAATATATCGCAGACCTGGGCATTGTACAGCCACATACGGCCCTTTGGGTGACTCTGACCGGCACCTTATAAACATACAACAAAATAAACATATTTTATAATTTTACCTCATGGACATGGACTAAAGGAGTTTTGGAGTTTTTCCTTGCTGAGAAGGAGGGTCTAAGGACAGGGGATGACTGGACAATGTTTCATTTGCTGCTTTACATGAATGTTGTTTTTTTCCTGTTTTGATATGTCTGTGTGTATGTTTGGCTCATCCTTATCTTGGAACGCCCTTAGAGGCAACTGTTGTTGCGATTTTGGGCGCTACAAAATAAATTGAATTGAATTGAATTGAATAAAGCATCGCATTGCTTTTATTTTAGAGATGATTTTCTTAAATTAAATTTTTTTGTAAAGGCAACCTCATTTTTTCATTGCTTAGTCATCACATACACTCTTACCAGTCTTACCAGTGTGTCAAAACAATGCTATTTATGGCTTTTTATAAAGAAATACAATCAGAATTATGCCGATTAAGTATTTTGGCCCGGCCCTACAAAATATTTTCTGGCCCCATGGGAAAAATAATGACCCACCCTGGTCTGTGGTAATCATAGACTGTATGGTGGTAAAACTTCACCAAACACCACAGCTAAAAAAGCAGAATATAAACGCGAACGCAAACGTCACCACGTCTGTCCAATCAGTTCCCACGTTGCCGCGACAAGCCCCGCCCCTTGTATAAACCGCCATCTTAGAATCCTGAACGCGGATCTGACGCGACGCGGCGCGCAGCGGATACGCACCAAAACAACACAAAATACGGTACTTTATCTGCTTTTAAAACTACCACGCCGTCTCCACAGCCTCCGGATCAATTTACGGATAATCTCCCTTTATTCCGCATCACTCTAACAACATTTAATCTCACAAAGAAGAGATTTGCGTCTAAACAAATGCCCCAAACTAAACGTCACTGAGAGCTAACGCCGTAGTTAGCATTAGCTCCCCTTAGCCCGGGACAAATACAGGGTTTAACTAAGTGCGTTTAAGCCGTTTGTGCACGTTCACTGAGCACTAGTGCCTTTAGACAAACACTGCGGTCGGGATATTTGCAAGAATTAGGTAATTATTTTATCAAAATGAGCTAAAAGTGCAGAGTGGAAAAGCTGTGAGTGAAACGCGCCAAACCCGCTCTGCTTTTGTGGAGACCGGAGACTCGGGGATGCAGTAAGACCTGTGGGCTCAGTAATGACATTATACTTCGGCGTTTAATATATATATAACTCAACTCTAACACTACGGTAATATTGTTTTATTTTGTGTGAAGGCATCTTTTGGACCAGAGCAGTGGATAGATGATGCAGAGAAGGAGGGACAGTTTAGCCCAGGTTTCATCTCGGTCACTCCTGTTTTGTCTGCTCTTTCTGATCCTTTCCTGTTCTTGACTCCAGTGACTCGGAGGAACCATGAGTGAGGCAGCGGAGGAGGCGATGGACGGATCAGCAGCATCAGGAGAGCAGCTCAGTCCAGACAAGCCCACCCTTTGGGGTAAAAGTCCTCACTTCACCAAAACTGACTATGTCAAATATGTTGTTGTAAGTTTTCTTTCTGTGAACAAGCAACAAAACTGTACCACTGTCACAAAATAATATGGTAAAATATACTATGTATGCTCTGGTATATCAGCCGAGTATTGGTATCGACCAGTATTTGTTATTGCATATCTGTATTGACCAAAAGCACCAATACCAGTTGGCCAATTAATGTGCTCCAGGAATGAAAGGGTTATTAACCCTGCCATGCCTTTGCACATGCAGAAAGAAAATTGCTCCATGGTCAAAACCGAGATCTGGCATACAGTATGCTGGTATATTGTAACAGCAAGCTGTGAACTATTGTCCAGTCCAAAGATGCAGTTAGGACTTTTAAAGGCTCTAGTACAGTTTGAGTCTATACATTTCATTAAATAACTATTATTAAGTAACTATTCACTTGCGACAGCCATATTTTACTTGAGTGAAAGATGTGCTTCCTCTTCCCCAATTTTTTTTAATTTAAAATTTTAAATCGGATGTCACATCCTCTTACCCAAATACTTTTTTTTTTTTTTTAATTCATTTATTTAAAAAGGGACAATGCATATTCATTGACATGAACACACGAACATGTAAATATGCCAGATTTAGCCGTAAAGGCTAATTTTCATCTGCAGTCCCATGGCAGGTTGGTGGAAAAGCTTGACACGGACACAGATGCAAAAACATGAAGATGCAGTATGAGCAATTATCTGCTTAAAACATGCAATTAGCACAGTAGTAATTGTACAGATTTCCAGACAAGGTGAATATAAATAGGGAACAGAGTAGGGCTGCAGCTATCGATTATTACAGTAATCGATTATTCTGTCCATTATTTTGTTCGAATAATCGAGTAATCGTTTGTTATTGTCGCGTCTACTTTGCACATGTTAAGTACACACCACGTGCACTGACAGATACACGCGTTTTGGACATGAAAAACTTGATTATCGCTGGGCTCAGGTTGACTTACCTCGCGGTTTCTTTTCCACTTGATGTAATGTACGGTTCTGTTTAGATGTTGTAGCATCAGTGTTGAGAAGGTGACTTTTAAAATGTAATCCCCTACAGATTACAGATTACATTCCCCAAAATGTAGTTTGTGACGTAATCAATTAAATTACTTAAAGTGAGTAACGTAATCTGAATACTTTGGATTACTTGATATTGTCATGATTTTTAAAACTACATAAATGTAGCAACCAACTCCTGCAAATTCCTGTTTAGTTTTAGACCTGGATTAGTTCTGGTTTTAGATCTGGTTTAGTTCTGGTTTTAGATCTGGTTTAGTCCTGGTGTGTGGTATACATCCATTATACATCCATTATACATCCATGGGCACCGCGCTGTTGTGTGTACAGTGAAGTGCAGTGGTCGTGCGGAAACTTTACCTCTACCACAAAAGGTTCAGGCCATCGCCGAGTGTATGAAAATAAAACAAAGCATCGAGGCAAAAAAAAATAATCGATGCATTTTTCTAATCGATTAACTCGATGAATCGTTTCAGCCCTAGAACAGAGACATAATAGAAATATTATGTCTCTAATCTGTGCTTCTAGTTTCTGTTGGTACTGTTTTTGCCTACTCTATTCACCTCTGAGAATGATTCCCAAATGATGCGTTTGACAATGAGTTATCAGATTCCTGGTCTAGTATGCAGTTAGTTGTTTTGTAACGGTGTTGTTTTTGTCCCAGGAGTCGGTGAGATCATCGAAGGAAAGAGAGCGAAGAAGAGTGTGGAGCGTTTAGACATGCAGGTCCCCAAAAAGACCGTCAAACTGAGCATCGGAGACGGTACAGGATACACTCACACACAAGGGGTTTACAGGCCTTTTGAGGGACAACACTTTGACTTCTATTCATTTCCTGGAGCCTCATCCAAATCCTAACCATAGTCACTACTGGAGTAACCTTAACCAAACCCTAACCTTAAAGGTCCTATACTATAAGAACCAAGTTAGAGCCAAGTCACAATGCTGTTCCCTCTTCTGCAACACCTTGTGTTTTGTTTCATTTACACATGTTTAAATAAGCCTTTATTTTTAGTTTTAGTTAGTTCATTTATTTCTTTAGTCATTCAGTCAAACCTTAGACATTACATATGACAGGACATTTAGAATTTCAATGACCAAAGGGGTTTAGGCTGAAGTAACACTCATAGAAGCCAAACCCTATTTACTAGAAAATTTGGATACCAAGCGTGTGGCGGATTTTAACACAAGAAATAGTAATTTTTAAAAAAAGAGAGAGAAAAAAAAAAACAACACAAAAGACAAAACGCAAAGCAATAGGGCTGCAGCTATCGATTATTACAGTAATCGATTATTCTGTCGATCATTTTCTTTGAATAATCGAGTAATCGTTTGTTGCGTCTACTTTGCTCACGTTAAGTACACACCGCCTGCATTGATAGATACACGTGTTTTGGACATGAAAAACGTAATTATCGCTAGGCTAAGGTTGACTTACCTCACGGTTTCTTTTCCATCCATCCATCCATCCATCCATCCATCCATCCATCTTCTTCCGCTTATCCGGGGCCGGGTCGCGGGGGCAGCAGTCTAAGCAGGGGCTCCCAAGCTTCCATCTCCCCAGCCACTTCCTCCAGCTCCTCCGGACGGACACCGAGGCGCTCCCAGGCCAGCCAAGAGACATAGTCCCTGCAGCGTGTTCTGGGTCTTCCCCGGGGCCTCCTACCGGTGGGACATGCCCAGAACACCTCCCGAGGGAGGCGTCCAGGAGGCATCCGGACCAGATGCCCGAGCCACCTCAGCTGCTCCTCTCGATGTGGAGTAGCAGCGACTCTACTCCGAGCTCCTCCCGTGTGACCGTGCTCCTCCCCCTCTCTCTAAGGGAGCGCCCGGCCACTCTGCGGAGGAAACTCATTTCGGCCGCTTGTATCCGCGATCTCGTTCTTTCGGTCATTCCCCAGAGCTCATGACCATAGGTGAGGGGAGGAACGTAGATTGACCGGTAAATCGAGAGCTTCGCCTTTCGGCTCAGCTCCTCTTCACCACAACGGTCCGATACAGCGACCGCATCACTGCCGACGCTGCACCGATCCGCCTGTCAATCTCACGCTCCATCCTCCCCTCACTGTGAACAAGACCCCGAGATACTTGAACTCCTCCACTTGAGGCAGAGACTCCCCACCCACCCGGAGAGGGCAATCCACCTTTTTCCGGTCGAGAACCATGGCCTCGGATTTGGAACAGCTGATTCTCATCCCGGCCGCTTCACACTCGGCTGCAAACCGCCCCAGTGCTGCAGGTCCTGGTTCGATGGAGCCAACAGGACAACATCATCCGCAAAAAGCAGAGATGAGATCCTGTGGTCCCTGAACTGGACCCCCTCCGGCTCCTGACTGCGCCTAGAAATTCTGTCCATAAATACAATGAACAGAACCGGTGACAAAGGGCAGCCCTGGAGTCCAACATGCACCGGGAACAGGTCTGACTTACTGCCGGCAATGTGAACACAGCTCCTGCTCCGGTCATACAGGGACTGGACAGCCCTTAGCAAAGGGCCCCGGACCCCATACTCCCGGAGGACCCCCCACAGGGCACCACGAGGGACACGGTCGAATGCCTTCTCCAGGTCCACAAAGCACATGTGGACTGGTTGGGCAAACTCCCATGAACCCTCGAGCACCCGATGGAGGGTGTAGAGCTGGTCCAGTGTTCCACGACCAGGCCGAAAACCACACTGCTCCTCTTGAATCTGAGGTTCGACTATTGGCCGGACTCTCCTCTCCAGTCCCCTGGCATAGACTTTACCGGGGAGGCTGAGGAGTGTGATTCCCCTGTAGTTGGAACACACCCTCCGGTCCCCCTTCTTATACAGAGGGACCACCACCCCGGTCTGCCAGTCCAGAGGTACTGATCCCGACCGCCACGCGATGTTGCAGAGGCGTGTCAGCCAAGACCCACAACACCCAGAGACTTAAGGTACTCAGGACGGATCTCATCCACCCCCGGAGCCTTGACACCGAGGAGCTTTAACCCCCTCAGTGACTTCAGCCAGGGTGATGGTGCCAAAACCTGACCTTTCTGTGTTCATTAAATGATCAATGTTTCTTCAGTGAAGCAAATTTATTTTAGTATATTGAGCATAATTTGGGAGGGTTTTAGCTTTAATATGAGACATTTCTAAAACCAATCGATTAATTTAAAGTCAGGTTATAAACTTTTGTTTCTACAAAATGGATAAGCGACAAGACTTTTGTCAGGGACTGTATAGGTAAATGGTCAAACAATACAGTTTATAATATCTTTTAGCAAAGTCATGTTTAAATCAAAACAGTTTGTTAACTTCTTATTTTTAAGTTCATTTACAATTCCAATAATTTCAATTTCATCAACACTTGATTTATCTAGCCCATTTACATCAGATGGTTGAATCAGTTCATTGGCCAGAGGGGGCCCAACATTTACACAAAAAAACTATTAAACGCATTTGTAATTTCAACATTGTTGTTAATGATTTGGCCATCTTTGACAAAATATTCTGGAGATTCATTTTTTAGTTCCATTTTTAATAATACCATTTAATACTTTCTAGACTTATTAGTCTATCTACATCTCCAAAACTCAAAATGCTCTGCTCCACCTTGTGATGTCATGTAGTGGTAGTTTTAGTTAACAGCTACTTTTTACCTTTAATTCAGTATAGATTGGCAATTCCATGGAGAAAATCATCGAAATGATTCTAGTGAAGAAATGTGGAGTTTAAAAACACAGAGAACAAATCAGAAAATGGTAGGCCCTTTAACCTCCTGTCACTACTGGCCTACTGGTGATGTGAAATGGTGATGATTTGAGCCATTTTATTTGTTCTTTAAGTCATTCTCCGTAACTTTTGTCAGAAATCTATAAATATAAATATACATATAAATATATATAATATATACAGTATAAATATAATAGGCAGGTGTGGAAAAATGCTGTAAACTAAAATGCCTTCAAAAATGGAAGTGTTAATGAATGAACAAAAGAAAAATCTAAATCACATCAATATTTGGTGTGACATTTGCCTTCAGAAGAGCATCAGTTCTTCTAGGTTTACTTGCAGACAGTTTGTGAAGGAACTGGGCTGGTCCCTGTTCCAAACATGTTGAAGAACTAAGCCCAGATCTTGTGTGGATGGAGCTTCCTCACATCCTTCTGTCTCTTCATGAATCCCAGACTCACTCCATGATGCTGAGGTCAGGGCTCTGTGAGGCCAGACCATCACCAACACAACTTCTTTTTTACGCTGAAGATAGTTCTTAATGACTTTGGCTTTTTCTTTTGTTCGCTCACTTTGCATTATTTAAATTGATAAAAAATTATTTATTTATTTAAAATTATTACAGTATTTATATTTTTGAATGCATTGCGTACAGAATTTTTTCACGGAAATATTAGATTCTTTGGCTATAATATTCCACAGTATGGCAGCAAACGTATGGATAATGTGTTGTAGTATTGTTTTAATTTAATTTTATGTTTCCATGGAATCATGCAGGTGAATTTGCACTTCCAGAAAGTTATACACTATCACTGGTATGAGGGTGTGGTGGTGGTGGTCGGAGGGGCCGATGGCGCAGATTGGAGCCTCGCTTCCCTCAGTCTGCTCCAGGGCAGCTGTGGCTACAATAGTAGTTTACCACCACAGAGTGAATGAATAATGCACCAAATTGTAAAGCGATAAGCGTCTGTGATACGTGCTATATAAGTCGAATGTATTATTATTATTATTATTATTATTTTAATGAATATATCATTTTCAAAGTAATAAACGGTAACATGGTGATCCAGTGCTGTAGTTGCAGATAGATTAGATTTTGACCTGATGGTGGTGATGTGTTTCAGGTAGTGGAGAGAAACTGGGGGACATCCCTCGCACCTGTCACCAACTCAACAAGATGAAACCTGTTGACCTAGTGCCTCTGCACAGCCTGCTCTTTGACCGCCGAGGGAAAGTACGCACAGAAAACCTCCATTTAGTGATTATTTATATCTTAGGACTAAATGTTTATTCCCTTTAGCCATTGCTTTGACTATCATTGCTCTCACTGTGGTTAGAGTGAAATGTTTAGTACAACATATCAGATCACTCACAGGTCTGAAACAAGGATTAAACAATATGAAACTTATCAAATGTATCTTCATCTCAAAGAAGGGATGGGCAATACATTGGTTCTCGTATCATTATCAGCCGATTTTGATACTGATTATGCAGTATATGTATCTGCTGTTAGCAATACTCAATACAGACATTTGATACCAATATTTTTTAGCCATTGCCCCATTGTCTGTGTGCCCTTTGACTAATGGCTCAAAATGGAAATTCAATTCAATTCAATTTATTTTTTGTAGCACCCAAAATCACAACAACAGTTGCCTCTAAGGGCGTTCCAAGATATGGATGAGTAAAACATACACACAGACATATCAAAACAGGAAAAAACAACATTCATGTAAAGCAGCAAATGAAACATGGTCCAGTCATCCCCTGTCCTTAGACCCTCCTTCTCAGCAAGGAAAAACTCCAAAGAACCCAGGGTCCTGGGAATTGAAAAGCATTATATGGCTATATGTAGGACTGTGCCAAAAATCAAAAGATTGATAGATCCAATCTAAAGTTCTTGATAAGGCAAGTGCATTTTAATGGCCAGGTTTTTTTTTGTTTTTTTTTAGGTGAAAACTCTCAGTAAGGTTCACTGTCAGGTTCAGTTACAGGTCAAGTCTGTAGAATTGAGCTTAACAACACAAACATGTAATTTACTAAATGCAAGAAAGCTGTTTAATGTCATACTGATGATTGTTCCGGACAGATATAACATCACCATGGAGACAAGCAGCTGTAGTGGAGCTTTATAATGCCAGAGAAACCTCAATGACCTAAATGTGTTTTTATATTGTCAGTTGTCACTGGTAAAGAAGAACCTTCGTCAGTTTAATGGATTTCCCTTCGACGCCAACAGTGAACAGTTCAACAAAAAACGTGACAAACTCCAGAAGTGAGTCTAGAGATTTCAGTTATTTTTGTCTGAATTCATGTTTAAATGATAATTCTCAAGACCATTATGGTTTAGACCTGCTTTAGACCTACATTAGTCCTGATTTACTTTGGGTTTCGACCAGGTTTTATATTGCTTTAGATCTAGTCCTCGTTCGGTCCTGGTTCGGTCCTGCTTTAGTCTTTTTTTCTGCTTTAGTCCTGATTTAACTCTAGTTTAACCCCAGTTTACTCCTGATTCACACATGCTTTACCCCTGGTTCAGTTCTGGTCTACAGAATTCTGAGATGTTGTGTTTTTGTTGTAGGAATTTCACAAACACAAGGCTGAAGTTTGTGTGTGAGGTGTTGGACCTGGAGAAGAAGGGAACTCACTCAGACCTGGTCGACAGGATCATGACGTTTCTTGTGTCACCCAAAAGCAGCGGAAAGGTCCCAGTTTACACATTATGTATTATTTTGGGAGACATACAGTTATTAAAGTATAACCAAACACAGCAAGCCTCTTTTCCAATGGCACGCAGGGACATTAAAAGTCAATAAATGGATTCTGAGGAAATTAAGGCCTCAAAAAGCATTAAATTTAATCTCAAATGGCATTCAAAAGTATTGGCAGTCCGAGCCTGCCAGTACAGAACAGTAGTTTTGTGATTATTCACGTAGTGTTCTAGTTCATGGGTGCTCAATATGTCGACTGATCTACCAGTCAGTCGCCAAGGTAGATCGTAGTGTAGTACCCAAGAGACAATTTCTTTACGGTCTTGTGCCGCGTTTGGACTTGGTCTTGTCTCAGACTCGAGGTCTGACTCTGGTCGAGTACGACCATTTTTCATTACGGCCGCTGCAATAAACTTCTATAGGTGTGGGGAAGCGCGGGAGGCGTCTCTCTGCACTCGTCTGGAGCTGCGGACACTGCGGCGTGTCACCACTGCACAAACAGCGCTCGCAGCTTGTCCACAGCAGTGTCTACTCATGTGACAGCATGTATCGCAGGGCAGGTTAAACGTCTTAAAACGTCCTACCTGTTCATTTGCCTCACTTCAGTTTGCTGGTCTTCGCCTTTTCGCGCTCTCGCCCCTCCCCACGTGCAGCGCATACAAGCTCCCTCCTCAATGCACTGATTAGAAGAGCAGGACGAAATGCGAGGCATAAACTACCGGATTTTTCGGACTATACAGTATCTCACAAAAGTGAGTACACCCCTCACATTTCTGCAAACATTTAATTATATCTTTTCATGGGACAACACTGAAGAAATGACACTTTGATACAAGGTAACGTAGTTAGTGTTCAGCTTGTATAACAGTGTAAATTTACTATCCTCTCAAAATAACTCCATTAATGTCTAAACTCCTGGCAACAAAAGTGAGTTCACCCCTAAATGAAAATGTCCAAATTGGGCCCATTTAGCCATTTTTCCCTCCCCAGTGTCATGTGACTTGTTAGTCTTACAATGTCTCAGGTATGTAAGTGGAGCAGGTTTGTTAAATTTGGTGTTTTTGTTCTCACACTCGCTCATACTGGGCATTAGAGGTTCAACATGGCACCTCATGGCAAAGAACTCTGTAAAAAAGAGTTGTTGCTCTACATATTGATGGCCTAGGCTATAAGAAGATCACAACACCCTGAAACTGAGCTACAGCATGGTAGCCAAGACCATACAGCAAGTTGACAGGACAGGTTCCACTCAGGACAGTTCTCAGCATGGTCAACCAAAGAAGTTGAGTGCTCGTGCTCAGTGTCATATCCACACGTCTTTGGGAAATAGATGTATGAGTGCTGCCAGCATTGCTGCAGAGGTTGAGGGAGTGGGAGGTCAGTTTGTCAGTGCTCAGATCATACGCCGCACACTGCATAAAATTGGTCTGCATGGCTGCTGTCCCAGAAGGAAGCTTCTTCTAAAGATGATGCACAAGAACAGCCCACAAACAGTTTGCTAAAGACAAGCAGACTAAGGACATGGATTACTGGAAGCATGTCCTGTGGTCTGATGAGACCAACATAAACCTATTTGGTTGAGATGGTGTCAAGCGTGTGTGGCAGACAAGTGTGTCTTGCCTACAGTCAAGCATGGTGGTGGGAGTGTCATGGTCTGGGGCTGCATGATGCTGCCGGCACTGGGGAGCTGCAGATCACTAAGGGAACATGAATGCCACATATACTGTGACATACTGAAGCAGAGCCTGATCCCCTCCCTTCAGAAACTGGCCCACAGGGCAGTATTCCAACAGGATGATAACCTCAAACACACCTCCAAGACAACCAGTGCTTTTCTAAAAAAGCAGAGGGTAAAGGTGATGGAGTGGCCAAGCATGTCCCCAAACCTAAACCCCATTGAGCATCTGTGGGGCCTCCTCAAACGGAAGGTAGAGGAGCGTAAGGTCTCTAACATCCACCAGCTCTGTGATGTTGTCATGGAGGAGTGGAAGAGGAGTCCAGTGGAAACCTGTGAAGCTTTGGTGAACTCCAGGCCCAAGAGGGTTAAAGCAGTGCTGGAAAATAATGGTGGTCACACAAAATATTGACACTTTGGGCCCAATTAGGGCATTTTCACTTAGGGGTGTACTCACTTTTGTTGCCAGGAGTTTAGACATTAATGGCTGTGCATCGAGTTATTTTGAGGGGACAGTAAACGCTGTTATACAAGCTGAACACAAACTACTTTATATTGTAGAAATGTGTAATTTCGTCAGTGTTGTCCCATGATCATCATATCATTAAATATTCGCAGAAATGTGAGGGGTGTTCTCACTTTTGCGAGATACTGTAAGTCGCACTTTCTTTCCATGGTTTGGGTGGTCCTGCTTTTACTGCTTATACTCAGGTGCGACTTATATATGAAATATTTCAGTTCACATCTAAACGTATGTAAATATGGGCAAGGTACAAACCCGAGGCACGTCGACAGAATATATTAAAAGTCCTTTTTTTCATCAAAGGAACCCAACAAGTTTCGACCAGCAAGATATAATTTCACATGTTGGTGATTTGCACACTGACAGCCACAGGCTCTAGGCTTGTGTACAAGCATCCATTAGCCTATCATGCTATTCCTTCTGTACCACTGTCACTTTCACCAACTGCAGAACCTCGTACCTATTTTCTTAGTTAAATCCAGATGGCAACTTTTTTTTGGCCAGCCAGTGAATAATCCACTGAATCACACCCACTTATATTACAGTAAATAAGCTTTATAAGTATTTTGTATTATAAGTCTATAGGTTCTTGTCCTTCTGCTAAGTCACAAAACACTTTGACAAGATGAAAGCTTAAAGGTGCAAGTTTTCTGATGAATTACCTACTTGTTTCTATGGATATGCCATTGCTCTGCCTGGAATGTTTCACAGTGTGACTTTAAACAGCTCTACTTTACATTTATTCAATTACAGTTGGTTTTATAGCTCAAAAATACCTAGAAAAGCAAACATTCTGATTGAACGGGGTCACATCTACAGATCTGACCTGGAACGTGGTCTGGTTTGGTCTTCATGAAAATAGAAAGGTTTAATGCCTACTGTGAAACATTCCTTTTCCACGGAGAAAAGCATTTGACAGACCCACCTCCAGAAAAGTTACATAATGCACCTTTAGATATCTTTCTTTCCACATCTATTAATGGCACTAAATACTGAAGTGTGGCAATAAAATAAAAAGCATTAAATTTGGTTTGTTGAGCCCTGTGTAAACCCTGCATACTGGTCTCAGACTCCTGAGAGCAGGTACCCTCCAGGGTTAAAGGAGGCGGTATAGTTCACCTTAGAGACGCTTGTAGCCTGTACCAATCCACTCCCAAGTGAACCAAGTCAAAAGAGGCCTTAAACCCTCATTTGAACAACACACAAACCTAAATATGTTTGACACTGTATTCGGTCCTTGCTAAAATTAAGTTGTTTTTTTAGCGATTGCCAAAAAAGAAAAAACGCTCCAAGAAGAAGCTTTCAGGCGACGACTCAAAACCCCAAAAAATGTCAAAGAAACGAAACGGCAGCAAACAGAAACCGAGTTCCAACAGCAGCCCCAAGAAGAGCAAAGCCATTGTCATGGACTCCAGCAGCGATGAAGATGAGGAAGAGGGGGAAGAGGAGAGGAAGACCATGACTGAGACTGATGGATCAGAAGCAGGGTCTGGGGCAGAGTCTGGAGATAATCAGGAGGAGGACGAGCACTCTGAGGATGAAGATGAGGAGGTAAAAAGCAAAGGAGACTGACATGTCCACTGTTTCCCCATCGATTTTTTTCAGACTGGTGGCACAAATACTTTCTAGATTCATAACTTTCTTTCATGCAGTTTGTGGAATTGAAGTCATTTATTGCCTGATTTTAATATTTGAACTGTTACGGTTCCTTTTTATGTGAATGAAAATATAGGGAGCAACAAAGTGTGAGTTTGTTTGGCCAGTGTTTAGTCCGTGTTCTTTTTAGTCTACGGGGCCCCCATAGTCTCTTCTGTTGAGGGGAAACCCTGATGTCAAAAATGTATATCACAATTTTCCAAGAGCCAGGTCATAGTTTCTGTCTAATACAAAGTGGAATATTATAGGACGTAGCTATTACTGACGTTTGTGAAGGAATTTTTGTGCATTTTGATAGTGATTTACTCTGAACCAAAACAAGAATCAGCACAGAAGCAGAGCAGACGACACAGTGTTGTTATTCTTCTTAGTCTAATCATCGTTCATGTGTATTTGAGGGGAGAGGTTTTGGCCCTTGTTAACATGGTTGCTAAGTAACAGTTATGCAATTATTACTGATAAGTTACTACTTACTGATACACTTCACTAAACTTATTGAAAAAGGGAAAACTTGGTCAGATCTTTAGAACCCAGTTTAATATTATTCCATCTTTTTCATTCCAGTCTCCCAAACCTAAATCCCGAGGGAAAGACAAAAAGGTGATTCCCTCAAAAAAAAAAAAATCCCAAAAGAAGCCTGTGAAAAAAAGGAGCAGGAAAGAAGAGACGGACTCTGAGTCGGAGAGCAGTGACGGCCAGGTGAGAGCAGCCCCCTCTCGGCTCAATTTTAAAACTTAAATATAATTGAAAATGTCTCCACCCTTTGCTTTATTGGATATTGAATTGATGTAGAGGTCTTTTTCTGGAAAAAAATAGAAAACATTTTAAAACTCACCAAAATACAGAAAATTACCTAATTTGTACAAATTCAAAAGGAAGTCTTTTGTGTTTAGTAAAGTAACGTATGGGCTGATCTACAGGCCTATGTCTACATGTGCAGTGTGATACAATACAAAGAGAAAAGATCTCTTTATATGTTAATAGAATTAATACTAATTGGGGGCAGGTTTAGTCTTAGATTACATCTTTATTTGGAAAACTGTCAAATGAAAAAAAGACTGTCCTGGAAAAGCCCTGGAATTTCAAGCAAAGCCTGGCAACCCTGAAGGAGGTTGTGGACTGAATCCCTGATCCCTGACTCTGAGTGGAGTGTGCATGTCCTTCCTGTCTTACTGTGGCAGAGTGGTTAACCTGTCTCTGTTTCAGCCACGAAAGAAAAAATCCAAACCAGCGACAAAGACGAAGAAGGCGGACAGCAGTAGCAACAGCAAAACCAACAACACCACAGGTCTGAAATCTCCAAAAGTCCAATCCACAAATGTTCTTTTTCCATGATCTTTTCTATCAGTGACTTTCTCCAACCACAACATCTTAAAACACGTTCAATTTGTTCAAATCATTTTTAAAGCAGAATAAAAGTGTGGTTTTTTTGTCTGTAATATGTCACTTTTGGATAGGATTCTCCTAGTGACATCATCAATGAGGAACTATCAAAAATAGAACTTTCTACTACAATTTTCAACAGTTTTTTTCAACTTTTCCTCACTAATTGCTTGATTGGTGTAAAACAGGAATTTATATTTCCATTAGGTAGTGTCACAACAGATGAAATCAAAATTAAAGAATCATCCAAACCTGTCATCAGCAACTAAAGTTTCTGAGTGAGGTTAAATGTGCAATCTTGTCCTGTATTTGTGCTATCGTGTGCATCTGTTGTAAAGTCTAAACTGTGTTTTGAATTTCCAGCGGACGACAGCACTGATGAAGACGAGCCTCTGAGTAAAATGGTGAAGAAGACTCCAAGTGACCAACAGTTAAAAGAGAAAGTGCAGAGTTTACTGAAGGAGGCTGATCTGGAGGAGCTCACCATGAAGCAGATCTGTCAGAAGGTACAAGAGTACAGCTCCTGAGGGGGGAATGGTACATGTGGGGGGATTCCCTCGAGGAATGGCTCCTCAGGCGTCACTGGAGGCTGATCCCATGGCCCCAGGCGACAGGAGCTGTAGAGGCTGCAGCTGCGGGCGGCCCCTGGGCTGAACCAGGGCTGAACCAGGGCTGAACCAGGTCTGAACCAGGTCTGAACCAGGTCTGAACCAGGTCTGAACCAGGGCTGAACCAGGGCTGAACCAGGGCTGAACCAGGGCTGAACCAGGGCTGAACCAGGGCTGAACCAGGGCTGAACCAGGGCTGAACCAGGGCTGAACCAGGGCTGAACCAGGGCTGAACCAGGGCTGAACCAGGGCTGAACCAGGGCTGAACCAGGTCTGAACCAGGGCTGAACCAGGACTAAACCAGGACTAAACCAGGACTAACCAATTATAATTCTAATAGTTCTCATTTTATTATATTATTATTCGTTATTATTGTTAGTTCTTATTATTAGTAATGATTTACTCAGGGAAATAGAAAACAAACTATGAATAAAGGCCCCTCACCTTGTGTATGTCATACACAAGTTGAGGGGCCCTTTGGGGAAAGAAGTGCTGCTTTTCATTGTACACACGTGACATTTCATGAAAATTCTATAAACCAAGATGGCTGCTGCCATATGACATCATTATATGCAAATAAGATGAGTAAATTTAATCCGTATATAAACGTTAGTTTAGTTTTAGGCCTTGTCCACACGTATCCGGGGATCTGATAAACCGAAGATGTTTTGCTGCGTTTTGACCTGTAATGCACACGAACACGCATCAGAAATGAGTATTCAGGGAAAACTCCGGCCAAAGTGAAGATTTTTGAAAACTCCGTTTATGCCTGTTTGTGTGGACAGAGATAACTGAGGTTTTGTGTTTTAAAACGTCACTGTCTGCGCCAAAAAATATGAATCTGCCCTGACGTCAAACATGCGACATTTGTTTAGGCGACTGCAAAAGCCAAAGCCCGAGCCAGAGCCAAAGCCAAAGCCAAAGCCAGAGCCAGAGCCAGAGCATGAGCAGACTATGGACCGGAGTCGTTTCTTCAGAGCTGTGGGAGCATTAATTATTGTGCAGGTGCTATGTACATGTTTAATTGCAAAAGTCCAACTACTGCTCCAAGAGCAATAAGATAAGTTTAGGCGGAAGTGACGGTGAAGTGAGGGCTCAATGGAAATAACGCCATCTACAGGTTTGGAATGCGTATGAATGTGGTTGAAAACGCAGATGTTCGGTTATGTGTAGAAAGTATTTTTTTTGAAGACGAGGTGGTGTGGATAAAACTATTTTTTATAAACGGAGGGGGGGAAATGTTTGGTTTTAAAAATACCCGGCTCCGTGTGTACATGGCCTTAGTCTCTCTCTCTTTACCCGGCTCCGTGTGTACATGGCCTTAGTCTCTATCTCTTTACCCGGCTCCGTGTGTACATGGCCTTAGTCTCTATCTCTTTACCCGGCTCCGTGTGTACATGGCCTTAGTCTCTATCTCTTTACCCGGCTCCGTGTGTACATGGCCTTAGTCTCTCTCTCTTTACCCGGCTCCGTGTGTACATGGCCTTAGTCTCTATCTCTTTACCCGGCTCCGTGTGTACATGGCCTTAGTCTCTCTCTCTTTACCCGGCTCCGTGTGGACATGGCCTTAGTCTCTATCTCTTTACCCGGCTCCGTGTGGACATGGCCTTAGTCTCTCTCTCTTTTCACTTTGACGTTCGAGCCTTTAGAACTGAAGAGGTCAGAATCTAACGTTTTAGGAAAAAAACACTCTGGCCTAATTCAACACACTTGTTTTACCAAGCAGCACATTGGATTGACTTATTTTATTTTCCCCTGTGTATAATGTTAAAACAAATTGTAGGTTTAATAAACACACAAACCACAAGCATCTTGTTCCCAAACTGTCGCAAAAAAGAACCAAACTGACCTCAAAACCAACTGAACTGAACTGTGATTTTTGTGCACTGTTACACTCCTGCTACGAGTACTACTACTGCTGATCTGCCAGATAGTACACATCATACTACTACTACTACTACTACTACTGCTGATCTGCCAGATAGTACACATCATACTACTACTACTACTACTACTACTGCTGATCTGCCAGATAGTACACATCATACTACTACTACTACTACTACTACTGCTGATCTGCCAGATAGTACACATCATACTACTACTACTACTACTACTACTACTGCTGATCTGCCAGATAGTACACATCATACTACTACTACTACTACTACTACTGCTGATCTGCCAGATAGTACACATCATACTACTACTACTACTACTACTGCTGATCTGCCAGATAGTACACATCATACTACTACTACTACTACTACTGCTGATCTGCCAGATAGTACACATCATACTACTACTACTACTACTACTGCTGATCTGCCAGATAGTACACATCATACTACTACTACTACTACTACTGCTGATCTGCCAGATAGTACACATCATACTACTACTACTACTACTACTGCTGATCTGCCAGATAGTACACATCATACTACTACTACTAGTACTACTGCTGATCTGCCAGATAGTACACATCATACTACTACTACTACTACTACTGCTGATCTGCCAGATAGTACACATCATACTACTACTACTACTACTACTACTGCTGATCTGCCAGATAGTACACATCATACTACTACTACTACTACTACTGCTGATCTGCCAGATAGTACACATCATACTACTACTACTAGTACTACTACTGCTGATCTGCCAGATAGTACACATCATACTACTACTACTACTGCTGATCTGCCAGATAGTACACATCATACTACTACTACTACTACTACTGCTGATCTGCCAGATAGTACACATCATACTACTACTACTACTGCTGATCTGCCAGATAGTACACATCATACTACTACTACTACTACTACTGCTGATCTGCCAGATAGTACACATCATACTACTACTACTACTACTACTGCTGATCTGCCAGATAGTACACATCATACTACTACTACTACTACTACTGCTGATCTGCCAGATAGTACACATCATACTACTACTACTACTACTACTGCTGATCTGCCAGATAGTACACATCATACTACTACTACTACTACTACTGCTGATCTGCCAGATAGTACACATCATATCCTGCTGTACTACCACCAGTGTAAATATGCAGTAGTCCACATGAGTCCATCTCCAGGGGAGTGTTTGCTCATTGTGTTGTCTGTGTGTTGCAGGTGTTTGAGGCGTATTCAGAGCACGACCTGAGCAGCAAGAAAGACTTCATCAAACAGACGGTCAAATCTGTAAGTGCCTCCTCTGGACGTTATGCCCCTCACATGACTCGGATCTGTCTTCTAATGAAGTTTCCTCGTCACAAACAGAGCGGGAGATGTGTTTTGTTTCATTTACACATATTTAACACACAAACCTGCGGAAATGAGGCATTTGAGAAAGTTCTCCTCTCAAACAGAAAACTCTGTTCCACCTTGTGTTGTCATGTGGTAAACAGGGAGCGTTCCACTGTTTTTTTTTTTTTGTTTTTTTTTACAAACCTTCACTAGAATAGGCCTAATTTGGATAATTTCAGACCTGGAATTGCTCATTTCTACTGAACTGTAGGTAAAAGGAGAAGCTCACTTGTGAATGAAACAAAACCCAACTCCAGGTCTGTCTGTGATGAGGAAACTACATTAGAATTGGATCTTTAAATACTGTATTTCATAGAAACGTAACTATCATTCAAATAATTATAGTGAATCTCAATGTACAAGTGTAAATGACCTACAGCGAGCATGTGCTGTTCAGTGGGTCACTGTGTCCACTTAGAATCAGCGTACATCTGATATTCAAGTTTTTTTCTGAATTTACTTAGATTTGCTCAAATTTACGCAAATTCTGCCACATGTTTGGGATGATTTAGAACGTAGAATTGTGGAAAGATTGAAATTTTGATACACACAGTACAGTCCAGTAGTGTAAGCTCCATCCACAGGGGGGCAGTAAAGTGCCTTCTTTTAGTCTTGGTATAACCCTGGGTCCTGGTTTAGTCCAGCTTCAGTCCTCATTTAGTCCTGCTTTACTCCTGCTTTAGTCCTGCTTTAGTCCTGGTTTAGTCCTGCTTTAGTCCTGCTTTAGTCCTGGTTTAGTCCTGCTTTAGTCCTGCTTTAGTCCTGCTTTAGTCCTGGTTTAGTCCTGGTTTAGTCCTGCTTTAGTCCTGCTTTAGTCCTGCTTTAGTCCTGGTTTAGTCCTGCTTTAGTCCTGCTTTAGTCCTGCTTTAGTCCTGCTTTAGTCCTGCTTTAATTCTCCTTTAGTCCTGCTTTAGTCCTGCTTTAGTCCTGCTTTAGTCCTGCTTTAGTCCTGATTTAGTTCTGCTTTAGTCCTGGTTTAGTCCTGGTTTAGTTCTGCTTTAGTCCTGCTTTAGTCCTGCTTTAATTCTCCTTTAGTCCTGCTTTAGTCCTGGTTAAGTCCTTGTTTAGTCCTGCTTTAGTCCTGCTTTAGTCCTGCTTTAGTCCTGGTTAAGTCCTGGTTTAGTCCTGGTTTAGTCCTGCTTTAGTCCTGGTTAAGTCCTCGTTTAGTCCTGCTTTAGTCCTGCTTTAGTCCTGGTTAAGTCCTCGTTTAGTCCTGCTTTAATCCCGGTTTAGTCCTGCTTTAGTCCTGCTTTAGTCCTGGTTAAGTCCTGGTTTAGTCCTGGTTTAGTCCTGCTTTAGTCCTGGTTAAGTCCTCGTTTAGTCCTGCTTTAGTCCTGCTTTAGTCCTGGTTAAGTCCTCGTTTAGTCCTGCTTTAATCCCGGTTTAGTCCTGCTTTAGTCCTGGTTAAGTCCTGGTTTAGTCCTGGTTTAGTCCTGGTTTAGTCCTGGTTTAGTCCTGCTTTAGTCCTGCTTTAGTCCTGGTTAAGTCCTCGTTTAGTCCTGCTTTAATCCCGGTTTAGTCCTGCTTTAATCTTGGTTTAGTCCTGCTTTAATCTTGGTTTAGTCCTGCTTTAATCTTGGTTTAGTCCTGCTTTAGTCCTGCTTTAGTCCTGCTTTAATCCCGGTTTAGTCCTGCTTTAATCTTGGTTTAGTCCTGCTTTAATCTTGGTTTAGTCCTGCTTTAATCTTGGTTTAGTCCTGCTTTAGTCCTGCTTTAGTCCTGCTTTAATCCCGGTTTAGTCCTGCTTTAATCTTGTTTTAGTCCTGCTTTAATCCCGGTTTAGTCCCGCTTTAGTCCCGGTTTAGTCCTGCTTTAATCCCGGTTTAGTCCTGCTTTAGTCCCAGTTTAGTCCTGCTTTAATCCCGGTTTAGTCCTGCTTTAATCTTGTTTTAGTCCTGCTTTAATCCCGGTTTAGTCCCGCTTTAGTCCCGGTTTAGTCCTGCTTTAATCCCGGTTTAGTCCTGCTTTAATCCCGGTTTAGTCCTGCTTTAATCTTGTTTTAGTCCTGCTTTAATCCCGGTTTAGTCCTGCTTTAATCCCGGTTTAGTCCTGCTTTAATCCCGGTTTAGTCCTGCTTTAGTCCCAGTTTAGTCCTGCTTTAATCCCGGTTTAGTCCTGGTTGCGTCCAGCATTAGTCATATTCCGTATATATGAATGGCTAAGCTAACCCGTTAGCTGCTGCGTGTCAAACAGGAAGTGCTCCAGGAGGCTGTTCCGGCTCCTTGACTTCCTCCTGGTGGAGTCCTTATCTTAACTGTGGTCTGTTTTGTGTTGCAGCTGATCACATGAGGCTTCTGCAGAACCTTCTGTTTTCCTCGTCCTTCAGAGATCTGTGGCTTTTATCGGTTTGTAAAATATCCAGGATGTGTCGCTGGCTTCACCTGCTCCATGAGTTTTTCAGGTTAAAAACACAACTATGTAAATATGTTTTGATAAAATATTTTTGGAAATGTCCAATCTGTTGCTGCGTTTGGTTTGAAGTTTAAAGAAATAAACTTTTCAACAAAATAGAATTGAAGCTCGTTCATTTGAACATTTCACCAGTTTGGGCTTTTCCACCGCAGATCCCAGCAGCAGAGCAGTGTCTTATTTCACATGCTGCTTTGGCTTGGATACTGTGAGCTCATAGAAATGATCAGGTTCAAATATGAGAAAAATTATCTTCATTATTAATAAAAAAGATTATGGTTTAATGCTCCACAAGGGGGCGCAATCACATGGGGTAAGTTGGCCCGTGGTAGTGAGGAGTTTGTGTTGTCAGTCCAGGCCTGGACAACAGAAAAGAACCAGCCTCTGCTCCTCTGCTCATCTCCCCTCTGCTCCTCTCTCTTCTCTCCTCTGCTCCTCTCTCTTCTCTCCTCTGCTCCTCTCTCTTCTCTCCTCTGCTCATCTGCTCATCTCCCCTCTGCTCCTCTGCTCTTCTCCCCTCTGCTCCTCTCTCTTCTCCCCTCTGCTCCTCTGCTCTTCTCCCCTCTGCTCCTCTCTCTTCTCCCCTCTGCTCCTCTGCTCATCTCCCCTCTGCTCATCTGCTCATCTCCCCTCTGCTCCTCTGCTCTTCTCCCCTCTGCTCCTCTGCTCATCTCCCCTCTGCTCCTCTCTCTTCTCCCCTCTGCTCCTCTGCTCTTCTCCCCTCTGCTCCTCTCTCTTCTCCCCTCTGCTCCTCTGCTCATCTCCCCTCTGCTCATCTGCTCATCTCCCTCTGCTCCTCTGCTCTTCTCCCCTCTGCTCCTCTGCTCTTCTCCCCTCTGCTCCTCTCTCTTCTCCCCTCTGCTCCTCTGCTCATCTCCCCTCTGCTCATCTGCTCATCTCCCCTCTGCTCCTCTGCTCTTCTCCCCTCTGCTCCTCTGCTCATCTCCCCTCTGCTCCTCTGCTCATCTCCCCTCTGCTCCTCTCTCTTCTCCCCTCTGCTCCTCTGCTCTTCTCCCCTCTGCTCCTCTGCTCATCTCCCCTCTGCTCCTCTGCTCATCTCCCCTCTGCTCCTCTGCTCATCTCCCCTCTGCTCCTCTGCTCATCTCCCCTCTGCTCCTCTGCTCATCTCCCCTCTGCTCCTCTGCTCATCTCCCCTCTGCTCCTCTCTCTTCTCCCCTCTGCTCCTCTCTCTTCTCCCCTCTGCTCCTCTCTCTTCTCCCCTCTGCTCCTCTCTCCTCTCCCCTCTGCTCCTCTGCTCATCTCCCCTCTGCTCCTCTCTCTTCTCCCCTCTGCTCCTCTCTCTTCTCTCCTCTGCTCCTCTGCTCATCTCCCCTCTGCTCCTCTCTCATCTCCCCTCTGCTCCTCTCTCCTCTCCCCTCTGCTCCTCTGCTCATCTCCCCTCTGCTCCTCTCTCATCTCCCCACTGCTCCTCTCTCGTCTCCCCTCTGCTCCTCTGCTCATCTCCCCTCTGCTCCTCTCTCATCTCCCCTCTGCTCCTCTGCTCATCTCCCCTCTGCTCCTCTGCTCATCTCCCCTCTGCTCCTCTGCTCATCTCCCCTCTGCTCCTCTGCTCATCTCCCCTCTGCTCCTCTCTCATCTCCCCTCTGCTCCTCTCTCCTCTCCCCTCTGCTCCTCTGCTCATCTCCCCTCTGCTCCTCTGCTCATCTCCCCTCTGCTCCTCTGCTCTTCTCCCCTCTGCTCCTCTCTCTTCTCCCCTCTGCTCCTCTCTCTTCTCTCCTCTGCTCCTCTGCTCATCTCCCCTCTGCTCCTCTGCTCATCTCCCCTCTGCTCCTCTCTCTTCTCCCCTCTGCTCCTCTCTCTTCTCCCCTCTGCTCCTCTCTCTTCTCTCCTCTGCTCCTCTGCTCATCTCCCCTCTGCTCCTCTGCTCATCTCCCCTCTGCTCCTCTCTCTTCTCCCCTCTGCTCCTCTGCTCATCTCCCCTCTGCTCCTCTCTCTTCTCCCCTCTGCTCCTCTCTCTTCTCCCCTCTGCTCCTCTCTCTTCTCCCCTCTGCTCCTCTCTCTTCTCCCCTCTGCTCCTCTCTCTTCTCCCCTCTGCTCCTCTCTCTTCTCCCCTCTGCTCCTCTCTCTTCTCCCCTCTGCTCCTCTCTCTTCTCTCCTCTGCTCCTCTCTCTTCTCCCCTCTGCTCATCTCTCTTCTCCTCTGCTCCTCTCTCTTCTCCCCTCTGCTCCTCTCTCTTCTCCCCTCTGCTCCTCTCTCTTCTCCCCTCTGCTCCTCTCTCTTCTCTCCTCTGCTCCTCTCTCTTCTCTCCTCTGCTCCTCTCTCTTCTCCCCTCTGCTCCTCTCTCTTCTCTCCTCTGCTCCTCTCTCTTCTCTCCTCTGCTCCTCTCTCTTCTCTCCTCTGCTCCTCTCTCTTCTCTCCTCTGCTCCTCTCTCTTCTCTCCTCTGCTCCTCTCTCTTCTCCCCTCTGCTCCTCTCTCTTCTCCTCTGCTCCTCTCTCTCTTCTCTCCTCTGCTCCTCTCTCTTCTCTCCTCTGCTCCTCTCTCTTCTCTCCTCTGCTCCTCTCTCTTCTCTCCTCTGCTCCTCTGCTCTTCTCCCCTCTGCTCCTCTCTCTTCTCCCCTCTGCTCCTCTCTCTTCTCTCCTCTGCTCCTCTCTCTTCTCCCCTCTGCTCCTCTCTCTTCTCCCCTCTGCTCCTCTCTCTTCTCCCCTCTGCTCCTCTCTCTTCTCCCCTCTGCTCCTCTCTCTTCTCCCCTCTGCTCCTCTCTCTTCTCCCCTCTGCTCCTCTCTCTTCTCCCCTCTGCTCCTCTCTCTTCTCTCCTCTGCTCCTCTGCTCATCTCCCCTCTGCTCCTCTCTCTTCTCCCCTCTGCTCCTCTCTCTTCTCTCCTCTGCTCCTCTGCTCATCTCCCCTCTGCTCCTCTCTCTTCTCTCCTCTGCTCCTCTCTCTTCTCTCCTCTGCTCCTCTGCTCATCTCCCCTCTGCTCCTCTCTCTTCTCCCCTCTGCTCCTCTCTCTTCTCCCCTCTGCTCATCTCCCCTCTGCTCCTCTCTCTTCTCTCCTCTGCTCATCTCCCCTCTGCTCCTCTCTCATCTCCCCTCTGCTCCTCTGCTCATCTCCCCTCTGCTCCTCTCTCTTCTCCCCTCTGCTCCTCTCTCTTCTCCCCTCTGCTCCTCTGCTCATCTCCCCTCTGCTCCTCTCTCTTCTCCCCTCTGCTCCTCTCTCTTCTCCCCTCTGCTCCTCTGCTCATCTCCCCTCTGCTCCTCTGCTCTTCTCCCCTCTGCTCCTCTCTCTTCTCCCCTCTGCTCCTCTCTCTTCTCTCCTCTGCTCCTCTGCTCATCTCCCCTCTGCTCCTCTCTCTTCTCCCCTCCTCTCAATTCAATTCAATTTATTTTTGTAGCGCCCAAAATCACAACAGTTTCCTCTAAGGCCGTTCCAAGATATGGATGAGTAAAACATACACACAGACATATCAAAACAGGAATAAACAACATTCATGTAAAGCAGCAAATGAAACATGGTCCAGTCATCCCCTGTCCTTAGACCCTCCTTCTCAGCAAGGAAAAACTCCAAAAAACCCAGGGTCCTGGGAAAAAGAAGAAACCTCGGGGAGAACTACAGTGAAGGAGAGATCCACTCCCATGGACGGACAGGCTATAGATGTCCAGGCCCGTGGGCCAGTTCAGTATGACCACAGCTACCCAGGTGGAGAAGGAGCCGGGGAGGAGGAGCCGGGCGAGGAGGAGGAGGAGCCGGGCGAGGAGGAGGAGGAGCCGGGGAGGAGGAGGAGAGAGGTCCAGCTGCCATCAGGCGTCTGAAAGAGTTCCACTCCACAGGGGGAGTGGGACAGGGGACAACATGTGAATAGCAATGAACAAACTACAGATGAGAACATAGTGAGTGATGCTGATGAGAAAATAGGAGGAAACAGAGGACAGTGCTCAGGTTGCCACACTTCCCCCAGCTTGTTATCTCCTGCAGCAGCTTATCTTAGTGACATCAACTAAGTAACCTGGTCATAAGCTATTCCGAAGAGGAAGGTTTTAAGCCTGGTCTTAAATAAAGAGACTGTGGAGCCTGTTTAACACCAACAGGGAGTTGATTCCATAACACAGGAGCTTGGTAACTGAAGGCTCTCCCCCCCACTGTACTTTTAGACACTCTAGGAACCACTAATAATCCTGCATTCTGAGAGCGAAGTGCTCTATTTGGCTGATAGGGGACAATGGCATCCTGAAGATATGATGGGGCCATATTGTTTAAGGCTTTGTATGTCAGAAGGAGAACTTTGAATTTAATTCTAAACTCGACAGGAAGCCAGTGCAGTGATTTTAACACAGGACTGATGTGATCACGTCTTTTAGTTCCTGTTAGGACTCTGGCCGCTGCATTTTGGACCAACTGGAAGCTTCTTAAAGTACCTTTAGTGCAGACGGTGAGCAGAGAATTACAGTAATCTAGTCTGGATGTAACAAATGCATGGATAAGTTTTTCAGCATCATTTTTAGGCAAAATATTTCTGATTTTAGTTATGTTTCGCAGGTGAAAATATGCAGTTTTACAAGCTTGGTTTATATGAGCTGTGAATGAGAGATTTTGGTCAAATACGACTCCAAGGTTTTTTACAGTAGAGCTAGAGGCTATACTCACATTGTCAAGTGAGATTATCTGGTCTGACAGAGAATCTCTCTGACCTTTAGGACCGACAACAATGACCTCTGTTTTTTCAGGGTTTAAGAGCAGGTAATTCAGGGTCATCCAGGTTTTGATGTCCTTCACACAGGCACTGAGCTTATCGATTTGATCGGACTGATTAGGTTTCATTGATAAGTACAGCTGAGTGTCATCAGCATAGCAGTGGAAATTAATGCCATGTTTTCTGATAATGTTACCTAATGGCAACATATACAGAGTAAACAGGACTGGACCAAGCACAGATCCTTGTGGAACACCGCAAGCTACTTTAGAGCAGGGAGAGGTGCACTGGTTTACACTAACAAACTGGTACCTATCTGATAGAGAGGATTTAAACCATTTGAGGGTGGTCCCTCTGACACCTATGTCACATTCTAACCTCTGCAGTAGAATGTTGTGATCAATGGTGTCAAACGCTGCACTGAGGTCCAGTAGGACCAGGACTGAAGCCAGCCCGTTATCAGCAGCTAGTAGCAAATCATTTGTCACTTTAAGCAGAGCAGTTTCTGTGCTGTGGTGAGCTCTGAAACCAGACTGACATTTTAAAAATAAATTATTGCCCTGCAGATGGTGACAAAGCTGTTTCACCACAACTCGTTCCAGAATCTTTGAGAGAAATGGAAGATTCGAGATAGGTCTGTAGTTGGCTAGTTCATCAGGATTTAAGCTAGGTTTTTTCAAAAGCGGTTTAATTACAGCATATTTAAAGGACTGAGGAACAAAGCCATTTTCTAATGACATATTTATTATGTTATGGATGGAACCTATTATTAGGAGGAGCTTCTTTGAGGAGTTTGACTGGAATAGGGTCGAGCAAACAAGTTGATGGTTTGGACGACATGATGACTGAGGTAATCTCCACCTCATCGACAGGAGTAAATTTGTCTAATGCTGTTAGAGGATTTATGTGGGATATTGGTGTTACAGACTGGATTTGCTGGATTTGCTCGGGGCTGATTTTTGGAGTGGCTTCGTTGATCTTGTCTCTAATGGTGTAATTTTGTAATCGAAGAATTCAAGAAAGTCACAACTGAACTTCGAAGGGAGAAGAGACTCAGGGGCAGTGTGCGAGTTTGTCAGCCTGGCTACAGTGCTGAACAGAAATCTGGGGTTGCTTTTGTTTACTTCTATTAGGTTTGAATAGTATCTGGTTTGTGCTTTTGGCAGAGCGGCCTTATAAGAGAGCAGGCAGAGCTTCCATGCCTTCAGAGACTGCTCGGAGCGCGAGCGGCGCCAGAGCTTCTCTGTGCGTCTCACGTGTTGTTTGAGTGATCGCAGTTCTGGAGTATACCAAGGAGCCGGAGGTCTTGGTTTAATGCTTTTCTGTTTTAGCGGAGCTGCAACATCGAGAGCAGATTTTAAGGTGAGCATTGTCCTATCAACAAACTGATCCATGATAATTGGATTAAAGTTGTTCTCATTGTCACATGGCATATCATTTAATACTGGCTCCATTATTTCTTTGAACTCGGCTACTGATTTTTCTGATATTGTTCTTTTCATTATAGTTTTCTCCTGCCGAGCTGGATAGTCTTTTAGTACGAATTGAAAGGTAATTAAAAATGGTCAGAGAGTATAGGGTTTTGAGGAAGAACAATTAAATCATTAATCTCAATACCATAAGTTAGGACGAGGTCAAGAGTGTGATTGTGACAGTGAGTCGGCTTGTTCACACTCTGGGTAAAACCGATCCCATCCAGGAGAGCACCAAAAGCACTGCTGAGGCTCACTGCTGTTATCAACATGAATGTTGAAATCTCCAACTATAACAATCCTTTCCCATTCCAAAACTAAACTTGAAATAAAGTCAGAAAACTCTGTCAGAAACTCGGCATAAGGACCAGGAGGTCGGTAGATTGTTATAAATATAACAGCTTTTTGGTTTTTCCAGTTGGTGCACGTAATAGATAGTGTGAGGCTTTCAAAGGAGCGGAATGTATAATTAGATTTGAGGCTGAGAATTAGGCTGGAGTGAGAAATGACGGCCACACCGCCACCTCCACCTGTGCTCCTGGCACTTTGAAAGTTCACGTGACTTGGAGGTGTAGATTCGTTTAGTCGAACATAATCATTTTTCTGAAGCCATGTTTCAGTTAGAGCTCGAAGATCAATATTAAAGTCGCCAATTAATTCATTTATTAAAAGAGATTTGGAGGAGAGGGACCTGATGTTTAGCAGTCCACATTTTACACACTTATCATTTTGTTTATTTGCAACACATGTGTTTTTATTAAGTCAGGAGATCTGACGCCTTTCCTGTCAGAGTTTAGGTGTGTTTTGTTTGTGCTTTTTGTGCGTGGGACATACACAACCTCAGCCGGTCTGGGAGAATTGTTCATGCAGGGTGGCTCAGAGGAGGCCCCTGTACGTGGGGCCAGAGGAGCCCCCTGTACGTGGGGCCAGAGGAGGCCCCTGTACGTGGGGCCAGAGGAGGCCCCTGTACGTGGGGCCAGAGGAGGCCCCTGTACGTGGGGCACACACAGTCTCAGCCTGTTTGGAGCTGTTCTCGCTAACAGAGCAGTGCCTCACTAGTCTACTCTG
The DNA here is from genome assembly GCA_034769755.1 of Odontamblyopus lacepedii. Classification (NCBI taxonomy): domain Eukaryota; kingdom Metazoa; phylum Chordata; class Actinopteri; order Gobiiformes; family Gobiidae; genus Odontamblyopus; species Odontamblyopus lacepedii. Next base: position 46,053,766 of record CM068347.1, read on the forward strand.
CTCCCTAGCGTCACTGACACTCCCTGAGCTATTCTGTGTGCTAGTCTTACCTGATGGTCATCTAAGACTAGTGATCATATTCTGAGCTAAGAGGGAGGAGCCAGCCGCTGTCAATCATATTCTGAGCTAAGAGGGAGGAGCCAGCCGGTTCTATTGGTATTTCTATAATTTGCCTTTCAAGATGAAATGTCGGTTCTTAGTCTCTGATTTTATCAAATAAATTTCCCCCAAAAAGTGCAACTTATAGTCCGGTGCGACTTATATATGTTTTTTTCCTTTTTCACTGTGCATTTTTTGGTTGGTGCGACTTATAGCCTACTCCAGAGCAACTTATAGTCCGAAAAATACGGTACTGTTATTCACTGTGTTTTATAGTCTAAACCAGTGATACTCACTATTTTTTTCAGAAGAGCCACATTGGAAGAGCAAAATCAAGGGGAGAGCCGCTTATATTTCTTAATCGATCGTTGGGAGAATTAACGATTGATTATCGATTAATCATTAATGTTTTTACATTAAAATTATCAGCATTATTATTACTATTACTAATCTGCCCCTTTTTTGGACCCATAGTTTGAGAACCCCTTCTTTAAGATGACTTCTACTGGCAATTTACACAAAACTGTGAAGGAAATGAAGTGGGAGGGATTTTGAAACCAGTTTTTTTATTCCTAACTGGAGTTACATTCTCTTAATAGTTTTGCAATGGTATAAGAGCCTCCGCACATTTATCAGACGAACGTCATAAGAAACAGATGCATTTGTGGGATTTAGTCAAACTTCAACCACATGTCACAGTCGCTCTGTGCCAACACTGTAACATAAAGTTAGATTAGTTTTTCTTCACATTTAGTCTTCCTCATTAAACCCAGAGCCTCTGTGGGGAGGAGCGGTGTGCTGACGTGAGGCAGATGGACAGGAGGATGTTTTAAGAAGTTTAACCTGTGATCCACACTGCAGGTGCTGGTGTGCGTGTGGTGACGAGCTGCACTGTGTCTGCAGGTGCTGGTGTGCGTGTGGTGACGAGCTGCACAGTGTCTGCAGGTGCTGGTGTGCGTGTGGTGACGAGCTGCACAGTGTCTGCAGGTGCTGGTGTGCGTGTGGTGACGAGCTGCACAGTGTCTGCAGGTGCTGTGTGTGCGTGTGGTGACGAGCTGCACAGTGTCTGCAGGTGCTGGTGTGCGTGTGGTGACGAGCTGCACAGTGTCTGCAGGTGCTGGTGTGCGTGTGGTGACGAGCTGCACAGTGTCTGCAGGTGCTGTGTGTGCGTGTGGTGACGAGCTGCACAGTGTCTGCAGGTGCTGGTGTGCGTGTGGTGACGAGCTGCACAGTGTCTGCAGGTGCTGGGTGTGCGTGTGGTGACGAGCTGCACAGTGTCTGCAGGTGCTGGTGTGCGTGTGGTGACGAGCTGCACAGTGTCTGCAGGTGCTGGGTGTGCGTGTGGTGACGAGCTGCACAGTGTCTGCAGGTGCTGGGTGTGCGTGTGGTGACGAGCTGCACAGTGTCTGCAGGTGCTGGGTGTGCGTGTGGTGACGAGCTGCACAGTGTCTGCAGGTGCTGGTGTGCGTGTGGTGACGAGCTGCACAGTGTCTGCAGGTGCTGGGTGTGCGTGTGGTGACGAGCTGCACAGTGTCTGCAGGTGCTGGGTGTGCGTGTGGTGACGAGCTGCACAGTGTCTGCAGGTGCTGGTGTGCGTGTGGTGACGAGCTGCACAGTGTCTGCAGGTGCTGGGTGTGCGTGTGGTGACGAGCTGCACAGTGTCTGCAGGTGCTGGTGTGCGTGTGGTGACGAGCTGCACAGTGTCTGCAGGTGCTGGGTGTGCGTGTGGTGACGAGCTGCACAGTGTCTGCCGGTGCTGGGTGTGCGTGTGGTGACGAGCTGCACAGTGTCTGCAGGTGCTGGGTGTGCGTGTGGTGACGAGCTGCACAGTGTCTGCAGGTGCTGGGTGTGCGTGTGGTGACGAGCTGCACAGTGTCTGCAGGTGCTGGTGTGCGTGTGGTGACGAGCTGCACAGTGTCTGCAGGTGCTGGTGTGCGTGTGGTGACGAGCTGCACAGTGTCTGCAGGTGCTGGTGTGCGTGTGGTGACGAGCTGCACAGTGTCTGCAGGTGCTGGTGTGCGTGTGGTGACGAGCTGCACAGTGTCTGCAGGTGCTGGTGTACGTGTGGTGACGAGCTGCACAGTGTCTGCAGGTGCTGGGTGTGCGTGTGGTGACGAGCTGCACAGTGTCTGCAGGTGCTGGGTGTGCGTGTGGTGACGAGCTGCACAGTGTCTGCAGGTGCTGGGTGTGCGTGTGGTGACGAGCTGCACAGTGTCTGCAGGTGCTGGGTGTGCGTGTGGTGACGAGCTGCACAGTGTCTGCAGGTGCTGGGTGTGCGTGTGGTGACGAGCTGCACAGTGTCTGCAGGTGCTGGGTGTGCGTGTGGTGACGAGCTGCACAGTGTCTGCAGGTGCTGGGTGTGCGTGTGGTGACGAGCTGCACAGTGTCTGCGGGCTGCAGAGAACCACACTCCCACACACCTGTGTGAGTTTACTGCAGACGTAATGAAGATCGCACTCGACGAGTGTCAAAAGATCTTGAATTCAAGGCAAGACCAAGTCCAAGACAGCAGACGAAGCAAATCTGCACTGATCCAACATAAGTTTATTTTTTAGATTTCTACTTTCTACATATTTTACAGTCCACATTAACACTGGAATAGGCCTATAGAAAAATATCTGCTTCTGTGCACCACAGCTGTCTTCCACCACAGAACACACAGTCTTTCACAGAATCCAAAAGTCCTGGTTGAGTCTGTCTCCAGGATTCACAAAACCTGTACCAAGAATCCCACCAGGAAATATGAAAAATCCTTTGTTTTTGTCCCAAAGTGAGAAACACAGTGTTGCTGTTTCCTTCCGCTGCTGCATGTTGTTCAATCTACTTTTCCTGTAAATCCACCGTTTTAGTCTTTGTACCATGTGACCTCATGTGACCTCATGTGACCTCATGTGACCTCATGTGACCTCATGTGACCTCATGTGACCTCATGTGACCTTAATATTTGTGCTGCTTTGTGGTTTTAGATTCTGTTTCTCTTATATCCATAAGCCAAAGTCACCACAGCACAGCAGTAACTTTACAGTGAATATGTGCTACAGAGGGTCAGAGGGGCAGAGGAGAGGGTCAGAGGAGAGGAGCAGAGGAGCAGAGGAGAGGAGGGTCAGAGGAGGGTAAGAGGAGAGGAGCAGAGGAGAGGAGGGTCAGAGGAGGGTCAGAGGAGGGTCAGAGGAGAGGAGGGTCAGAGGAGGGTCAGAGGAGAGGAGGGTCAGAGGTGGGTCAGAGAAGGGTCAGAGGAGAGGAGGGTCAGAGGAGGGTCAGAGGAGGGTCAGAGGAGAAGAGGGTCAGAGGAGGGTCAGAGGAAAGGAGGGTCAGAGGAGGGTCACAGGAGAGGAGGGTCAGAGGAGAGGAGGGTCAGAGGAATGTCAGAGGAGAGGAGGGTCAGAGGAGGGTCAGAGGAGGGTCAGAGGAGAGGAGCAGAGGAGAGGAGCAGAGGAGAGGAGGGTCAGAGGAGGGTCAGAGGAGAGGAGGGTCAGAGGAGGGTCAGAGGAGGGTCAGAGGAGAGGAGGGTCAGAGGAGGGTCAGAGGAGAGGAGGGTCAGAGGAGAGGAGGGTCAGAGGAGGGTCAGAGGAGGGTCAGAGGAGAAGAGGGTCAGAGGAGAGGAGAGGAGGGTCAGAGGAGAGGAGGGTCAGTGGAAGGTCAGAGGAGGGTCAGAGGAGAGGAGGGTCAGAAGAGGGTCAGAGGAGAGGAGGGTCAGAGGAGGGTCAGAGGAGAGGAGGGTCAGAGGAGGGTCAGAGGAGAGGAGGGTCAGAGGAGGGTCAGAGGAGAGGAGCAGAGGAGAGGAGGGTCAGAGGAGGGTCAGAGGAGAGGAGGGTCAGAGGAGGTTGCTGGTTGAATTTCCACAGTTGCTGTTCTCTCTTGTCAGTTGTTGGGAGGTTGTGGGTCGGATTCCCCAAGCAGCCAGTACGTGGTCATCTTGCCTTTCCCCTTGATGTCGATTTCTCCTCGACGCTCCAGCTGAAAACTGTTGAAGTCCATGAGAACATCACGGGTTGCAGAAGAAACATGGATCTTCAGCGCTGTAGAAGACAGAAGACCATGAGACAGGCTGGACCTGGTTTGGTCCTGGTTGAGTCCTGGTTTAGCGTTTAATCCAGTTTTAGTCCTGGTTAAATCTCTAATTAAATTCCTGCTTTAGTCCTGGTTTAGTCCTGGTTCAGTCCTGGTTCAGTCCTGGTTCAGTCCTTGTTTAGTCCTGGTTTAGTCCTGCTTTAGTCCTGGTTTAGTTCTGGTTAAGTGCTGGTTCAGTCCTGGTTCAGTCCTGGTTTAGTCCTCATTCAGTCTTGGTTCAGTCCTGGTTTAGTCCTGGTTCAGTCCTGGTTTAGTCCTGCTTTAGTCCTGGTTTAGTCCTGGTTCAGTCCTGGTTCAGTCCTGGTTTAGTCCTGCTTTAGTCCTGCTTTAGTCCTGGTTTAGTCCTGGTTCAGTCCTGGTTCAGTCCTGGTTCAGTCCTGGTTTAGTCCTGCTTTAGTCTTGGTTTAGTCCTGCTTTAGTCCTGGTTTAGTCCTGGTTTAGTCCTGGTTTAGTCCTGGTTCAGTCCTGGTTTAGTCCTGGTTTAGTCCTGGTTTAGTCCTGGTTCAGTCCTGGTTTAGTCCTGGTTCAGTCCTGGTTTAGTCCTGCTTTAGTCCTGCTTTAGTCCTGGTTTAGTCCTGGTTCAGTCCTGCTTTAGTCCTGGTTCAGTCCTGCTTTAGTCCTGGTTCAGTCCTGGTTTAGTTCTGCTTTAGTCCTGGTTCAGTCCTGCTTTAGTCCTGGTTCAGTCCTGCTTTAGTCCTGGTTTAGTCCTGGTTTAGTCCTGGTTCAGTCCTGGTTTAGTCCTGCTTTAGTCCTGGTTTAGTCCTGGTTTAGTCCTGGTTTAGTCCTGGTTCAGTCCTGCTTTAGTCCTGGTTTAGTCCTGGTTCAGTCCTGGTTTAGTCCTGGTTTAGTCCTGGTTCAGTCCTGCTTTAGTCCTGGTTTAGTCCTGCTTTAGTCCTGGTTCAGTCCTGGTTCAGTCCTGGTTCAGTCCTGGTTCAGTCCTGGTTTAGTCCTGGTTTAGTCCTGGTTTAGACCTGGTTTAGTCCTGGTTCAGTCCTGGTTTAGTCCTGGTTTAGACCTGGTTTAGTCCTGGTTTAGACCTGGTTTAGACCTGGTTCAGTCCTGGTTTAGTCCTGGTTTAGTCCTGGTTCAGTCCTGGTTTAGTCCTGGTTTAGTCCTGCTTCAGTCCTGCTTTAGTCCTGGTTTAGTCCTGGTTCAGTCCTGGTTCAGTCCTGGTTTAGTCCTGCTTTAGTCCTGCTTTAGTCCTGGTTCAGTCCTGGTTCAGTCCTGGTTCAGTCCTGGTTTAGTCCTGGTTTAGTCCTGGTTCAGTCCTGGTTTAGTCCTGGTTTAGTCCTGCTTTAGTCCTGGTTCAGTCCTGGTCTAGTCCTGGTTTAGTCCTGGTTTAGTCCTGGTTCAGTCCTGGTTTAGTCCTGGTTTAGTCCTGGTTCAGTCCTGGTTTAGTCCTGGTTCAGTCCTGGTTTAGTCCTGGTTTAGTCCTGCTTTAGTCCTGGTTTAGTCCTGGTTTAGTACTGGTTCAGTCCTGCTTTAGTCCTGGTTTAGTCCTGGTTTAGTCCTGGTTTAGTACTGGTTCAGTCCTGCTTTAGTCCTGCTTTAGTCCTGGTTTAGTCCTGGTTTAGTCCTGGTTCAGTCCTGGTTTAGTCCTGCTTTAGTCCTGCTTTAGTCCTGGTTCAGTCCTGGTTCAGTCCTGGTTCAGTCCTGGTTTAGTCCTGGTTTAGTCCTGGTTTAGACCTGGTTTAGTCCTGGTTCAGTCCTGGTTTAGTCCTGGTTTAGACCTGGTTTAGTCCTGGTTTAGACCTGGTTTAGACCTGGTTCAGTCCTGGTTTAGTCCTGGTTTAGTCCTGGTTCAGTCCTGGTTTAGTCCTGGTTCAGTCCTGGTTTAGTCCTGGTTTAGTCCTGCTTTAGTCCTGGTTCAGTCCTGGTTCAGTCCTGGTTCAGTCCTGGTTTAGTCCTGGTTTAGTCCTGCTTTAGTCCTGGTTTAGTCCTGGTTTAGTCCTGGTTCAGTCCTGGTTTAGTCCTGCTTTAGTCCTGGTTTAGTCCTGGTTTAGTCCTGGTTTAGTCCTGGTTCAGTCCTGCTTTAGTCCTGGTTTAGTCCTGGTTCAGTCCTGGTTTAGTCCTGGTTTAGTCCTGGTTCAGTCCTGCTTTAGTCCTGGTTTAGTCCTGCTTTAGTCCTGGTTCAGTCCTGGTTCAGTCCTGGTTCAGTCCTGGTTTAGTCCTGGTTTAGTCCTGGTTTAGACCTGGTTTAGTCCTGGTTCAGTCCTGGTTTAGTCCTGGTTTAGACCTGGTTTAGTCCTGGTTTAGACCTGGTTTAGACCTGGTTCAGTCCTGGTTTAGTCCTGGTTTAGTCCTGGTTCAGTCCTGGTTTAGTCCTGGTTCAGTCCTGGTTTAGTCCTGGTTTAGTCCTGGTTCAGTCCTGGTTCAGTCCTGGTTCAGTCCTGGTTTAGTCCTGGTTTAGTCCTGGTTCAGTCCTGGTTTAGTCCTGGTTTAGTCCTGCTTTAGTCCTGGTTCAGTCCTGGTCTAGTCCTGGTTTAGTCCTGGTTTAGTCCTGGTTCAGTCCTGGTTTAGTCCTGGTTTAGTCCTGGTTCAGTCCTGGTTTAGTCCTGGTTCAGTCCTGGTTTAGTCCTGGTTCAGTCCTGGTTTAGTCCTGGTTTAGTCCTGGTTTAGTCCTGCTTTAGTCCTGGTTTAGTCCTGGTTTAGTACTGGTTTAGTCCTGCTTTAGTCCTGGTTTAGTCCTGGTTTAGTACTGGTTCAGTCCTGGTTTAGTCCTGGTTTAGTCCTGGTTTAGTCCTGGTTTAGTCCTGGTTCAGACCTTCTCCTGTAGACTCCATTCGTGATGAGGTGTTCACGGTGTCTCCAAACAGACAGTATCGAGGCATCTTGAGGCCGACCACTCCGGCACACACCGGACCTGCACCAGACCAAGACCGACATTTACATTTGGATCTATTCATACTTTTCAGTCACATCACGTTGGAGGTGTTCTACATGTACGTCTATGGTGTCTATGGAATGTTCCACAGTTACCGTGGTGATCGTCTGAGTGTTCATGGAGTGATTTTCAATTAAAAGGTGAGAGAGACTGACTGAAAACCATCCATCCATCCATCCATCTTCTTCCACTTATCCGGGGCCGGGTCGCGGGGGCAGCAGTCTAAGCAGAGGCTCCCAAGCTTCCTTCTCCCCAGCCACTTCCTCCAGCTCCTCTGGACGGACCCCGAGTCATTCCCAGGCCCAGAGACATAGTCCCTCCAGTGTGTCCTGGGTCTTCCCCGGGGCCTCCTGCCGGTGGGACATGCCCAGAACACCTCCCGAGGGAGGCGTCCAGGAGGCATCCGGACCAGATGCCCTCCCCTCAGCTGCTCCTCTCGATGTGGAGGAGCAGCGACTCTACTCCGAGCTCCTCCCGTGTGACCGAGCTCCTCCCCCTCTCTCTAAGGGAGCGCCCGGCCACTCTGCGGAGGAAACTCATTTCGGCCGCTTGTATCCGCGATCTCGTTCTTTCGGTCATTACCCAGAGCTCATGACCATAGGTGAGGGGAGGAACGTGACTGAGGTAAATCGAGAGCTTCGCCTTTCGGCTCAGCTCCTCTTCACCACAACGGTCCGATACAGCGACCGCATCACTGCCGACGCTGCACCGATCCACCTGTCAATCTCACGCTCCATCCTCCCCTCACTGTGAACAAGACCCCGAGATACTTGAACTCCTCCACTTGAGGCAGAGACTCCCCACCCACCCGGAGAGGGCAATCCACCTTTTTCCGGTCGAGAACCATGGCCTCGGATTTGGAACAGCTGATTCTCATCCCGGCCGCTTCACACTCGGCTGCAAACCGCCCCAGTCCAGGTCCTGGTTCGATGGAGCCAACAGGACAACATCATCCACAAAAAGCAGAGATGAGATCCTGTGGTTCCCGAACTGGACCCCCTCCGGCCCCTGGCTGCGCCTAGAAATTCTGTCCATAAATACAATGAACAGAACCGGTGACAAAGGGCAGCCCTGGTGGAGTCCAACATGCACCGGGAACAGGTCTGACTTACTGCCGGCAATGCGAACACAGCTCCTGCTCCGGTCATACAGGGACCGGACAGCCCTTAGCAAAGGGCCCCGGACCCCATACTCCCGGAGGACCCCCCACAGGGCACCACGAGGGACACGGTCGAATGCCTTCTCCAGGTCCACAAAGCACATGTGGACTGGTTGGGCAAACTCCCATGAACCCTCGAGCACCCGATGGAGGGTGTAGAGCTGGTCCAGTGTTCCACGACCAGGCCGAAAACCACACTGCTCCTCTTGAATCTGAGGTTCGACTATCGGCCGGACTCTCCTCTCCAGCACCCTGGCATAGACTTTACCGGGGAGGCTGAGGAGTGTGATTCCCCTGTAGTTGGAACACACCCTCCGGTCCCCCTTCTTATACAGAGGGACCACCACCCCGGTCTGCCAGTCCAGAGGTACTGTTCCCGACCGCCACGCGATGTTGTAGAGACGTGTCAGCCAAGACCCACAACACCCAGAGACTTAAGGTCCTCAGAACGGATCTCATCCACCCCCGGAGCCCGAGGAGCTTTAACCACCTCAGTGACTTCGGCCAGGGTGATGGGTGAGTCCGCCTCTGGGTCCCCAGCCTCGGCCTCCTCTTCGGAGGACGTGACAGTGGGATTGAGGAGATCCCCAAAGTTTTCCTTCCGCCGCCCGACAACATCCCCAGTCGAGGTAAGCAGCTCTCCCCCCGCACTGTAAACAGTGTTGGTGAAGCACTGTTTCCCCCTCCTGAGGCGCCGGACGGTTTGCCAGAATTTCCTTGGGGCCGTTTGATATAGTCCTCCTCCATGGCCTCCCCGAACTCCTCCCAGACCCGAGTTTTTGCCTCTGCAACCGCCCGGGCTGCAGCACGCTTGGCCCGCCGGTACCTGTCAGCTGCCTCAGGAGTCCACCGGGCCAGTAAGGCCCGGTAGGACTCCTTCTTCAGCTTGACGGCATCCCTTACTTCCAGTGTCCACCACCAGGTTCGGGGATTGCCTCCGCGACAGGCACCACAGACCTTATGGCCACAGCTACGAGTGGCCGCATCGACAATAGAGGCCGAGAACGAAGCCACTCGGGCTCCATGTCCTCAGCCTCCCCCGGGATCCGGGAGAAGCTCTCCCGGAGGTGTGAGTTGAAGGCCGCACTGACAGAAGGTTCCGCCAGACGTTCCCAACAGACCCTCACGATACGCTTGGGCCTGCCAGGTCTTTCCGGCTTCCTCCTCCGCCAGTGGACCCAACTCACCACCAGGTGGTGCTCTACAGCTCTGCCCCTCTCTTCACCCGAGTGTCCAAGACACACGGCCGGAGGTCAGATGACACGACAACAAAGTCGATCATCGACCTCCGGCCTAGGGAGTCCTGGTGCCACGTGCACCGATGGACCCCCTTGTGCTCGAACATGGTGTTCGTTATGGACAAACTGTGACTAGCACAGAAGTCCAATAACAGAACACCGCTCGGGTTCAGATCAGGGAGGCCGTTCCTCCCAATCACCCCTCTCCAAGTGTCACTGTCTTTGCCCACATGGGCGTTGAAGTCCCCAGTAGAACAACGGAGTCCCCGGTCGGTGCACTGTCCAGTCCCCCTCCCAGAGACTCCAAGAAGGCCGGGTACTCTGCACTGCTGTTCGGCCCGTAGGCCGACACCACAGTGAGAGACCTGTCCCCTACCCGAAGGCGCAGGGACGTGACCCTCTCGTTCACCGGGGTGAACTCCAACAGCGGCTGAGCTGTGGGGCGATGAGCCCACACCAGCTCGCCGCCGCTCCCTGCGGCCAACGCCAGAGAAATGGAGAGTCCAACCCCTCTCAAGGAGTTGGGTTCCAGAGCCCAGGCTGTGCGTGGAGGTGAGGCCGACTATATCTAGCCGGTAACGCTCAACCTCCCGCACAAGCTCAGGCTCCTCAGCCTCAGGCTGTGAGCTTTTGCCCCTGTAGCTTTTACCCTGTGAGCTTTTGCCCCTGTAGCTTTTGCCCCTGTAGCTTTTGCCCCTGTAGCTTTTGCCCCTGTAGCTTTTGCCCCTGTCAGGACTTTACCGCTGTGGATGCCGATGCGGAGTCTGAGCTGCAGCTCCGGTCGGTGTCGTATCCTGAACGAGTGCACCGCCTGGAGCAGAGCCAGAGCCATCCGAGCCACTTCTCTGCCGTGGAGCTTCCCGTTCCGCACCGGCAAACCCGACACCACCATGTAGGCGTCACCGATCGTCTCCACCTGACCGGCACAAACCAAAACACCAAAATCATTCTGTGGCATTAAAGTGGGACTAAACACCGAACTCCCACAACCACTTTGAAATAGGAGGAGTCAGGGGCAGGAGGGGCGGAATCTGGGGCTATAAGGAACAGTGTGATTGGTCGAACAGGGATCCACACTTCAGACTCCACCCCTGCAACCAGCGTTTGTATCAGAAACACCGTTCTGTCCTCAGCACAGTCCTGTGTGATGTCACGTAGTACTTGAAATGTCCATCGGAAGCTGAACACATTTAGATTCAAGTGTTCATGAGGTGTGTAGTTCTACTCATAGACCACAGGAGGCACTGTGGTCTATGAGGAGGTGTGTAGTTCTACTCACAGACCACAGGAGGCACTGTGGTCTATGAGGAGGTGTAGTTCTACTCACAGACCACAGGAGGCACTGTGGTCTATGAGGAGGTGTAGTTCTACTCACAGACCACAGGAGGCACTGTGGTCTATGAGGAGGTGTAGTTCTACTCACAGACCACAGGAGGCACTGTGGTCTGTGAGGAGGTGTGTAGTTCTCCTCATAGACCACAGGAGGCACTGTGGTCTATGAGGAGGTGTGTAGTTCTACTCATAGACCACAGGAGGCACTGTGGTCTGTGAGGAGGTGTGTAGTTCTACTCACAGACCACAGGAGGCACTGTGGTCTATGAGGAGGTGTAGTTCTACTCGCAGACCACAGGAGGCACTGTGGTCTGTGAGGAGGTGTGTAGTTCTCCTCATAGACCACAGGAGGCACTGTGGTCTATGAGGAGGTGTAGTTCTACTCACAGACCACAGGAGGCACTGTGGTCTATGAGGAGGTGTAGTTCTACTCATAGACCACAGGAGGCACTGTGGTCTATGAGGAGGTGTAGTTCTACTCATAGACCACAGGAGGCACTGTGGTCTATGAGGAGGTGTAGTTCTCCTCATAGACCACAGGAGGCACTGTGGTCTATGAGGAGGTGTAGTTCTACTCATAGACCACAGGAGGCACTGTGGTCTATGAGGAGGTGTAGTTCTACTCATAGACCACAGGAGGCACTGTGGTCTATGAGGAGGTGTAGTTCTACTCATAGACCACAGGAGGCACTGTGGTCTATGAGGAGGTGTGTAGTTCTCCTCATAGACCACAGGAGGCACTGTGGTCTATGAGGAGTGGTGGTGTTCTACTCATAGACCACAGGAGGCACTGTGGTCTATGAGGAGGTGTAGTTCTACTCATAGACCACAGGAGGCACTGTGGTCTATGAGGAGGTGTAGTTCTACTCATAGACCACAGGAGGCACTGTGGTCTATGAGGAGGTGTGTAGTTCTCCTCATAGACCACAGGAGGCACTGTGGTCTATGAGGAGGTGTGTAGTTCTACTCATAGACCACAGGAGGCACTGTGGTCTATGAGGAGGTGTGTAGTTCTACTCATAGACCACAGGAGGCACTGTGGTCTATGAGGAGGTGTAGTTCTACTCATAGACCACAGGAGGCACTGTGGTCTATGAGGAGGTGTGTAGTTCTACTCATAGACCACAGGAGGCACTGTGGTCTATGAGGAGGTGTAGTTCTACTCATAGACCACAGGAGGCACTGTGGTCTATGAGGAGGTGTGTAGTTCTACTCACAGACCACAGGAGGCACTGTGGTCTATGAGGAGGTGTAGTTCTACTCACAGACCACAGGAGGCACTGTGGTCTATGAGGAGGTGTAGTTCTACTCATAGACCACAGGAGGCACTGTGGTCTATGAGGAGGTGTGTAGTTCTACTCCAAGTCCACAGGCGGCGCTGGGGTCTATGAGGAGGTAGTTCTACTCATAGACCACAGGAGGCACTGTGGTCTATGAGGAGGTGTAGTTCTACTCACAGACCACAGGAGGCACTGTGGTCTATGAGGAGGTGTAGTTCTCCTCATAGACCACAGGAGGCACTGTGGTCTATGAGTAGGTGTGTAGTTCTACTCACAGACCACAGGAGGCACTGTGGTCTATGAGGAGGTGTAGTTCTACTCATAGACCACAGGAGGCACTGTGGTCTATGAGGAGGTGTAGTTCTACTCATAGACCACAGGAGGCACTGTGGTCTATGAGGAGGTGTAGTTCTACTCACAGACCACAGGAGGCACTGTGGTCTATGAGGAGGTGTAGTTCTACTCACAGACCACAGGAGGCACTGTGGTCTATGAGGAGGTGTAGTTCTACTCATAGACCACAGGAGGCACTGTGGTCTATGAGGAGGTGTGTAGTTCTACTCACTGACCACAGGAGGCACTGTGGTCTATGAGGAGGTGTGTAGTTCTACTCACAGACCACAGGAGGCACTGTGGTCTTTGAGGAGGTGTGTAGTTCTACTCACAGACCACAGGAGGCACTGTGGTCTTTGAGGAGGTGTGTAGTTCTACTCATAGACCACAGGAGGCACTGTGGTTCATGAGGAGGTGGGGAAGTTCTACTCACAGACCACAGGAGGCACTGTGGTCTATGAGGAGGTGTGTAGTTCTACTCACAGACCACAGGAGGCACTGTGGTCTTTGAGGAGGTGTGTAGTTCTACTCACAGACCACAGGAGGCACTGTGGTCTTTGAGGAGGTGTGTAGTTCTACTCATAGACCACAGGAGGCACTGTGGTCTATGAGGAGGTGTAGTTCTACTCACAGACCACAGGAGGCACTGTGGTCTATGAGGAGGTGTGTAGTTCTACTCACAGACCACAGGAGGCACTGTGGTCTATGAGGAGGTGTAGTTCTACTCACAGACCACAGGAGGCACTGTGGTCTATGAGGAGGTGTGTAGTTCTACTCACAGACCACAGGAGGCACTGTGGTCTATGAGGAGGTGTAGTTCTACTCACAGACCACAGGAGGCACTGTGGTCTATGAGGAGGTGTAGTTCTACTCACAGACCACAGGAGGCACTGTGGTCTTTGAGGAGGTGTGTAGTTCTACTCACAGACCACAGGAGGCACTGTGGTCTAATCGCAGAATAAGAATGTGTTTTCTGAAGGTCTAAGTTTGACACACAGAACTGACCCTCAGAAGAGAATCACACAGAGCTCCTGCACTCACGAGGATAAATCTGATGCTGATGCCATGTTGGCAGTGGCACCAAGTCTTTTTTTTTTGTCATTAAATAAAATCGTGGACAATGATCCTTACCTGGCACAGATGTGATTATAAAGTAGATGTAGATTTCGCCTTAATTCTGCAATATCTGGACATGTGATTTACTTTTCACCTTCTTATGTCATCAGAAAAGGTCCTTGGCGATGTTAGTAGATTATAAAGCCCTGTATGGAACATTTAGTCTGACTGATGATGTGAAGTGAATAAAATAGTAAAAATATAATGTGCGCTGACTAATGTACAGATGTTGTAGTGGAGCTAAATCACTCATGTCAATGTCATAAACACCTAAAAATAATTGTTTTAACCAGAGCTTGTGATTTTAGTTTTTACAATCCATAATCCATCATTCATGTTACACATATGAACAATGTTCAGCAAAAATATTTCTTTAACAGAATATTTACGGCTAATATAATCTGACATCCTGAACTTCCATAAGGGGCCACTGTGGACACTGGAGGGACCGGTGTGGGTCTGGAGGGGCCGGTGTGGGTCTGGAGGGGCCTGTGTGGGCCTGGAGGGGCCGGTGTGGGTCTGGAGGGGCCGGTGTGGGCCTGGAGGGGCCGGTGTGGGTCTGGAGGGCCCGGTGTGGGTCTGGAGGGCCCGGTGTGGGTCTGGAGGGGCCTGTGTGGGTCTGGAGGGGCCGGTGTGGGTCTGGAGGGGCCGGTGTGGGTCTGGAGGGGCCTGTGTGGGTCTGGAGGGGCCGGTGTGGGTCTGGAGGGGCCTGTGTGGGTCTGGAGGGGCCGGTGTGGGTCTGGAGGGGCCGGTGTGGGTCTGGAAGGGCCACTGTGGACACTGGAGGGGCCGGTGTGGGTCTGGAGGGGCCTGTGTGGGTCTGGAGGGGCCGGTGTGGGTCTGGAGGGGCCGGTGTGGGTCTGGAGGGGCCGGTGTGGGTCTGGAAGGGCCACTGTGGACACTGGAGGGGCCGGTGTGGGTCTGGAGGGGCCGGTGTGGGTCTGGAGGGGCCTGTGTGGGTCTGTAGGGGCCGGTGTGGGTCTGTAGGGGCCGGTGTGGGTCTGGAAGGGCCGGTGTGGGTCTGGACGGGCCGGTGTGGGTCTGGAGGGGCCGGTGTGGGTCTGGAGGGGCCTGTGTGGGTCTGGAGGGGCCGGTGTGGGTCTGGAGGGGCCGGTGTGGGTCTGGAGGGGCCTGTGTGGGTCCTGGAGGGCGGTGTGGGTCTGGAAAGGCCGTGTGGGTCTGGAGGGCCGGTGTGGGTCTGGAGGGGCCGGTGTGGGTCTGGAGGGGCCGGTGTGGGTCTGGAGGGGCCGGTGTGGGTCTGGAGGGGCCTGTGTGGGTCTGGAGGGGCCGGTGTGGGTCTGGAGGGGCCTGTGTGGGTCTGGAGGGGCCGGTGTGGGTCTGGAGGGGCCGGTGTGGGTCTGGAGGGGCCGGTGTGGGTCTGGAGGGGCCGGTGTGGGTCTGGAGGGGCCGGTGTGGGTCTGGAGGGGCCGGTGTGGGTCTGGAGGGGCCAATGTGGAGTCTGGAGGGGCCGGTGTGGGTCTGGAGGGGCCGGTGTGGGTCTGGAGGGGCCGGTGTGGGTCTGGAGGGGCCGGTGTGGGTCTGGAGGGGCCTGTGTGGGTCTGGAGGGGCCTGTGTGGGTCTGGAGGGGCCGGTGTGGGTCTGGAGGGGCCTGTGTGGGTCTGGAGGGGCCGGTGTGGGTCTGGAGGGGCCGGTGTGGGTCTGGAGGGGCCTGTGTGGGTCTGGAGGGCCCGGTGTGGGTCTGGAGGGGCCGGTGTGGGTCTGGAGGGGCCGGTGTGGGTCTGGAGGGGCCGGTGTGGGTCTGGAGGGGCCGGTGTGGGTCTGGAAGGGCCGGTGTGGGTCTGGAGGGGCCGGTGTGGGTCTGGAGGGGCCGGTGTGGGTCTGGAGGGGCCGGTGTGGGTCTGGAGGGGCCGGTGTGGGTCTGGAGGGGCCGGTGTGGGTCTTTATATTATAAAAATAATATAAAAGGCTTTTGGAAAGTATTAAATGAGATAATTGGTGTATTTTTGCTGAATATTACACACACAATGATAAAACTATAGTAAATACACAGGAACTGGCTGAAGGCTTCAACAAATATTTAGTAGAAGTTGGGCCTGAACTGGCCAAAACAACAGAACCATCGAGTAATGATCGAGGAGAACAAACTGCGGCCTATGAAAACTCCAAACTCAGCTCCCACTTTCTCAGCCCTGTCGATGAGACTTCCAGGATCAGGAGATCATGCAGGTCGTGGGATCACAGGATTGTGATGGTTTGGATATGAGTTTAATAAAAAAGTCACACATGAAATAGTCAAACCTGTAAAACACATATGTAATTTATCTTTTATAACTGGTAAATTCCCATCAAAAATGAAAGTTGCAAAAGTATTGGCGATATTCAAAACGGGGGATAAACATTCTTTTCTGAATTACAGGCCTATTTCGCTGTTGCCTCAGCTGTCAAAAATTCTCGAAAAACTGTACTGTGACCACCTTAACTACATGACAGCCAATACAGCTTTAGAGAAAACGTTCCACTGCAATGATCGACTTGGTGGAGGAGGTGAGCAATAGCATAGAAAAAAACAAATATGCCCTCGCAATTTTTATTGACCTAAAAAAGGCATTTGATCTGATTAATCATTCTATCTTAATCAATAAATTTGAGAAAAAGGGCATTAGGGGCTGTGCACTGCAATGGCTTCCATCTTATTTATTAAACAGAAAGCAGTTTGTTCAGATGGGAGAGCACGTCTACCCTGAGGCACATCACATGTGGTGTGCCTCAGGGTTCAGTGCTCGGCCCACTTCTCTTCCTATTATAAATGATTTGTGCTTCATTTAAAAAAAACTTAAACGAGTGCTTTTTGCAGATAACACTACAATTTTGTGTTCTGGGAAAAACCTGCAACAGTTGATGTCAGAGGTCTCCAGGGAAATTACTAAATTAAAACAATGGTTTGACTACAATAAATTGTTGCTAAATTTAAAAAAAAAAACTAAATTTATGGTTATAGGAAACAAAAAAATTGACACTGAACTCCAAGTGACCATAAATAATGAAATAATTGAAATGTTGATGAACATAATTTCCTTGGGATCATCCTTGACCATAAACTCTGCTGGAAGCCACAGTTTACTAGTGTGAAAAATAAAATAGCTAAATCTATAGCAGTTTTGAGGAAATCCAAATGTACGTTGGACGAAAAAGCACTTTATACTGTATCCTGCACATTAATACAGCCTTATCTTAATTACTGTACTGAGGTGTGGGGAAATAAATGTGAATAATATCTCCATCCTTCAGAAAAAGGCAATAAGGATCATTTGCAAAGCTGGATACAGGGAACATACAGATCCACTGTTTTTTAACATGAAAATAATGAAATTTGAAGATATAGTTAAATTTAAAACTCTGCAAATTATGTACAGAGCACGTTACAGTCTTCTCCCAAATGATCTCCAGAACATGTTCCTAAACAGAGATAATACAGATAATCTGAGGGTCAAACGAACTTTAAGAAACAGTGCATTCGTACCACCCTGAAAAGTATGTTTATTACTCAACGTGGAGTTAACCTATGGAATGAACTCCATGAAGCTTAAAATGCAGCGTCTCATCAGTAAACTTTAAAAGAATGAACAAGGTAAATGTATTTAAAAACTATGTCCCTGAAGAGGGATCATAGTTAAAACCATGAACACTCACACGTGGTGTGTATGAGCGTGTGCATGGACTTTGACACGTACACATAACACATGCACATGCGAACAAAGGTGAATTAAGAAATGGTCCAGGCATCTGGTGCATCTATGGTTTGTATGAGGAATTTTCATTCTTATTATTATTATGTTGTTGGTTTTTGTTTTTTAATCTTCTGTCAGTAATCAACTGCTGCGCTGCTTTTGTTGTAGATAAAGTCGGGGCTGAGCTAATATAAGTATCTGCTTCCTCCTTTTGAGCTCTGTGCAAATCTTATATATGATAAATGTGATCGTTTGTGATCATTTACTTTCTTTCCTGCACTCGCTCAAATAAACTTCATTCATTCAAAGTGTCAAACACCAGTCGCCTCCACCAGAGGGCGCGAAAGCAACACATATTTCACAAACATATACACCTCACAGACACAACAAATACCATTTTCTTTTGAGAAAAAAATATTCAGATGAAAATTTGTATTCTAATTTTAAAGTTCCTATATTACACAAAATTGACTCATCAAAAACAGACCTGGAGCTGTGTTTTGTTTCATTCACATGTTTGAGAAACTCTTTATTATTAGTCTGTCTACATCTCCAAAGCTCCAAATGCTCTGTTCCACCTTGTGATGTCATGAAGCCGTAGGTTTCAAGTGAACAGCTCCTTTTATATTTAGCTCAGCAGAAATCGGCAATTCCAGGTCTGAAATGATCCAAATGATTCTAATGAAGATGTGTTTCAAAACAGTGGCACTGGTCTCATTTTGCCCCAAATTTGTTATTATTTTTTATTTGACCAATAAATCATTGAAGGTGCACTGTGTAACTCCTCTGGTGGAGGGTCTGCCATCTTCTTGTCTCTATGGAGATGTTAATATTTTGCCTGGAATGCTCCAGAGCAAGGTTTTAAACTCATCTATCTCCATGGAGAGAGATCAGATCTGTGGAGAGACTGGCTCCTAAGAGTCAGAATGTTTACATATGTTTAAATGTATTTTAGCACTAACAACACTGATAAGGAAATACCAGCGATGGGGCTTCATGTCTTACTGTGGCCTGTTACAGAAAAAGCAACCGCATCTCCATGATGTCAAGCAAAAGTTACACAGTGCACCTTTAAAGAAATGTAGCCTGTATATGTCCAGAGCATTTCAGTGTCTGCTGGTGTCCACTTGAGGGCGCTGCACCACAAGGTAAGAATCACAGACCGAGCCCTTACACTTATAGTAAGTAATATAATACTTAAATAGTATTTTAAAATGTATATATTTGTACCTTGTAAACGTCGAAGTTGTCAATGATGGCGTCAAAACATGTGTAGAGGTCGTTCAGCAGTGTCACAACCTGCAAACACAGCAACAAGTACTCACAATACTGTGTACTAGTACTCCAGGAAAAGTACTACAAGTAGACTTAAAACATTAGGTAAAATATGCCACAATAAACTCCACAAATATTAAACTAGACACCTCCATTGAGGTGCTCTCTGTTAGTGTGTGTATTTACTCATGGTGGGTCCTCTCTGGGTGTTCACCTTCATGGGGGTGCTCTCTTTTTGGGAGCAAGTGTTAGGTGTTTTAGATGTTCACCTCCATGGGGGTGCTCTCTGCAGGTGTGGGTACTTGTAGTAGTGGGTGCTCTGTGGGTGCTCACCTCCATGGGGGTGCTCTCTGCAGGTGTGGGTACTTGTAGTAGTGGGTGCTCTGTGGGTGCTCACCTCCATGGGGGTGCTCTCTGCAGGTGTGGGTGCTCTGTGGGTGCTCACCTCCATGGGGGTGCTCTCTGCAGGTGTGGGTACTTGTAGTAGTGGGTGCTCTGTGGGTGCTCACCTCCTTGGGGGTGCTCTCTGCAGGTGTGGGTGCTCTGTGGGTGCTCACCTCCATGGGGGTGCTCTCTGCAGGTGTGGGTACTTGTAGTAGTGGGTGCTCTGTGGGTGCTCACCTCCATGGGGGTGCTCTCTGCAGGTGTGGGTGCTCACCTCCATGGGGGTGCTCTCTGCAGAAATGGTGGTGAATCCCACAATGTCGCTGAAGTAAATGGTCACAGAGTCGAACGCTTCAGCCTGAACTGTCTCCCCACGCTTCAGCTGCTCTGCCACAGAACTGAGCAAAGACAGCAAAAAGATCAGAATAACAGCACAACACAGCAAAAATACAGAAAATACAGAAAACCCGTCAAACTCATTTAAAAAAGGGACCAGACAAAGTTTTGAAAAATAATAAAATGACTGCACAGTCACTGAAACCTTTACACACTTGTCATTATTCATTTACTCTGCACTCAGTGGTAAGATACTGTTGTAGCCACAGCTGCCCTGGGGCAGACTGACAGAAGAATGTAGCCACTGGGCTACTTCTTCTACTATTCTACTGGTAGCAGTATTAGTAGTAGTACTCACTGTGGTAGTATCTGGTACAGCAGAGCCTCAGCCTTCCTCTTCTCCTCATGGTAGGCCTGAGTCCTCTCCTCCACCAGCTCCTCCAGATTGTTGGCGTACTGCTCCATCCGAGACAGAAGGTTATCCAAGATGTTTGTCCTTGACTCCCTGAACAAGAACAGGGTTCAAGATCCCGGTCTAGTCCTGGTTCAGTCCTGGTTCAGTCCTGGTTTAGTCCTGGTTGAGTCCTCACTTGTTCTGTTTACGGAGCAGGACTTTGATCTGGCTGAAGTCTGGTCTCTCGGTAGGTTCTTCGGCCCAGCAGCGGGTCATGAGAGTTCCCAGCTCAGGACTGTGGACCTGGGGGTCAACAGTGGGCCTGAGGCAGGGCCACTCCCCGAGCACTACACGGTCCACGATCTCTGAAATAACACACAACTGTAAGAGGGCAGTTCAAGTACCACCAGGTCTAAACCGAGTCTATAGCAGGTCTAAACAAGGGCTAAATCAGATCCAGCCCAAGTCTAAACCTGGACTATACCAGGTCTAAACTAGGAGCAAACCAGGTCCACACTAGGTCTAAAATAGATTCTTTCTAAATGAAGACAACATGACAGGTGGAGATTAGCATGTTCACCATAAGCTGACATAGAGCAATCACATGAATATGGACTGTTCTATCACACCATGGCACACAGAAGGCGGTGAGAATCGGCAGCCACTTCTCTTCCACATGTGTCCTCAGCACCGGAACACCCCAGGGCTGTGTTCTCAGCCCTCTCCTGTATTCCCTATTCACCTACGACTGTACCGCCAGGCACAGCTCCAACATCATCCTCAAGTTGTCAGACTGCTGAACACTATCCACACGCTGTCAGACTACTGAACTCTATCCACACACTGTCAGACTGCTGAACACTATCCACACGCTGTCAGACTACTGAACACTATCCACACGCTGTCAGACTGCTGAACTCTATCCCCACGCTGTCAGACTACTGAACACTATCCCCACGCTGTCAGACTACTGAACACTATCCCCACGCTGTCAGACTGCTGAACACTATCCACACGCTGTCAGACTGCTGAACTCTATCCCCACGCTGTCAGACTACTGAACACTATCCACACGCTGTCAGACTACTGAACACTATCCCCACGCTGTCAGACTACTGAACACTATCCCCACGCTGTCAGACTACTGAACACTATCCACACGCTGTCAGACTACTGAACACTATCCCCACGCTGTCAGACTGCTGAACTCTATCCCCATGCTGTCAGACTACTGAACACTATCCCCACGCTGTCAGACTGCTGAACTCTATCCCCACGCTGTCAGACTACTGAACACTATCCACACGCTGTCAGACTGCTGAACACTATCCACATGCTGTCAGACTGCTGAACCTTCAAAAACACTGCACTAAACTACTGTGATGCAAAATTCTCTTCCTGCTGCTGCACTATATGAACGTATCATGGACGTCACTCCCACTGTCACTGTTATCTGTGCAATAACCACGTGCAATACTATATTATGTACAATACGTAACTCTTCTGTGGAATACTCTACTTAAACCTTATTTAATCCTACCTGCACCTTTGAATATTATATGTTATTACATTTTTTATTATATCTGTATTTTATTATATTTTTTACTATATTGTTTACTATTTCCCTTGTATTTGAAAACACTTTTTAACACTATTTATTGCAGCTATTAGTACTTCTTGAATATTAGCGAGTCAACGGTTCTTCTCATCCTGAGCGTTTCATTGCACTGCAGACCTTGTGTTGAACGTGCATATGACAAACAATCTTGAGGGGCCTGTATAACTCACAGTTTAGAAAGAGCTCTACAAACTTCTGATCCACAGATGTTCCTCCTCGTTGTTTGTGATCGGCACCACAAACTTGTCATTAAGATTATGGTTTAAAGTCCTTTCAACTGAAACACTCACATCTTTGGGATTGAATAATGGCACCACTTTCTAAGGATATTGCGAAAAAATTCACCTGAGAGAGAAGACACTGAACTTTGTACCAGATTTAGTTTTATGTGGATAGGCCCGGTAATTACAGAGATATGAACCATAAACCAAGAAACATTATGGAGGGGTGAGGTTATTATATAGAGTACTGAGCCTGTCCCGCTAGGATGAACTGAGAACAACCACTAACCACTATGACACCTACCTGGACCACTGAGGGATTACACATATACGGTCACATGGGAATAGAAAAGGTTCTCGATTGGAAAAAGGTGGATTGCCCTCTGCAGGTGGGTGGGGAGTCTCTGCCTCAAGTGGAGGAGTTCCAGTATCTCGGGGTCTTGTTCACAGTGAGGGGAGGATGGAGCCTGACATTGACAGGCGGATCGGTGCAGCGTCGGCAGTGATGCGGTCGCTGTATTGGAGCATTGTGGTGAAAAGGAAGCCGAAGGGCAAAGCTCTCGATTTACCTCAGTCTACATTCCTCCCCTCACCTATGGTCATGAGCTCTGGGGAATGACCGAAACAACAAGATCGCGGATACAAGCGGCCGAAATGAGTTTCCTCCACAGAGTGGCTGGGTGCTCCCTTCCAGAGAAGGTGAGGAGCTCTTATTACATCCATTATCATCATGAATCCTTTCTTACACAGGGCTGTTATTTTCAGAGGGACCTGTTATTGGGGCTGGTCAAGATTTTCAGATGAAATTAAAAACTCCAAGGGTTTCCCAAAGCTTGCGTACTCAGTCCTCTGCTCTTCACCCTGCTGACAGATGACTGCACAACAACCTGCAGCACCTTGTGAAGTTCGTGGACAAGTCTGGTGGGTCTCATCATCAAGGGTGACAAAATTCACTACAGGAAAGAGGTCAACCTTCTAACCACGTGATGCAGGGATAACAACCTCCAGCTGAATGTCAGCAAGACTAAGGAGATTGCTGTTGACTTCCAAAGAGGCCACACAACATATGCGACTGACCACTGACAGTGCTACTGTGGAGAGAGTGGGCAGCACAAAGTTTCTGGGGATGCACATCAGTGAGGACCAGGAGAGGACCAACACTGCATCACTGGTGAAGAAAGCCCAGAAGTACCTCTACTTCCTGTGGAAACTCAAGTGGGCAAGTGCCTCACCACCCATGACCACATTCTACAGAGGAACCAATGAGACTACAGAGGAACCAACGAGAGCATCCTTTCCAGCTGCATCACTGTGTGGGTTGGAAGCTGCACTGACCATGACAGGAGAGTCCTGCAGCGCAGAGTGAACACAGCCAGGAAGATCACTGGTGCACCACTCCCTTACCTGCAAGACATATACACCACCTGCCTCACCCGCAAAGCCATCACAATTGGGAGTGATACAAGTCACCCTGCACACAATCTGTTCAGCCTCCTGCCCTCCAGGAGGAGGCACAGGGGCCTCCTGCCCTCCGGGAGGAGGCACAGGGGCCTCCTGCCCTCCGGGAGGAGGCACAGGGGCCTCCTGCCCTCCGGGAGGAGGCACAGGGGCCTCCTGCCCTCCGGGAGGAGGCACAGGGGCCTCCTGCTCTCCGGGAGGAGGTACAGGGTCCTCCTGCCCTCCGGGAGGAGGTACAGGGGCCTCTGTTCCCGCACCACCAGACTCACTAATAGCTTCATCCACCAGGCTGTTAGGATGCTGAACTCTTTCCCCTCACTCACCACCTGGCTGTCCCCCTTAAGAAGAACTTTGGACTTTTCCTTTTATTGTTATTTATTTAGAAGATTGAGAGTGAAAACACAATTAAAATTTTTCATATTTTCATATGGAAATTGACAATAAACTTGATTTTTTAAAATTTTATTTAAAAGCTCCTATATTACACAATACGTCCTCTTGTGAGCTTTAAGTCATGTTATAATGCGTTCTCAAAAACAGACCTGGAGTTGTATTTTGTTTCATTCACACTTTATTACTCGTCTGTCTACATGTCCAGAACTCAAAATGCTCCGTTCCACCTTATGCTATTTAAGAGTGAACAGCTCCTTTTCAGTAGAGATTTCAGGGCTGAAATTATTAGATGATTCTAGTGAAGGTGTGTGGAGTTTAAAAACACAGTGGCACACTTCCTGTGTTACTGCATGACATCACAAGGTGAAACAAAGTGTTTTCTGTTAGAAGAACTCAGCCTAAATGTGCAGAGTTTGTGTGTTAAACATGTGTGAATGAAACAAAACACAACTCCTGTGTTCGTTCTTTTTTCAGATCAAGTTTGTTTTTGTGCTGTTTCGAGTGCTCTGCCCTTCCTCAGAGTGCTCATGTGATATTACTGTAACGTGTCCTGTCAGCTGAGTTATACTAGTGCCCTTCCTCAGAGTGGTCATGTGATATTACTGTAACATGTCCTGTCAGCTGAGTTATACTAGTGCCCTTCCTCAGAGTGGTCATGTGATATTACTGTAACGTGTCCTGTCAGCTGAGTTATACTAGTGCCCTTCCTCAGAGTGCTCATGTGATATTACTGTAACGTGTCCTGTCAGCTGAGTTATACAGCTGCTTTTTCTAGACCTGTTGTAAATTTAATTATTCTGCTTCCAGTGCTCTCTGGATCTGCCGTCTCAGCCCACCTGGTTGTCTCCTGGCTTATGCTCCACCGGACCCCCCAGCCCAACACCTGCATGCTCCACCGGACCCCCCAGCCCAATACCTGCATGCTCCACCGGACCCCCCAGCCCAATACCTGCATGCTCCATCTGACCCCCCAGCCCAATACCTGCATGCTCCATCTGACCCCCCAGCCCAATACCTGCATGCTCCATCTGACCCCCCAGCCCAATACCTGCATGCTCCATCTGACCCCCCAGCCCAATACCCACCTGTAAAATAAAACCTCTTAACTTCACCTGAGTTTGCTTCTGCTTTTGGGTCCAAGGTCTGCACAGTATAACAGTCTGTTTGTGATGAAGAAACTAGTGTGATATGGGCCCTTTAATAAAACCATTTATGACAAAAGCAGGGACATAGGAAGGGCCAGAGGGAGGGTCTCCAGAGGAAATTAGAATAAAGGAGGTTTTCTCTCAGACAAAGGAGAGGAGCGGCTGCCTCTATCGCACCATCACATTTCAACATTTATTGGACAAACTCTCATTTCCTGAGAGCTGTTTGCTAATGAATGCATGTTTGCTAATCAGGACCAAAAGTCCATGAAAGCAATGGACCAGAGATGGTGGTCTGAAGCTGGACTAAACCGAGACTAAAACAGGACTAAACCAGGACTGAAGCAGGAATAAACCAGGGCTAAAACAGAACTAAAACAGGACTAAAGCAGAACTAAATTAGGACTAAAGGAGGACTAAACTAGGACTAAACCAGCACTAAACCATGACTAAAGCGGGACCAAATCTTGACTAAACCAGGTCTAAATCAGGTCTAAACAAGGAACTAAAGAAGTGTCGCTGATTATCCAAAATTTCATTCCTTCTTCTAATCCCATCGTCCCCCAGGTTTGCTCCACTATGGACTCACTGGAAAGCTCTCGATAACAGATGGACCACTCAGTTCACTGTCCGGGAACAAGAATGTACACCCGACTATGAGATACTGACCATTTCCATCAGGCCTTTTTACCTCCCGCGGGAGTTCGGACAGGTCACTGTGATCCTCGCGTATGTACCGGGTCCAAACGATGACGTAGCGGCAGAGAGAATAGCGTAGAGTTACGACGACGCGCTTGCCCGCTCTGCTGACCAGCCCGTTTTTATGCGATTTCAACTCGTGTGATCTCTCCGGCTACCTGCCCACGCTCCACCCGTACGTAAACTGCCCCACTCGCTTGAATAGGACGCTTGATCGCTGCTACGGGAACATTAAGGACGCTTACAAAGCCATAAGTACCCCGCCCCTGGGGAAATCGGACCATAACATTATCCATCTTCTGCCTAAATACAGAGCTATGGTCAGGAGGGAAGCGCCGACCATCAAGCAGATTCAAAAGTGGAGTGATAATAGTAAAGAACAACTCAGGGACTGTTTTATGGACACCAACTGGGATATTTTGAATCGTGCAGTGTTGACGAAATCACAGATACATTAACATCTTATATAAAATTTTGTGAAAATATTGTGACGGAAACTAAGGTGATAAAAATATTCCCTAACAAACCTTGGCTGTCAAAGGAACTAAAATGCTGCATAGCTGAAAGGAGTGCTGCTCATCTCTCAGGTGATATTGAACAGCGACATGAAAAACGGAGAGAGCTGAGAGGAAGAATCACTAAAGCCAAAATTGATTATAAAAATAAGACAGAAAGGAATTTTTTAACTGGCAATTTCCGGCAGGCTTGGGCTGGGCTAAACACATTGATGGGCAGAAACAACAAAGTGTTAGTGATAATTTAGATTTTATCAATGGCTTAAATACATTTTACTGTAGATTTGATACTATGGATGACACTGCAGAATGGAATGAAATCTGCAGTAATCTCTCAGTCATGACTCCCATTCAGATTAACAGTAATGAGGTTCTGATCAGCCTTCTCAGACTGCAGCCTAATAAGACCACAGGCCCAGATGGGTTGAAGGCTCGCCTTTTGAAAGATTGTGCTTATCAGCTTAAATATGTTCTTACAAGACTTTTTCAGCTTCTTTTAGTCACTCACACTGTGCCTTTGGCTTGGAAACGCACAACAATCAGGCCAGTTCCAAATAGAGCACTTCGCTCTCAGAATGCAGGATTATTAGTGGTTCCTAGAGTGTCTAAAAGTACAGTGGGGGGAGAGTCTTCAGTTACCAAGCTCCTGTGTTATGGAATCAACTCCCTGATGATGTTAAACAGGCTCCACAGTCTCTTTATTTAAGACCAGGCTTAAAACCTTCCTCTTCGGAATAGCTTATGACCAGGTTACTTAGTTGATGTCACTAAGATAAGCTGCTGCAGGAGATAACAAGCTGGGGGAAGTGTGGCAACCTGAGCACTGTCCTCTGTTTCCTCCTTTTTTCTCACCAGCATCACTCACTATGTTCTCATCTGTAGTTTGTTCATTGCTATTCACATGTTGTCCCCTGTCCCACTCCCCCTGTGGAGTGGAACTCTTTCAGACGCCTGATGGCAGCTGGACCCCTCTCCTCCTCCTCCTCGCCCGGCTCCTCCTCCTCCTCCTCGCCCGGCTCCTCCCCGGCTCCTTCCCCACCTGGGTAGCTGTGGTCATACTGAACTGGCCCACGGGCCTGGACATCTATAGCCTGTCCGTCCATGGGAGTGGATCTCTCCTTCACTGTAGTTCTCCCCGAGGTTTCTTCTTTTTCCCAGGACCCTGGGTTTTTTGGAGTTTTTCCTTGCTGAGAAGGAGGGTCTAAGGACAGGGGATGACTGGACCATGTTTCATTTGCTGCTTTACATGAATGTTGTTTATTCCTGTTTTGATATGTCTGTGTGTATGTTTTACTCATCCATATCTTGGAACGGCCTTAGAGGAAACTGTTGTTGTGATTTTGGGCGCTACAAAAAATAAAGTGAATATAAAAAAATATTATTAGTTGTAATTGAAACTCATAATTGCAAAAGCTGCATTTACTCCAAAGGCCTGTGTGGGGTGGGGCAGGGAGATGGGTTTTTGGGGAAGGGGGGAGGCTCGACTGCCTTTACCTGCTCTAAGAGGAGGATCACAGTGACCCAAGTTAAAAAGCCCTGATCTAGTTAGATGTACTTAATGAGTGATATACGTAGGATTCATTTTGGTCCAAATGTAAAAAAATGCTCTGCTCTAGCGTGATGTGCAGCTCTCTATCGGAGGGGCCCACAGGAGGGGCCCATAGGAGGGGCCCACAGGAGGGGCCCATAGGAGGGGCCCATAGGAGGGGCCCATAGGAGGGGCCCACAGGAGGGGCCCACAGGAGGGGCCCACAGGAGGGGCCCACAGGAGGAGCCCACAGCATGCAGCGCTTTGTTGTCATGACGTTTACAGCCACGTCAGCTCCCATTGGACACTGCAGTTTTCTAACACAGAAGTCAGTGCACTTCTTTGATGAAGTTGTTTTAGATCAAGATTGTGATTTAAAATGTGTACTTTATAACTGAATGATCCACAAGGGTTAGAGTCACTAAAACGCAAAAAAACGCATTTCTCACCTTCCACGGTGGTTGGTCTCTCACCCTCATCAGCTCGGGTTCTACCAGAGACCTGGGAGCTTGAGAGTTCTTCAGTATCTTTGCTGTTCCCAGTACTGCACTTTTCTGGACTCAGATGTCTGTTGTCCTTCCTGGGATCTGCTGCAACCACTCATCCAGTTTGGGGGTCACAGCCCCGAGTGCTCCAATCACCACAGGCACCACCGATGCTTTCACCTTCAGGCCTCTCCAGCTCTTCCTTGAGCCCCTGGTATTTCTCTAGTTTCTCATGTTCCTTTTTCCTGACATTACCATCGCTCGGTATTGTAGTGTCCACCACCACGGCTTTGTTCTCTCGCTTATCCAGAACCACGATGTCTGGTTGGTCCATCACCATTCTGTCAGTCTGTATCTGAAGTCCCACAGGATCTTGGCTCATTCTCCACAACCTTTGGAGGCGTTTCCCTCCTTGATCCTGGGGTTTCCAGCCCGTACTCTGCACAGATGTTTCTGTACACTATGCCCGCTACTTGGTTATGTCGCTCCATGTTTCCCTGCAGCATCTTACACCCTGCAGTTATGTGCTGGACTGTCTCAGGCACTTCTGTGCACAGCCTACACCTTGGGTCTTGTCTGGTGTGGTAGATCTGGGCCTCGATTGCTCAGGTGCTCAAGGCTCTTGTGCTCCAGGATGAGCCTCTGTGTGTCCTTCAGACCAGCCCTCTCCAGCCATTGGTAGGATTTGTTGATATCAGCCACTTCAGTTATGTTTCGGTGGTATGCCCCATGTAGGGGTTTGTCCTGCCATGATGGTCCCTTCAGCACCTCTTCCTCTGCCCCACTGTCTGAGACATTCTCTGAGCATCATCAGTCTGGGCCTTGTCACTGATATACTTGTGGAGCTTGGATGTTTCATCCTGGACAGTGGTTCCCACACTCACTAGTCCTCGGCCTCCTTCCTTCCGGCTCATGTACAGTCTCAGGGTGCTGGACTTGGGATGGAACCCTCCTGCAGGTCAGGAGCTTTCGAGAGTCACTATATATATATATATATATATATACATACATATAGCACAAGCACTATAATGCTGATTTAAACCTCACTAAACATAATTATGCAGGCATAAAAAACAGCCAACAAGTGTGAAAATTTTTTTTTTCTTCATTCACTGCTGTTGCCATGGTAAGAGGTCAAAGGCTATTTTAATCTCAGTGGAGCATCTAAATGCTTTACCAGATCTCCAGTAGAAACTGTGACATGAGGGGTCGTTCATGTGGAGTTTACCACTGGACAAGTCCTATCCACTATGAGCGGGTGCCTCACCTTTAGGACTGAGCGGGTCTATGAGCGGGTGTTTCACCTTTAGGACTGAGCGGGTCTCCCTGGATGTAGAAGGTGCCTCACCTTTAGGACTGAGCGGGTCCATGAGCGGGTGTTTCACCTTTAGGACTGAGCGGGTCTATGAGCGGGTGTTTCACCTTTAGGACTGAGCGGGTCTATGAGCGGGTGCCTCACCTTTAGGACTGAGCGGGTCTATGAGCGGGTGCCTCACCTTTAGGACTGAGCGGGTCTATGAGCGGGTGCCTCACCTTTAGGACTGAGCGGGTCTATGAGCGGGTGCCTCACCTTTAGGACTGAGCGGGTCTATGAGCGGGTGCCTCACCTTTAGGACTGAGCGGGTCCATGAGCGGGTGCCTCACCTTTAGGACTGAGCGGGTCTCCCTGGATGTAGAAGGTGCCTCGTCGTAGCGCCACCTCCTGGAGCACGATGCCAAAGCTGTAGACATCGCCCTTCTGTGTGCCCTGAGGGGGCGGAGCCTCGAGACGCAGCAGCTCTGGGGCCATCCACAACCGCTCTGAAACCAGACCAGGACTAAACCAGGACTAAACCAGGACTACACCAGGACTAAACCAGGACTAAACCAGGACTAAACCAGGACTAAACCAGGACTAAACCAGGACTGAACCAGGACTGAACCAGGACTAAACCAGGACTGAACCAGGACTAAACCAGGACTAAACCAGGACTAAACCAGGACTGAACCAGGACTAAACCAGGACTACACCAGGACTGAACCAGGACTAAACCAGGACTAAACCAGGACTAAACCAGGACTGAACCAGGACTACACCAGGACTGAACCAGGACTAAACCAGGACTAAACCAGGACTGAACCAGGACTAAACCAGGACTGAACCAGGACTGAACCAGGACTAAACCAGGACTGAACCAGGACTAAACCAGGACTAAACCAGGACTAAACCAGGACTGAACCAGGACTAAACCAGGACTGAACCAGGACTAAACCAGGACTAAACCAGGACTGAACCAGGACTGAACCAGGACTAAACCAGGACTGAACCAGGACTAAACCAGGACTAAACCAGGACTGAACCAGGACTGAACCAGGACTAAACCAGGACTGAACCAGGACTAAACCAGGACTAAACCAGGACTAAACCAGGACTGAACCAGGACTAAACCAGGACTACACCAGGACTGAACCAGGACTAAACCAGGACTAAACCAGGACTAAACCAGGACTGAACCAGGACTAAACCAGGACTACACCAGGACTGAACCAGGACTAAACCAGGACTGAACCAGGACTAAACCAGGACTGAACCAGGACTAAACCAGGACTAAACCAGGACTAAACCAGGACTAAACCAGGACTGAACCAGGACTACACCAGGACTGAACCAGGACTAAACCAGGACTAAACCAGGACTGAACCAGGACTGAACCAGGACTGAACCAGGACTAAACCAGGACTAAACCAGGACTAAACCAGGACTAAACCAGGACTAAACCAGGACTAAACCAGGACTGAACCAGGACTACACCAGGACTGAACCAGGACTAAACCAGGACTAAACCAGGACTGAACCAGGACTGAACCAGGACTAAACCAGGACTGAACCAGGACTAAACCAGGACTAAACCAGGACTGAACCAGGACTGAACCAGGACTAAACCAGGACTGAACCAGGACTAAACCAGGACTACACCAGGACTACACCAGGACTAAACCAGGACTACACCAGGACTGAACCAGGACTAAACCAGGACTAAACCAGGACTGAACCAGGACTGAACCAGGACTGAACCAGGACTAAACCAGGACTACACCAGGACTGAACCAGGACTAAACCAGGACTAAACCAGGACTAAACCAGGACTGAACCAGGACTGAACCAGGACTGAACCAGGACTAAACCAGGACTGAACCAGGACTGAACCAGGACTAAACCAGGACTGAACCAGGACTAAACCAGGACTGAACCAGGACTAAACCAGGACTAAACCAGGACTAAACCAGGACTACACCAGGACTGAACCAGGACTAAACCAGGACTAAACCAGGACTAAACCAGGACTGAACCAGGACTACACCAGGACTGAACCAGGACTAAACCAGGACTAAACCAGGACTGAACCAGGACTAAACCAGGACTGAACCAGGACTGAACCAGGACTAAACCAGGACTGAACCAGGACTGAACCAGGACTAAACCAGGACTGAACCAGGACTAAACCAGGACTAAACCAGGACTAAACCAGGACTGAACCAGGACTAAACCAGGACTACACCAGGACTGAACCAGGACTAAACCAGGACTAAACCAGGACTAAACCAGGACTGAACCAGGACTACACCAGGACTGAACCAGGACTAAACCAGGACTAAACCAGGACTGAACCAGGACTGAACCAGGACTAAACCAGGACTGAACCAGGACTAAACCAGGACTAAACCAGGACTGAACCAGGACTGAACCAGGACTAAACCAGGACTGAACCAGGACTAAACCAGGACTACACCAGGACTACACCAGGACTAAACCAGGACTACACCAGGACTGAACCAGGACTAAACCAGGACTAAACCAGGACTGAACCAGGACTGAACCAGGACTGAACCAGGACTAAACCAGGACTACACCAGGACTGAACCAGGACTAAACCAGGACTGAACCAGGACTGAACCAGGACTGAACCAGGACTGAACCAGGACTAAACCAGGACTACACCAGGACTGAACCAGGACTAAACCAGGACTACACCAGGACTGAACCAGGACTGAACCAGGACTGAACCAGGACTAAACCAGGACTACACCAGGACTGAACCAGGACTAAACCAGGACTACACCAGGACTGAACCAGGACTAAACCAGGACTACACCAGGACTGAACCAGAACTGAACCAGGACTGAACCAGAACTGATTAGGACTAAACCAGGACTAAACCAGGACTAAACCAACTGAAACCCAAAGCAGGTGTAAACAGGACTCACGTGCGTAGTAGGCGTGTGCGTCCTTCACGCTCTCACTGTCCGCTCTGAAGCTGGACAGTCCGTAGTCTGTGATCTTCAGGACGAAGCGGTTGTCCACCACACAGTTGGAGGACTTCAGCTTCCCATGAGACACGATCACACTGTTATGGAGGAACAGCATGCCCTAGAACACAGCACACTGGGAATCAAACCCACACCTCAGAGACTGGGACTTCAACCCCCAATCTCACAGAGACTGGGAATCAAACCCACAACCTCACAGAGACCAGAAATAGAACCCACAACCTCACAGAGACCAGAAATAGAACCCACAACCTCACAGAGACCAGAAATAGAACCCACAACCTCACAGAGACCAGAAATAGAACCCACAACCTCACAGAGACCAGAAATAGAACCCACAACCTCACACAGTCAACAGCACTAAACCAGGTCTAAACCAGTACTAAACCTGGACTAAAGCAGGAGTCAAACCCACAGCCTCCTTAGTGAGAGGGGGAAACCACTCTGCCACAGTCACACAGGAAGGATATGCACTCTGTGGTGGTGCTCTTGGGCAGGTGAAGGTTGGGGTGAATGTCCCAGTGTGTTTGTACCTTGACAATGTCGTTGATGAGTGAATACTTGAACATCCAGTCCAGAGTGATGCTGTCGTTCTCCAAGACGTCCTTCAGAGACACAGATACAAACATAATTCTTTTTGTGACCACTGTTTGTTTCATTTTCAAATGATAAAGCAGGATGAGGACTGGCATTACTTTAAAAAAATAAATAATATATATATATATATATATATATATATATATATATATATATATATATATATATATATTGATTTTGCTGTCACCAGGTGTACAAACATATGGCATTGCAATCACGTATCACAAGTACAGCATATTTACATACATTAGACAGCAGAGAAAGGGGAAGGGGTATAGGTGTGTGTGTGTATGTGTGTGTGTGAGTGTGTGTGTGTGTGTGTGTGTGTGTGTGTGTGTGTATGTGTATGTGTGGTGTGTGTGTGAGTGTGTGTGTGGTGTGTGTGTGTATGTGTGTGTGTGTGTGTGTGTATGTGTATGTGTGGTGTGTGTGTGAGTGTGTGTGTGGTGTGTGTGTGTATGTGTGTGTGTGAGTGTGTGTGTGTGAGTGTGTGTGTATGTATGTGTGTGAGTGTGTGTGTGGTGTGTGTGTGTATGTGTGTGTGTGAGTGTGTGTGTGTGAGTGTGTGTGTATGTATGTGTGTGAGTGTGTGAGTGTGTGTGTGTGTGAGTGTGTGTGTGGTGTGTGTGTGTATGTATGTGTGTGTGTGTGTGTGTGTGAGTGTGTGTGTGTGTGTGTGTATGTGTGTGTGTGTGGGTCGGATGGAGGACAGTTAGACAATTAGAAAAGGCAGGGTCAGAGGGTAATAGGCAGTCAGAGTGGAATAATAATAATAATAATAATAATAATAATAATAATAATAATAATAATAATAATAATAATAATAATAATAATAATAATAATAGTGGAAAAAGTGTATATTGAAAAGGATGTGATATTGGTGGAGTAAGAAATGATGGCTGTGTTACTGTGTGTATGAGCTGTAAGAGAGGTTTGGTAAAGTGGTGTGTGATACGGTGGTGGTGTTGGTAACAGAGGTGTGGTGAGGTGGTGTGTGATACGGTGGTGGTGTTGGTAACAGAGGTGTGGTGAGGTGGTTTGTGATACGGTGGTGGTGTCGGTAATAACAGTAACACATAGTTCTTCAGACCCAGGCATGGGCTGTGATCCTTGATTCATTCTGTTTATTTCTCCATGTTGCTGTCATACAGTTGAGTGAGTTTTTGTCCATTTGTTCTGATTTTAAAAGTGATCGTTTGGAGGGTTGTGACATGTGGTGCATTAAAAGGGTGGCCTGCGGTCTCGAGGTGTGTGGCCTTTGTCCGCAGGCTTGTTCTGTGTGGGAATGGAGATGTGCCCTAAGCTAATGTTGCATTAAAAAAAGACAGGAGAAGAGGACCAGCAGGCCAGAGGTGTGTGGCCTCCAGTCGCTGGTCCCCCCGCCCCACTGACCCTATTCTATTTTATGGATATATTTTTGAGTGTTTGTTTGACAGCAAGATAGGTTGATAATAATGGCCACACCGGCTCGTCAAAGCCTGATCCCGTCAGATCTCAGAAGCTCAGCAGGGCCTGGTTAGTACTTGGATGGGAGACCACAAGGAACTCCAGGTGCCACAGGGGGGCGCCAGTGGCAAAACCTGTTGTAGTGTCCTTAGGCAAGACACTTCACCTGCATTGCCTAGTATGAAGGTGGTGTGTGTGAATGGTGGTGGTGGTCGGAGGGGCCGATGGTGCAGATTGGAGCCTCACTTCCGTCAGTCTGCCCCAGGGCAACTGTGGCTACAATAGTAGTTTACACCACCGGGTCTGGAGTGAATGAATAATGCTGTAAAGTGTCTTTGAGTGTCCTGATAAGCGCTGTATAAAACTGATGCTTTATTATTATATTATTAGTAGTATTATACTACTACTACTACGACTAATAATAATAATAATAATAATAATAATATACAAATACTAACAATTTGATGTGTTATTACCGCAGAGATATGAGTGTATTTGTGTGATTTAGTCGTGGAGTATTCTGGAAGCCGGAGAGTGGAGATATGGTGGGGCTCTGCTCTGAATGTGATGGGTTATATTCTAAGGAGAAGTGGTCCACAATTAAGTTTTTCCATGTGTTAATGTGTATTTTTTTCAGCTTTTCCAGTTGATTAATATGACTTTCTTGGCGATAGTTAGCGACACAAGTAGATGTTTTGTATTGTATTGGTTGACAGTGGTTGTGGAAGTATCTCACAGAGATAACACACAGAGAGGAGGACAATGGGATGTGGCAGCCAAACATTATGGAAAGTGATTGAGTGATGGTTTGAATGTATAGACGGGAGTGCAGTGCCAAAATGCCTGTAGATAGTTGTCCCTTTCATGCATTACTGTTACAATACATGTGAAGACTAATCCTTGATAAGCATACGCCCACTGTCTGCTTCATGAAGGACACATGAAGCTCACCCTTACTCAGCCTCAGCCCGATGGAGCCTCATGACATTTTGAATGTTTTTGATCATATTTGTGTTCAAACCTTCTTGTCAAATCCTGAGATTCTCATCTCTTTTTCTAAGCAGGGTGGCCTGGACAGGGCTTGGATGGACCGCTGGAGACACCAAGTGCCACAGTGTGACGGAGCACCCGTAGCTGCCCGTCAGTTTCCCCGACCGGCGCCTCTCTCTCGGCCCGAGAGTGCGCCTTAGCTAGCGGAGCGCGCGGCTCATTTCCCCTGGTTTTTCGGAGCCAAGCTCCGGTACAAACTGTGACCCACAGGACTTCTTATAAACTGTTTCCCCGCTGCCTGGACTCTGTTCCCCCCTAGTGCGTTCGAGGGTGCACACTTGGCGCCTTCGGGTCCACAGACTCTTCTTACCTTCCGCTGTCTCCGCGCTGCTCTCTGGTTCAGGGAACAAACCGGGGCGCTTCCTGGTTGTGCGATAAATAGCGCATAGTGGCGCGCAAAGGGGGCCACATGACCCCGGACTTTACCATTAGGGTTAATTTGTGGGTTTATTCTGTTTTCTTGAGTTTATTAAATAATGAAGTCTTACCATATGGGGGGTTATTCAAGTATTTTCATTATTATGTTAAACTACAGATGTTTTATTATAATAGTTACAATTAGGCATTGATTTCAAACTTAAATACCCCACTGTGTTAATTGGTTAGCCCAAAGGGGAGGGGCTAAGGGGTATATAAGGGAGAGCTTTGCACATTGGGCTGTCTGTCCTTGGCCTGACTATGTGGGTGCTGGCTGCTGTGAGCTCTATTGTAAATACTTTATTTTTGTTTGATGTGTTTCACTGTAAATATTTGCACTTTGCACATTGGGCTGTGGTGCGAATAAAGGAAAAGTCAACTTAAGAAAAGTATCCGACTGCGCCATCATTTTTTCTTCTATTTTGTCCAAACGAACCCGTGACATTTGGTGTCAGAAGTGGGATGGCCAGTCGACGGAGGCGCACACAGTTCCCTGGAAAACGTGCAGGGCTGCGCTCACAGAAGCAGGAGACAGCGCAGGATGATGGAGCAAGTACCGGGAGGAAGCCGGGGTCAACCTACGCGATGCCCAGCAGTCCCAGAAGGCGTGGTACGACCAACAGGCCAGAGCCAGAGAGCTTCAACCTGGCCAGAAGGTCCTGCTCCTCCTGCCGTCCTCCACCAGCAAGCTCCTTGCCAAGTGGCAGGGCCCATACACAGTTCTCCGGAAAATGGGCCCTGTAACCTATGAGATTCACCACCCAGACAAGAAGAGAGCGAAGCAGACCTACCACATCAACCTGCTGAAGGAGTGGAAGGAGGCTCCAGTCCCGGTGCCTGTGGTGTCCCTGCTGGTGACGGAGGTGGACAGCGAAGGGGAGGAGTCAACTCTACCCGACTCCAGCCAGCCTACTGAACCAGCCCTTGACCATCTCTCTCCCGTCCAGTCTAGCCAGCTGAGCCGGGTCTTCCAGAGGGTCTCGAAACTGTTCGCTGCCAACCCGGGAAAGACTGTCCTGGTTGAGCACATGATCCGCTTGAAGGACAAGGGCCCCGTACGCCAGAGGTCCTATCGGGTTCCACAGCATCTGGTGGCACAGCTCCTGCAGGAGGTGGAAGAGATGCAGCGCCTGGGGGTGATCGAGCCGTCACAGTCGGAGTGGTGCAGCCCGGTGGTTATCGTGGTGAAGAAGGATGGCTCACTCCGCATCTGCATCGACTTCCGGAAGCTCAACGCCATGTCGGAGTTCGATGCTTACCCGATGCCCCGGATGGACGACCTATTGGAGAGGATCGGTCAGGCCAGATTCATCACCACCCTTGATCTCTGCAAGGGTTACTGGCAGGTACCTCTGGAGGTGTCCAGTCGCCCTTACACGGCCTTCCAGACACCTGCCGGCCTCTTCCAGTTTACCGTGATGACTTTTGGTCTCCATGGAGCACCTGCAACTTTCCAGAGACTAATGGACCGTGTTTGCAGGGGTGTGGGGACTGCAGTGCTGCCTACCTGGATGATGTGGTCATCTTTAGTAACACCTGGGAGCAGCACCTGCAGCATCTCGAGAGAGTCCTTGGTCAGATCCAGCAGGCGGGTCTGACATTAAACCCAAGCTAAATGTCAGTGGGCCAAGGAGGAGGCGGCGTGCCTGGGCTATCGTCTGGGAGGAGGTGAGGTCCGCCACAGGTGGACAAGGTCGATGCCATCCGGAGAAGCACACTCCCTCTCACAAAGAAGGAGGTGAGGTCCTTCTTGGGCTTGGCCGGCTGGTACAGGAGGTTCGTCCCGCAGTTCGCCACCATCGCTGCCCCGCTGACAGCACTGACGGCAAAGGACCGGCGAAATCCTGTCTCCTGGGATGAGGACTGCGAGGCGGCCTTCCAGATACTCAAGAACTGTCTGTGCTCTTCACCTGTGCTAAGAAGTCCCGACTTCAGCCGGCCATTTTTGGTACAGACTGATGCCTCCGCAGTGGGACTGGGGGCAGTCCTGGCTCAAGGTGAACCTGGAGAGGAACTACCGGTGCTGTACCTGAGCCGCAAGCTGTTGCCACGGGAAACCAGGTACTCCACTGTGGAGAAGGAGGGCCTGGCCATCAAGTGGGCCCTGGAGAGCCTGCGGTACTACCTGCTGGGGAGGGAGTTCGTCTTGGAGACTGACCATCGTGCTCTGGTCTGGCTGAACTCTATGAAAGACCACAACAGTCGTCTCACCCGCTGGTATCTCTCTCTTCAGCCATTCCACTTCCAGATCCGCCATCGAGCTGGCAAAACCAACATTGTGGCGGACTATCTCTCCAGGTTGCCGCACATCGTCAACCTCGGGAGGAGGGGATAATGTGACGGAGCACCCGTAGCTGCCCGTCAGTTTCCCCGACCGGCGCCTCTCGGCCGAGTGCGCCTTAGCTAGCGGAGCGTGGCTCATTTCCTGGTTTTTCGGGCCAAGCTCCGG
>CM068347.1:46099184-46109184 GCA_034769755.1 Odontamblyopus lacepedii
CAGGTCTGAAGGTGCCGCATGGCGACAGCTGGTTGGCAACAGTGTCTGTAGAGAATTTTCTCATACTGCACCTGCCGGTGGGTTTTTTGCTCTGGCACCAAGGATCGTGTGTTCATTGAGAGACTGAGGATGGGACAATGTGTTTGCTGATGTCTGTGTCAGATTATGTTTCCATGTTTTTCACTGTGAAGAACATTGGGGCAACTTTTGTTGTGATTCTGGGCTATAGAAATAAAGTTGAATTGAATGGAATTGAACCCACCTCACCTCCAGTGTCTGCATACACTGGCGTATGAATGTGTGTGTGAATGGGTGAGCGCTTTGAGTGCCTCTAAAGGTAGAAAAGCGCTATAAAAATATGACTATTTACCATTTACATAGTTTTGTTGTGGACAGGTTAAATATACGTGTGGACATGTTGGACATACGTGTTGGACATACGTGTTGGACATACGTGTTGGACATACGTGTTGGACATACATGTGGACATGTTGGATATACGTGTTGGACATACGTGTTGGACATACATGTTGGACATACGTGTTGGACATACATGTGGACATGTTGGATATACGTGTTGGACATACGTGTTGGACATACGTGTTGGACATACGTGTTGGACATACGTGTTGGACATACGTGTTGGACATACATGTGGACATGTTGGATATACCTTGAAGTATCCGGTCTTGGCGAACACCTGCAGATTTCCATCGCCGGTCATCAAAGAGCCGTAGTTTGAGCCTCTCTGTGACAAATGGAAGAGAAGATGTTGCGTATTATTGCTCTTTTGAACCTTCTTCAGAGTAATAGGTGTAAAAGGGGGGTATTGTGCAAAATGGACTTTTTGGAGCTTTCTTACATGTTATAACATGAAACACATGCCTAAAGAGGTGTTATGTTATCCATGCACGTTTGAGTCATCTAACGATCTCTCCTGGCCTACTTCCTGGTTGGAAGTAAAATTCGGAAGTGGCTGGTTGGAAGCAGACAACATAACTGTTATCTACTCTTATCTATTTTATTGATTTGATTTCCCATGTATTTTGCCCCAGTACTGATATACTGTACGAGCAGCTCTTGAGTTCAAAATACTGTAAGTCCACTGTGTACTGCTTGTATCTAATTACAATATAAAGCATTTTACTGTCCACTAATCAGGAAGGCATGCTAGTTGTTGTTACTGTGGTGGCAATATTAGGCACTAGTCTCTGAGAGTTGTGAAAAGTACTTATAAACTCCATCCATCCATCCATCTTCTCCCGCTTAATCCAGCTGGGTTGCGGGGGCAGTTTGCTGCCCAATCCTCATAGCACCTGACCCCCTATGAACCCCTCTGTGGGTGGTGAGCCCACAGGAGGGTGGACATTATGGTCCTTGATGTTAGTTCATAGGGGTGACTTATAAACTCATCGTGGTGAATAATTAGGATGCTCTGAATGCATAAGGTAAATGAGAAAAAACTGGACTGCTGCGGTTTCAAATGATCTAATTGTGTTTTTCATGTTTTTAATGGCGTAAAAATCTGGTACAGTGCCTTAATGTCACTCCTAAGGAGTTAAAGTATATGAGGACCCCTCACAGAGCAGCTCCTGTGGCTTAAAGGGATATTTTGTGTTTTTTGACATGAATCTGTCAACAGTGTCGTGCATCAGCACTGACTTACCTACCGACAGCGTCCGGTGAGCCAAGTTCTTCCCTGGTTTCGGAGCTGATGAAAGTGTCCAGCAAGTTGGCTGGGGTCATAAAAATCAAGCGTTTTTCTTCTCAGAACAATATGTGTTCAAAAGAATGATACATTTGCATCACAAAACGTGAACCACGAAAAAGTCAGACCTCATATCATAGAACTATAATAAAATATGGAAGATGAATCCAAGATGGCGCGGTATTGTTTTCAATTGTCTGTGCTGAGCATGACCCCAAAAACTTTATTTCCGCAGCCCAACGCAGCCCAACGCAGCCCAATGCAGCCCAACGCAGCCCAACGCAGCCCAACGCAGCCCAACGCAGCCCAACGCAGCCCAACACAGCCCAACGTGTGACGTCAGAAACACAGTTCTGACCAATCAGAGCAGGAGGTGCTAGAGCGCAAGCTGATAGAGCGGAGCTTGGGCTCAGCGCAAGGTGAGGCTAACTCTTATAAAGCAGATTTTTAGGCGCTTTGACGATTAAAACATTTTTTAAGGTTCATATTTTTAAGGTTGTAAAAATACAGAAGAATCTTACAAAATCCAAACTTTATGAAAGCTGCTGATGCTATGTCAGCCGAACACGGGCCGTCTGATTTCACAAAACATGCATTGTGCTTCTATGGGAGATTTGTTCCTGGACTGCGGGCTGCAGTACCTCATTCAGCCACACATCAATCTGGGGTCACGGATAGAGGGGGCGGGGCTTATCCAGCTCTTGTTATACATCTATGCTTCATAATCGCTTGGTACTATTTTCTCTCCGTTTGTGTCACTGTGTGCTGCCGCCAGGTGAAGCCGCCCATGAATCCAACACTTCTTTCAGTGGTTCGTGTTTACATGCCCAGACAGATAATGCCGGATGATGGATGACAGAGCTAACGTGAGAGCTACAACGATAAGTATATAAGCTTGTATGAGCTATAGAATACTACTACTACTACTACTACTACTACTACTACTACTACTACTACTACTACTACTACTACTACTGCCACTACTACTACTACTACTACTACTACTACTACTACTACTACTACTACTACTACTACTACTACTACTACTGCCACTACTACCACTACTACTACTACTACTACTACTGCCACTACTACCACTACTACTACTACTACTACTACTACTACTACTACCACTACTACTACTGCATCATCACTACCATCACTATCATCACTACCACTACTAATACCACTGCCACTACTACCATTACTACCACTACTACTAATACTACCGCCACTACTACCATCACTACTACCACCACTACCACTCACTACTACTACTACCACTGCTACTACCTAATACTACCACTACTACTACTACTACTACCGCCACCACAACTACGACTACCACCGCCACTACCACTACCACTACTACCAATACCACTACTACCACTGCCACTACCACCACTACTACTACTCACTACTACCACTACTGCCACTTAATACTACTACTACCACCACCACTACCACTACTACTACTACTACTACCGCCACTCACTACCACCACTACCACTACTAATACCACCACCACCACCACTACTACTATCATCACTACTACGACCACTACTACGACCGTCACCACTACCACGCTACTACTACCACTACTACTCATCAATACTACTACTACTACTAATACTACCGCCAATTACTACCACCACCACTACTATCAATATACCGCCACTAATGCCACTTACCACCACTACTACTACTACACTACTACTGCCACTACTACTACTACTACTACTACCGCCACTACCACCACCACTACTACTACTAATACTACTATCACTACCACTGCCACTACCACCACTACCACCACTACTACTACTACTACCACCACTACCACCATCACTACCACTACTACCACCATTACCACTACTACTACTACCATTACTACTGCCATCATTACTACCACTACTACCACTACTACCATACTACTACTACCACTACCGCTACACTACTACTACTAATACTACTACCACTATCACGACTGCCACTACTACCATCTACTACTACTACTACCACCACCACTACATCATCACCACTACTACTACTGCACCACTACTACCACCACCACTACTATCACTACTACTACCGCCACTACTACTACTACCACTGCCACCAACATCATCACTACTACTACTACTACCACTGCCACTACCACCAATTACTACTACTACCATCAACATCACATCATCACTACCATCACTACTACTACCACCAATTACCATCATCATCATCACTACTACCACCGCCACTACTACTACTCACTACTACTATCATCACTACCGCCACCACTCATCAATACTACTATCACTACTACATCGCCAATTACCACCACCAATACTACCACTACTACCACTACCATCGCCAATTACCACCACTACTACTACCACCACTACCACTACTACTACCATCACTACCACTGCCACTACTCACTACCACTATACTACTACTACGACCGCCACCATTACTACTACTACCACTGCCACCACCTACTACCATCATCACTACTACTGCTACCATCATCACTACTACTACTACTACTACTACCGCCACTCACTACTACTCTTACTCACTACTACTACCATCATCATACTACTACCACTACTACCGCCACTACCACCACCACTACCATCAATACTACTACCACTACTACTACTAAGACTGCCACTACTACCACTACCACTACTACTACTACTACTACTCACTACTACTACTGCCACCACTACTACTACTACTACTACCACCACTACTACTACTACTAATACTACTGCCACTACTACTACTACTACTACCGCCACTACTACCACCACTACTACTACTACTACTACTACTACTACTGCCACCACTACCACTACTACCAATTACTACTAATACTACTACTGCCAATTACTACCACCACTACTACTACTACTACCAATTACTACTACTACTACTACTACTACTGCCAATTACCATCACTACTACTACCACCACTACCACTACCACCACTACTACCACTACTGCTACTACCATCACTACTACTACTACTCACCATCACGACCGCCACTACATCACTACTACTACTACCACCACTACTAATACTACTACTAATAATCATCACTACCACTACTACCACTACTACTACTACTACTACCGCCACTACTACTACCATCACTACCACCGCCACTACATCATCATCATCACTACCATCACTACCACCCACCACCACCAATTACCACTACTACTACTACTACCATCATCACTACCACTCACTATCATCCACTACTACTACCAATTACCACTACTAATAATTACTACTACTACTACCGCCACTACCACTACTACTACTACCACTACTACTACCGCCACCATCACCATTACTACCATACTACCACTACCGCCACTACCACCACTACCACTACTACCACTACACTACCACTGCCACTACCACTACTACCACCACCACCACCATCAATACCACCATCATCATCATCACTGCCACCACTACCACTACCACTACCACTACTACGACCTGCCACTACTACCACTACCGCCACCACTACTACCACCATACTTACCACTGCTACTACTACCACTACCACTACTACCACTACTACGATCCGGCCACCACCACTACCACTCTACCATCTACCACTACCATCACTACTACTACTACCACTGCCACCAATTACCACCAATTACTACTACTACTACTACTACTACTACCACTACTACTATCACCATTACCACTACTACTACTAATACTATCATCATCATCACTCACTACTACTACCACCGCCACATCATCACTACTACTGCCACTACCATCACTACTACTACTATCATCACTCGCCAATTACCACCACCACTCATCATCTACTACCACTGCCACCACTACCACTACTACTACTACCAATTACTAATACCACTACCACTACCACCACTACCACTACTACTACCACTACCATCATAATACTACTACCGCCACTACTACTACTACTACTACTACTACTGCCACCACTACCAATTACTACTACCACTACTACTACTACCGCCACTACTACTACTACCACCACCACTACTACTACTACCACTACTACCACTACCGCTACCACTAATACCATCACTACTACTTACTACCATGACTGCCACTTACTACATTACTATCGCCATCAATTACTACCATCGCCACCACCACCACTACTACTACTACTAATACTACTGCCACTGTCAATTACTACCATCATCACTACTACTACTACCATCATCGCCACTACCACTACCACTACTACTACTACCGCCACTACTACTACCACCACTACTACTACTACTCACCACTACCAATTACCACCACTACCACCACTACCACTACTACTACCGCCTAATTACCACCACC
The DNA here is from genome assembly GCA_034769755.1 of Odontamblyopus lacepedii. Classification (NCBI taxonomy): domain Eukaryota; kingdom Metazoa; phylum Chordata; class Actinopteri; order Gobiiformes; family Gobiidae; genus Odontamblyopus; species Odontamblyopus lacepedii. The sequence continues at coordinate 46,105,271 of CM068347.1, forward strand.
ACTACCATCATCACTACTACTACTGCCAATTACCACCACTACCACTACCAAACTACTACCACTGCCACCACTACCACCACTACTACCACCACTACTACTACTATCATCAATACTACTACCCACTGCCACCACTACCACTACTACTACCACTACTACCACTACTACTACTGCCAATTACCACCACCACCATCATTACTACTACCACTGCCACTACTACTACCACCATCATCACTACTACTACTACTACCACTACTACCGCCACTACTACCACGACCACTATTACTACCACTACTTCACTACCACTACTACCACTACTACCGCCACCACTACCACGACCATCATTACTACTACTACTGCTACTACCACTACTACCACTACTATCACTACTAATACTAATCACACTGCCACTACTACTACTACCACTACTACTACTACCACTACCACTACTACTGCCACTACTACCACGACTACTATTACCACTACCACCGCTAATACTACTACCACCACTACTACTACTACCACTACCATCGCCACCACCGCCACTACTACTACTACCACTACTACTACTACTACTACTACTACTACTGCCACTACTACCACTACTACTACTACTACTACTACTACTGCCACTACTACCACTACTACTACTACTACTACTACTACTACTACTACTACTACTGCCACTACTACTACTACTACTACTACTACTACTACTACTACTACTACTACTACTGCCACTACTACCACGACTACTATTACTACTACTACTGCTACTACTACTACTACTACTACTACTACTACTACTACTAATAATAATAATAATACATTTTATTTATAGTGCACTTTTCATTCAAAACAATACTAGATACTAAATACTAAAACCATCAACAGTAAGCTTTTCTAAATAAAAAAAGTCTCGTTCTGTGTGGCACTCAGCTGGACAGGGAGGCACTTCCAGAGTTGTGGTGCTGAACAGAAGGCTCGATCCCCCAGTGCTGTCCTTCAGACCAGCCCTCTCCAGCCATTGGTAGGATTTCTTGATATCAGCCACTTCAGTCATGTTCCGGTGGTTCGCCCCATGTAGGGGTTTGTCCTGCCATGATGGTCCCTCCAGCACCTCTTCCTCTGCGCCACTGTCTGAGACATTCTCTGAGCATGTCATCAGTCTGGGCCTTGTCACTGATGTACTTGTGGAGCTTGGATGTTTCATCCTGGACAGTGGTTCCCACACTCACTAGTCCTCGGCCTCCTTCCTTCCGGCTCGTGTACAGTCTCAGGGTGCTGGACTTGGGATGGAACCCTCCTGCAGGTCAGGAGCTTTGGTGTCTTAACATCTGGTCTGTATCTCCTCCTTTGGCCAACTTATGATTCCTGCTGGGTCTGATCACTGGCAGGGCGTAGCTGTTTATGGCCTGCGCCTTGTTCTTGCCATTGAGCTTCTTAAGACCTGCCGTACTCTTTGCAGGTATTTGGCTGTCACCGCTTTCCTTGTTGCCTCATCAAGGAGCCATTTGCCTGTGGGATACCAAGGTACTTGTAACTGTCCTCAATGTCTGTTATTGTTCCCTCTGGGAGTGAGACCCCTCTGTGTGGACTACCTTCCCTCTCTTTGTCACCATCCTACTACACTTCTCGAGCCTGAATGACATTCCAATGTCTGTGCTGTAGATCCCGGTGGTGTGGATCAGTGAGTCGATGTCTCGCTCACTCTTAGTGTACAGCTTGATGTCATCCATGTAGAGGAGGTGACTGATGGTGGCCCCGTTTCTGAGGTATCCATAGCCAGTGTGGTCGATTATTTGGCTGAGGGGGTTCAGACCTATGCAGAACAGCAGTGGGGACAGTGCGTCTCCTTGGTATATGCCACATTTGATGGACACTTGTGCAAGTGGTTTGCCATTGGCTTCAATGGTAGTTTTCCACAACCGCATCGAGGTTGCAATGAACACCCTTAGAGTCCTGTTGATATTGTACAGCTCCAGGCATCAGTGATCCATGCGTGTGGCATTGAGTCAGAGGCTTTACTGTAATCAATCCAGGCAGTGCACAGGTGGTCTCACGGGTTCTGCAGTCACGAGCGACTGTTCGGTCAACCAGGAGTTGGTGTTTGGCTCCTCTGGTGTTTTTGCCCTTCTGTGCTGTGCTCATGTATTGATCCATGTGCCGCTTATCTTAGCCGCGATGATGCCTGACATGAGCTTCCATGTTGTGGAGAGACAGGTTATTGGCCGATAGTTGGATGGGACTGTACCCTCTGAGGGATCCTTCAGGATCAGGATCGTATGGCCTTGGGTTAGCCATTCAGGGTGAGTCCCATCCCTTAGCAGCTGGTTCATTTGTGCTGCTATGCGCTCGTGGAGAGCAGTGAGCTTCTTTAGCCAGTATGCGTGGATCATGTCAGGGCCTGGGGCTGTCCAACTTTTCATGCCTGAGCCACTTTCCTAGATGTCTGCCACTGAGATGGTAACTGGATTCTGTTCAGGGAGGTTGCTGTGGTCTGCTCTCAGAGCCACCAGCCACTGTGCATCAGTGTTATGGTTAATTCCTTGGTGTGTCTGCTCTGCTGCTGAGTAAACACTTTCGCAAGTTGTGTTGCGAACAGGCGGTTTATTCGTCTGGATTCTCTCTCGTGTACCTCTTTAGGCGGCTGGCCAAGGCTTAGAGCCTATGTTTGGTAGTTTCAAGTGCTTCAGGTATGGGCCATCTGGCTGTACCTCTTGGGTACTCGCTTTTTCATCGCACCTTTCTGGGCCTCTGACAGTCACTCACTTCTCTCCACACTTCCTTGATTTTAGCCTCTAACCATCTTTTCCATGGTGGGTATCGTATCTCATGACTCCCATGGCTCTTATAGCCCAACACCTCTAGGATCACTGCTGCTGAAGTGTAGCTCAGCTCATTGGTTTCAGTGATGGTTGTGGTAGGGATCGCTCTGAGTGCTGCATTCACATCCTCTAGCAGACTTTCAGATGGTACTTCACTTAGCCTGTGTAACTGGCGTCAGTGTTGCCTTGTGTTCATCCGGGCCATGATCTTATCTTTCAGGTCAGTTGCTGCCTCACTCAGCGTGATACTTATTGGGGCTTCCTTCCCAAGCTCTGGTTGGGGAGTTAGTGTTAACTCCCCTCTGACCTTGCGTCCTGGCTCCCCCTTACTGTTGTACCTCTTCAATTTCTAGTTGTGATAACAGTTGCCGTTTGTGGATGTTGGAACACTTAGCAGTTGTTTGGCTGTTAGCTTGGACTGTGGGTATCGTAGTAACCATTTCTCCCACATCCTGTTCATGTAACCCCTCTGACTAGGGTTACTGGAGTAGTAGCATTCCAGGCTCTGTTGAAATGCTACTACTCCAGTAACCCTAGTCAGACCAACCTGTGCACTGCCTGGATTGATTACAAGAAAGCCTATGACTCAATGCCACACACATGGATCACTGATGCCTGGAGCTGTACAATATCAACAGGACTCTAAGGGCGTTCATTGCAACCTCGATGCGGTTGTGGAAAACCACCCTTGAAGCCAATGGCAAGACACAAGTGACCATCAAATGTGGCATATACCAAGGAGACGCACTGTCCCCACTGCTGTTCTGCATAGGTCTGAACCCCCTCAGCCAAATAATCGACCACACTGGCTATGGATATGACTCAGAAACGGGGCCACCATCAGTCACCTCCTCTACATGGATGACATCAAGCTGTACGCTAAGAGCGAGTGAGACATTGACTCACTGATCCACACCACCAGGATCTACAGCACAGACATTGGAATGTCATTCGGGCTCGAGAAATGTAGTAGGATGGTGACAAAGAGAGGGAAGGTAGTCCACACAGAGGGGGTCTCACTCCCAAGGGAACAATAACAGACACTGAGGACAGTTACAAGTACCTTGGTATCCCACAGGCAAATGGCTC